>OY728145.1:1354822829-1355422829 GCA_963277665.1 Viscum album
TGGAAACATGGCACTGGGAAGATTTTCACGAACTACGTATTAAATCTATGAGGGAGACCCGGACTAGGTGATGAGTTCTGAGGAAGAATCCAAAGAAGGAAGAACCGACATCCCATCATCCCGTTTCGATCAAGGAGCAGACGTCCCTGAATAAGGAGTGAATGACGCCCGCCTTTGGAAAGCGGGAACGCGAGGCCACAAGCGCAGCGCGTCCTCCTCCTCCATGGACGGATGCGCGCGCGCCCCGGCAAAAGCGTCGGAAACACATATATATATATATACATACCTATGTAAACACAAGTGAGCCGTCATAGACCTGACAACTCCAAACCCCAAAGCAGGGACCACACACTACACATATAATTTAATAAAACAATTAAACACTTAAACAATCTATAATACATTTCAAAATAGCACACCAAGGGTATGCACCAATAACACACCCATTTATTATAACAAAATAATCAATCACATAAATAATAATCATCATCTGCAACATGGGAGCTCAACAAGGGAAATCAATATCACATCACAAGCGTCAACCGAGCCTTCACCCATTTCATAAGCATTTGAAAATACATTTCCAAAATAATCTGAAATTTCAAACACAAATCCATGTTATGGAATAAAAATTTCCAAGCATAACCACATTAATCAAGGCAAACACCATTCCCACTTTATAAAATGAAAACACCCCTCTTTACAAGGAAACCCCATTAAACACAAAAGACGTCCACTCCTAACCCATTTTTATACTCAAACCCACTATTAAAGATAAACGCGCCCCAAAATGATATCCAAACATGTTTCCCACACTTTCTAAGATTTCATAAACCACTTACTTTTTTTGTAACAACACCAAGAGGTATAAGAAGACTTTGAACACAAAAGAACACCCAAAAACCTTTTATAAGGCCAAACACACACCAACACCATACTAAAATATAATCTTGAGCCCAAGAATGATCTAATAAAGAAAAAACAGAAGTCATAAAATACAACCAAGATTTTCCAAAAGAATTTATTTCCAAAATAGACCCTGTTTCATACAATCATGCCATATAAAAATCAACCACATGTTAATCTATTTCCAAGACATCTTTTTCACCCAAAAAAATTCTTACAACTCAAAAATCACAAAACCCCGAAATTAAAATTAAAAAACAATGAATAAATTGAAGAATCCTTACCTAAAAACCATGGAGAACCTAATGCCCTTGAAGAAAGCGGCTAAAACTAGCCTCAATAGAAACCGATGGAACCTAAATAATAAGATTCATTCAAAATAAAAACCTCAAACACATTTGGGATCATCCAAATCTATGAAATACAAAAAATAAAGGCAAACCACAATAAAGGGGTACCCACTAGAGGAGGGTGAGAACGCCTAAATGAGTGTCGGAGGAGGGGAGGATTGGCTAGAGAATGGGGTTCATGAATCGGGAGGCCACACATGAAAGGGGACACACAAGGGAGAGGTGTGGCATGAGGATATGGGGCAGCACAAGTAGGGTCACCTATCGGAAGAGGAGGAGGAGGCACTAGAGGCACTTGGCCATTGAGGGGGTTACCCGGGTGGCGCGATACAGGGATAGGGAGGGGAGGTCAGATCATACAAGGGAGGGAAATGGGAGGTAGAGGGAAAGAAGAAAGAAAGGAAATAAAAAGGAAGAAAATAAAATAAGAAAAAATAAAAGAAAAACTAACCCTGAAAAACCTAAATATAATAATAATATTATTAATAATATTAATATTAATAATAACTTAATAATAGTAATAAACTAAATTATAATATTATCATTATTATAATTTAATAATTTTGCCTTTATTTTATTTCATTCCATTTTTATTCTAATTTAATAATTTTTTAAACATTAATAAACCAAAATACTCAAATATAAATAAAAATAACCGCAACTGCAAGGTGTCGGGATGGAGTGTGACAATTCTCCCCACCAAAAAACCTTTCCTCCCCATGAAATTCACCCAAAAAATGACGAATCAAACTCGACTTCGAAACTGAATGAGGCCAACGAAATTATAAACTCAGTGTAACTTTTCACTCCATCAGTCACAGCTGACCAACTCTAAGGGAAACTACAAAGAGAAGACACATCGAGAAACGAGGAGGGTTATCCCCACCATAAAAACCCAACTAGCACAACTAACATTGAGACTCTTAGCACATGAAAACTCTATAACTACAAACTTTAACTGAAGAGGAAATCACCAACAAAGACCAAAACTCATAGATAGAACAACTCTCGAAGAAGGCAAGACAAGATCCATGCTATGTCCTCCCACCAGTTAATAACTGACCATATTAGTCCAACTAGCATAGACCAATATGGGAAACCTAACACAAACCAACCTACAAACTCTCCACAAAAATCAAACCTCCACCGCATGAGGTTTCTAACAAAAGTCCCCAGACCGAAAGGCGGACCAAACCCCTAGTCATTGTTGCCAAAGATGCATGTGTCTCCAAAATGAGCATGTCCTGAAATAAGAACGGATCACCAAAGGAGCTAGCCACACAAGAGAGACAATCCTCTTGAGTCTCATAGCCATAAATAGACAATCTTCAACGCTCACAGTTGAGGAGGCACAACTACAGAAATTACAAGAAAATGATATCACAATGCCTTCTTAAACCCAAAGTGTGGTATTCAAAGATCAAAGTCTTTAATGAGGAAATGAGACCTCTATTCCTCTTATAGAAAAATAGGACCTTCAAGGATGACGAATCTTGAATAGATAAATTTTAATCATCCCTATTTCATCACCAGAGTCAATAGTTAGACCAAGGATCCCCACACCCAATGATTCTTGACTGTGTGAAAAGAATCACTCCAATACATGTAGCTAGAGATCTGATATCTTGAAGCATCTTCTACCCCATAGTCAGGTGCTGACATCCTCCGGTTGAGAATCCTTCTAACAATTCTGCTAACAGAACCTCTCCAAGTATTCCCAAATGACCACATCGACATAAAGCATTAAAAAGATGACAACAAGGTGACTTAAAGTATAAAAACTAGCAACACCAGAAGCCAAAAAGAGGGTGGAACAACTAATAGAAGATGGAATTGACATGAAGACTTTTCTGAGATAGGTTCCTCCGGTTCTCTCTCATCACCGGATATGGAACTTTCCTGAAAACCAAAAATAATCAGTCTTGGAACCCTAATTGAAGATCCCACATAAGAGAAACTTAAACTGATTCTTCAACATTATTTTCAGAGAAAAAGGAATCAACTCCTTGAGATGCTCAACATAGGCCTTCACTGTTTGTTGGTCTTGATGGACACTCATGAGATCTACCACTTACCTCTATTTTACCTCCTTAGGTATAAACCATCAGGCTATAGTGGTATTAAACACCATCCAACACATCCCATTATTCAATTACGTTGGGATAATCTCTGTAAGAACCCAAAGATTCTTTTCAGGTATGTTTCCCTTTTCTGGTCTTTTTTTGAGAAAAAGATGTTTTTCGGGAGGTTGTGTTGGGGCGCACGGTTGGCACACAGTCTGAACAAACCATGCGAAGAACCCAAGAAAATGTGCACCCTTGACAGTGGGCTCCGCATGGGCTTTTCACAGTTTGTTAGACCGTGCGGAAAAATCGTGGGAAGTCCCTGGGTGAGAAAGTGGCAACCGCATGGTTGGCGCACGGTTTGTCAAACCATGCAGGGTAACCGTGCAGCCACTTAAAGTTTGGGTTTTTAAGCCTTGGGCCACTCGGGATTTCCCATTTCTCGACCATTCTTCCTCCTACTCGTGGCTCACATGGGAGTTTCAATTTTTAGAGGTTGGGGGAGCTCCTTGGCTTGTTTTGGAGGAAAATCGAATGGTTTTTTGGGTGGATCGAGGGCATTTCTCCTCGGGTAAGTACCTCTCTTGGTTATCTGAGGTTTTAGTTAGGATTATCTCTCTCCCTCTCTTATTTTCCTAGATCTACAAGGGTTTCATGTAGATCTATGGTTGTGTTGCCTTTTTGTGTTAATGGTTGACCTTGTTAATGTTACGGAAGGGTTTTTAGGTGGTTTCGAGGAGGAATTCACCCAGTTTGGAGTGCGGTTGGGCGAAGAGGTCGATTTTCCCAAACCCTAAGAGGTAGATGGTTTGTGCCTTTCGGTTTAAGGTCTTTGAATTGTATGTGAAAAATCACCAATACCCATGAATGGGGTATTGTATATTTACCATTTTTAACCCTTTTAATTTCCTTCTTTGCTGGTGTGTGTGAGTAGAGGTTATTTGTATGTGAATAGGGTTGATGGTTATGCTATGGAGGTGTTGCCCATGCATGTTCTATTTATGACTGTTTGGTTCTGCTTAGCCTGTTAGTCTACATTGTTTGTTTACCATGCCTAGAATTATAGGATGGAGTGATCTTGTTTATCTTACGTGCTAATATGTTGTAGACTTCTATCCAAGTAGTTCTTGAGGTTTACTTTGTCTGATACGCGTTGCTATACGTGTTTGAGTTGCACAGGGCTGTGAGAACCTAGTGTAGTAGACCATAGGGAGAATGGATGTAAGGGATTCTCCATAGTGTCTTTATAATTTACGATACGAGACCATAGGGGGAGTTGACATTGATTGCTTCCCCAGAGAGTCTGTAGTACCTAGACGTGGGCCACATAGGGAATGTGATGTAAGTTCTTCCCTAGAGAGCCTTTAGATATGATACGAGACTATATGGGGAATTTACAGTGAGTACTTCCTCAGAGAGTCTATGATAAAGCTGAAGTAGAGGGGTTAGAATGAGTGTAATGCCCAGAGGGATGCTTGTACTTGATAGGTAGGACTATAGGGGATAGGCTGTGGGAACTTCCCAGAGGGTTACCTGTTTGTTAGCTTCTTGCTTGTGTTGCTAGGTATGACCGGAGGGGGTAGGTTGTGGGCACTTCCCAGAGGGTTACCTGTTTGTGTTTATCTACTTGGATAGTTGTTGCTTGATATTGAACTATGGATTGTTTAATGTTGAGTAATTTATTTTTTAATGCTTTCTGTACTTTTACCTGCCATATATTCACTGAATGTTAGGCACAGATCTTGTGGTGGTTGCCTACTGGGATTCATCTCACACCCTGTTTGGGCCATGCTTGTGGGCCCAAACAGATTATATTGTGGCAGGTATAGACAAGGGAAAGCGCCCTTCTACTTCAGGTACTTGATTGCATTGGAGCTGGAGAGCATGGGACCAAGGTAAGGCTTGCGATGCTGGGGAGATTGCTTATATGTTTTCCTTTTGTACTTTGGTTTAGTATTGTATTCATCATTGTGACTTTTTTGGCTTCTTTTCTAGACATATATGTATCATACATCATAGATATATATATATGCTCCAGTTGTTTCTTTGTCAGTCTTCCGTTGTTACTGTTGTTTGGTATTATTACTGCTTCCGCTATTGTATATCTGTTTACTTCCGCTGTGTACTATGCTAATGAGGTCATAGTTTCCCCACTATCACTCCCAAGGCCCTCACTGCTAGTTGGTTGCCTCGAGCATTTGGGGAAATGTGCTTGAGGCCATGTGACCAACCGAGTATGGGCATCTCTGGGTGGCTTCTGGAACAGGGACATTACAATCTCCTTCACCAATCCAAATATGGACCTTCAAATGAAACCAAACCACCATAGACTCTCATTGCTTTGGGAGTTTCCAATAACCTGAAAACACCAAATATTTCACCAAGCTAGTCTTCTACCTTCAATAGTTCACGATCCACATAGAATTTAGACAACAACAGAAAATTATTCAATTCCACCACTACGCAAGGAATCGGGTAGGACCAACGACTAGAAAAGACTCACTGGAACCCTTTGGGACCTTTCTAGGCAGTATACTCAAAAAACAAGAGGCACAAAGCCGAATCAAAACTCATCATAAATCAAAATTCTACACTTCAATCACAAGTTATGACTCAAACTCAAATAACTATTCCAACTACAATTCATTATGTTAAAACAAAGAACCCACTAAAAAAGATACCTAATACAAAAATATGACGCTAAAAAATTGCTCACTCACTTTTCAAAACTTTTAAATTTCCTTTTTGGAAACCATTTTTTCAGCAAACAAAACAACTTAAATATCCACCGTTGCTATCCCATTAATTCTCAGACATATGTACACTCTAGTGCTAGCTCATGTACCCATCCACTCATGTCACTAATTTTTTTCCACATTCCAAATACGTACCTCAATATATGTGATCACTCATAGGAATAACAATGGTCAATTCAAGACACTTACTATTTCTAAAACATACCATTCAACATAAAGCACAAATTCCCAACCAATTTGAAAATAACACTTATCATTAAAGCAATGCATTTTCAGGATTCCAAAAAAATTTCCATTCACATTCCAAAAGTGTTGCCAAGATCTCAAAACAACTTCCCAAACTCCTCTATTTTTCCCTTTGAGAACACACATTCTGTTAAAAGATAACAATTTTCATTTAAAAACCAATTTTCCACTCCAAAACCACATTCCCTTTTGAATTTTTTTCCCATGAACCATTTTCATTTTTTAATCCACTCATGTTAGTGAAAACAAATCACAAACAAAATTCACATCGAAACTTCCAAAATAAGGGACTAGTGACTATGCCAACCTGGTAACATGGCTTAACAGACCAGGCTCTAAGTGAGCATTAACCACAGAAAGCATCTTGAACCCTGCACTCAGTTTTTACATGGGTCGCTACTCCATGAAAGCCTACCGTGTAACACTAGCTCACTTCCTTTGTCACCCCTCATCCACACAAACCAAGCCAAAGAAGAAAATTCAAATCTGGAACTACCACAGGCAACTCGAGGCTCGGGACGGGAAAGGGTTCATGATGTCTTTCCCGCACCTACCTCCTGAGTCTTAACAAATCATGTCACCCAGCTACCTGACACCCCAAATAACAAGGTCCTCCGATGATAGAAATTTTTCTTGAACTAACCCAGGTCAACCTTGAACCAGTCACCCGAGCCGGTCCGCAACATCGATCGAAGGGCGTTCCTAGTCCCCATGGGTTGGCCACTAGTTCCGGGCATCCAAATAAACCAGTTGGGAACGATTTGTCCCATAACAAAGATAAATAATCCTAAACTCAAAAAATTGATAAATAAAGGAAAATAAACCAAACAACTTGGCAGTGGAAAAAGGAATAAACGAAGCAACATGACATATCTCAAGTGACCCCATGCGTCACCGCGGAACATAAACTGCACTCGCTCCAAGAGCGATCCAAGACTGAAACCTACAACTGAAAAGTAAAGCAGGTGTGAGCACCAAGATGCTCATTAGAAAATCCAAAATATAGCAAAACCCTTTGCCCCTACCTTTAGTAAGAAATCAATTAATGAAAGTTTGAAATTAAGATATCATAAAATAATGTTCTTCCTTCTTTTCAAGTTCATTCCGCAAGTTAAAATTTTCAAGGAAAATTCTTCGATTCCAATATATTTTCAAAATAACATCCAAGCATACATTGATAAAACAATTAGATTATATGATCGTTTAAAAAATGATACATCAATTAAAAAAAATAAAATGAAAATCACATCATAAGAATCATGTTGCAAATGAGGACCATGGGAAATCCCTATAGGTATCTGTTTCCACACGGATTACGGGGATGACCTCCTGGACAGGAGATTCAAACGTTCCGATCGGTTTCTAGCGGGTTTGTTCGTAGAACCGGAAACATCCAATGATTCCACATCCGTTTGGACCTACTTTCCAAAGGCAGGCGCTCATTAGCTTGTGGACTGATGAGGCTTAGGAATTTGCATTGGTCGAGAGGATGGGAGGTTGGACTCATCACACCTTTTTGAGGGGAATTATTGTCTACTCCGGGACTCTCTTTATAGATTTAAGTTATGTTCGTGAATCCTTATTAAATTACCAAGTATAAAATGATCTTTCCTTTAGTTTTAACAATCAATGATTAAATATGCAAGAAATTTAGAGAATCTTTTATATGTATTCGAGGTTCTTCATCAATAGAGAATCATCCATATCTGTTTAGAGATTCTTGGTTAATGGTATCCTACAAAACATTTATATAAAAGTCTCTTGGTCATTATGATGACCAGGCTGGTTTTAAAGCCACTCAGTGGGGCACTTGAAGTTTATCGTCATTCAGAAGGACATAGATTATTTCAAAGTTGGGATCGAACCCATAAATGGGCTACCTACGTATCCTTTGTTTTGGAAAAGGAATCAGAACCCACGTAGTTCGAGGAATGGGGTATGATGTTTATGATTGATGGCTCAAAGATGAATGTCATAATTACTTTTACACTCTAATCTCACGTGAGTCATGCTCGGTGTGAGAAACAAGAGGTATTGGTAAAATTTAGACAATTGTGCCATGAAAGATGCAATCGTAAGAATTTGTTTGGGGCTTATGTATGGATGACTGCCCAGATAGATGAAGGTTTAGGATTTACTTTTAGGGAGAAAATCCATGAACATGGTCCACAAAGTTATATGTGCTTTATGGAGATTTGAATACTCTAATCTTGGGGCTTACTCCTAAGGAGGATGCCCAAGTTAGGAGGGGACTTATGATTGGGTTTTACTCCTGAAAAGGAAACCCAAATCAAAGGTAAATTATGACTGGTTAAGAGAAGTTTAAGGGGACTTGGGGCTTACTCCTGAAAAGGAAGCCCAAGGTTATGACTGAGTCTTATTCCTAAAAAGGAGACCCAGGTTAAGGGACATGGGGCTTACTCCTGAAAAGGAAGCCCAAGGATATGACTGAGTCTTATTCCTGAAAAGGAGACCCCGGTTAGGGATTAAGGTTTGGGGCTTACTCCTGAAGAGGATGCCCATATTTGAGGTTGGGGCTTATTCTTAAGAAAGATGCCCAGATCAAAGGTTTTATAACTGGGGATTATTCCTGAAAAGGAGACCCAGGTTAGGATTCTCTCATCTTAAAGGATGAGGTTGAATGAATGAACTCTCAATCTTTGGTGACATAAAGATGTTTAAATCACTAGGTTTTGAGAGATATTTCACAGAATTCCTTTCAGATACGGATGTCAAATCAAGAAATCATTCCATAAATGGCTTTGAAGAGTATCTTGAAGACTGAATCTTGAATAGGAAGGGTGAAATGGCTTAAGAGGGGTAAAAATGGGCAAGATGGGCACCCAAAAAGATAGGGGCGTGCAAGTCTTGAAAGGCGCGCAAGTCCTGCGGCGACGCGCAAGTATTGGTCGCGCAAGTATACTTGCGCGACATTAAGGGTACTTGCGCGATTTTCAACCAGTATTGAAATGCTTGAGAGACTCTTTATTAAACCCTTTACCATCCTCTTGAGGTTCTTCCAGAGAAGGGACGCGCAAGTTATATCGAAGGAATTAAGTCGGCACGCAAGTGTTTGATAAGTTTCAACACTTAGGCCTTCCTTCTTCTCTTTAGATCTTCCGTTCTAGGTAAGAAATTACCTTAGAAGTGTTCCGGAAGCTTTGATAAGAGACTTGGGCATCGGGAGCTTTAATCCGAGTTTCTGAAAAAAATCCTCCTGAATCGGGGGCCCACAGGGTCTATTTATAGGCAAAAGAAGACCCCGGGCGGTTACCGGGCGGTTACCAATTAGGTCGCGCAAGTCACCTGCACGACCAAGGTAGTCGCGCAAGTCACCTGCGCGACCAAGGTAGTCGCGCAAGTGTACTTGCGCGACAGTGGTAAAACTTGCGCGGTGAACTGGCTTTTGATCCTTTGTTCATGCCTTTGTCGATTTTTGATGTTTTCTTCAAAGGATGAATCACTTTCAGCTGAGATATTCCCTTTTCCGATCTTTAGATTATGTGACAAAAGGAGCGTCAACAAAAGTCCCCCCTCAGAGTTGGATCCGGAGAGAAATGAGGATTTGACTCTGAGGAAATTGAATTCCTCAAAAGGAAAAGGGAGGGCGCGCACGTGTTTCAGTGAGCAGAGGGTGGCGCGCAAGTCTGCGTCGCGCAGGCCTTAAGCGCTCTGGGTGTGGCGCGCAGGTAGGCCTCCTGGCCTATAAATATACCGCTTCCGGCAGTAGATGGCATCTGACCCTGAATTTCTCGAGCTCTCGCCGCGCAAGTCTTCGTCGCCGCGCAAGTCTTCTGTTTTCACTGTTTCCTCGCTGCCGCGCTACTATCAAGGTAATAAGGCTTGCGCGGCACATACTTGCGCGACAAATACTTGCGCGTCACATGTATCACTTACGCGACATCTCCATACTTGCGCGCCTTAATGCCTTGGCCATTTTTTCCAAATTCTTTCACAAATTTTATGAAAAATAAACCCACTTAAGAGTTTAATTTATTCAACTCCTGTGCAGATTCAATGGCTCTTAGACCTGGATTAATTGATGAATTGGCTAGCAAGCGGATAGATGATATGATGGATATCATTGGCCCTGATTACTATACTGTAAAAGACAGTACTCTTCCAGATTTGGCTAAGTATCTGAAGAAATATCATCGCGACTTTCCTGACTGCACTTATCTACCTTTGTATGGTCATGGTCATCTGCAAGAAGTCATTATTCCAGAAGTAAAGAATTATCTTCCATTTTCTTGGTTTCAGAATTATACCAATTTGGCTTCAGCAAATATCTCAGGCGGAGGAGTATTTCAAACTGTTGGAACAGTGGAGAAGGCTTATGTGATGCATCATAGCCCTTGCACACCAGATCTGAAAAAACATACACCTGAGCTTCAACCACATTGTCATCCTTCAATCTTCCGAAATGCTCAGATGGATCAATCCAAAGGCTGGAAGAAAAGTTGGGATTTCCGCCCTGGGGGAGGTGTGAAGCCAACTTGGATGTGGGCATACTGGGTGCGACAGATTTGCGCAGAGTTTATTGAGGATCTGAAGAGAGCTGCAATATATGAAGCTGTTTGGGTTGGGCAGACATATATTTACAGACATGATATCTTCGTGCCAGAGATACTCAGCCACTGGAGTCCAGCGACTAATTCTTTCCACTTGACTCATGGAGAAGTAGGTATCAGTTTGTGGGATGTCCACAAGATTTCAGGAGATCCAATCTTGGGCGATATGTATGATGAATTCATTCCTCCCAAGGTGACTTGGAATGATCCAGAGAAGACTCCTGCTTTGGCTCGAGAATTATTCAAAATCTTTCACAAGCTCAAGAGTTCAGAGACCTCATTAACTCATTTCAGAAAAGATATCCATCCGGAAGAATGGATGAATGTGTTTCTTACTGAGAAGAAAGGGATGGAGCCAAAGGAAAAAGGATCCAAGAAAAAGAAATCCAAGGATACCCGGCCCAGACGTCCTACCACTTGTCCAAAACATGAGAAGAGAGGAGCTCCTGGCACATTCTGGCCAACTCTAGAAGCAGGAGAGTTTGAAAAATGGGGCTATGAAGTGAATCAAAGAATTCCAAAGAAAACTCGTCTGGCGGGTTTCTTGGAAATGTGGCTCAGTATTTATCTCTTGCCGGTCAGGGATTCGAAGGGAGGCATTAGGCCAGGGACCTTCGTCATTGCGGCCAAGTTGGCTGAGGGAAAAATGGTTGGGTTAGCTACCCCCATTTTAGCAAAGATTCACAGGAGTTTACTTCACGTCTTCCAGGGTAAATCTCCTTTAAGAATAGTGGGACCATTCCAGGTTTTGTGGGGATGGATCGCCACTCACTTCAGGACTTACAATGTACAGAATGGATTACAAATTCCTGGAAGCTCTTTCAGACCGTCAGTGCAAGCATTCTCTGGAATTGCTCCATTAGATGTCAATGGTTATGACATAAAAGTAAGACTAAGAATGTATAAGGAATTCAACTTCTTTCCTTATGGAAGTCCGCCATCTGGGCGGTTTGTTGATGATGGGAAAGCCCCTTTGGATTTGAGGGCATACATGCTAGCTTGCAGGGATGGCGTGTTAGTAGCCAGGATTGATGGAGAAATCATATGCGAGGCCTATGCTCCATATATATTTTCACGCCAATTCAAATTTTTGCAACAGATTGTTGTATCCCCTCCAGTACATGTCAGGTTAGAGCAACATCCGATGGTTGCTCGACAACTATGGTTGCTGACATCAAGAGAGAAGACTGGGGCAGTATTTGATCTACCAGTTGAAAAAGCGGCACATTATCTGACTACATTTTATGCCGAACACTGGATAGCATCATACCCTAAAGGGATATTGAATCACCCTGTATATCAAGTGGGAAAGAGGAAGAGGACTGTAGAGAAAGAAACTCTTCCTCATGAAGGTGATGCTTCTCCTCCTGAAATAGGTTCAACAGACTCCTCCTCTAGAACTGATTCCTCGGATTATCATGATGGGGATGATGAGGCACAACTGGCAGCAAAGCGGGTTCGTGCCCGATATAATCCTCCGGCCAGAGTTAAAAGACCCACTCCATCAGCTCCTGGTGAGTTATTTGATTGAAATAACTTCAATCACTGCTATTTTATAAAGTAATAAGTCTTACTTTCTTATTCTCTATCTATAGTTGCAGGAATCGGGAAGAAATTAAAATCAAAAATTGTAGAACCTTCCTCACAGCCTTTATATCTAAGACCAGAGGCTGTTCAGCTATGGCAGAGCTTATATTGTGATACTGAGACCGCCTGGCTGGATTTGTGTGAGGGCCTACAACTTCCTGGGATAGGATATCTTCTAGCTTCTAAAGACCTTCAATACGGAGATAACCCCAATGAAGTGCGGGCTTACATCAGAGAGCTGGAAATGCTCATATTTGCCACCGATAATTCAGTTCCTATCACCAGGCGGGTGAAGGAAATGATTGATCGTGGCACCACTGAGGGGGCTGGTGGTTCTGGAGATGAGGAGTGGCAAGAGTACGTGGCTCCTGAAGATGTAAGTTTTCTTTCCTTATTTTCTTTGCAACTTGATTTCAGTTGAAGCTTTGTTACTTAAGGAAGTTATTTTCTTCATCTTGCAGCTTGCAAAGAAAGGGACCGGGGTTCCTTCGCCACAATATTGCCCTGGTGGTACCGCTGTTGGGGCTGCTGCTGATTCTCCTCGCGAACCAGGCGAGATATCTCCAGGCCAGCAGGCCATGAATGAGGCACTGGACATAGCCTTTCATTCGCCAATCCAAGTGCCAATAAGGGAGACAACTGAAACTCCAAAAAAACAGAATAATCCAAGGCAACGAAGGAGGAAATCCTTAGCTAAACGTTTCATTAGCAGTGGTAAGTCCTTCGAACAATCATGAGTTTATACCCATAATCATATGGTCACTCATATTTCTGAGGATTGCAGGGGCTTCTTCAATTTCCCCCTTGAGGGAAGGGACTGATCCTTCTTCAAAGGTCGTGGAGGGTGCTGTAGAACAACCACAGACTCAAGCTAGCTTGGTTGCTCCTAGAGAAGAGCTACCATCCATTCCCAGTATCCCTCCCACTACTGAAGATGCTGTCCAGGGTCAGGGGTTGCAGGACATAAGTCAGCAAGAAGACGTAGCAAATGCTCCCACTGGTGAGACTAACCAAGATTCTGAAGTATCATTGGATGAAATGATGAATCAAGGAATGACTTTTGATGAATTTTATGATCATGCTAGATTGTCATGTGATTTAAGAGACCTTGGGCGTGAGTGTTACCCTTCGCCCAAATTTTTCTTAAAAAAAACATATTTCTAACCATGATGTAAAATAATATGCAGTTTCATCCGTAGAAGCTGCTGAACTGCCAATGCCCGAAGAGGGTGTGGACACTGATGTCAACCCTATCATTGCAGAAACATTAGCTCAAGTAGAGCTAAATCCAATAAACTCTCCTGAGACCCATCTTGAAAATCTTGTTGAAACCGGGAAAGATGGGGAGAAGTCTTCTCATATTGCTGAACCACCATTGGGTAAGGGATAACAATATTTGTGATTGTACTTTATTTGCAAGACAATCCATTGTTTTGTTATCCTTTAAGATTCAACTAAAATCTTTCAATTGATCATGTAGGGCCATCAACTGTAATGGCTAGATCCGGAGATGAGGCTTCAGCCTCTGCCCCAACGGGAATTGAAAGTGAAGAAGCCCAAGTCAGAGGGGAAAGAGCAGGACGAGGCACTTCCTTAAGCATGTTAATTCCAGATTACATACCCCCTTCTGACGAAGATGTTGAATCAGATCCAGAGATGCTCAAAGTGTTCAGCTTTTCACGACGTAAGGCATGGAACAACATATGGAACATCATATTGGGGGTGCCTTTAGAAGAGCTACCATCAAAAATTTCCCGATTGTCATCCCAATTTGTTATAATGGGACTTGGTGGTTTTGGGTATGAAAAGATCCATGCTGCAGTGAAACAGATTATTTTCAGGAGGGAGCAAATGCAGACAAGTCGCGAAGATTTGACCAGAGTGAAATTGTCAGTCAACATAGGCGAATTTGAGGCTGAGATATCCCAGGCTGAAGCTGATTATGCTGTCAAGATGAAGGATCTGAAGCAAAAAATCAAAGAAAAGGTCGTCCAGCAGGTGAAACTCCAGCAACAGTAAGATGCTGTTACTGGGGAACTTGATCAGCTTAATAAATCATTGGATGAAACTCATATGAATGGCATGAAAGCCATTGCAGATGCTAAGAAGGCACTTCAGCAAGCTGAAAAGAGTGAAGCTGGTCAAGTGCACGAGCTTCAAGTAACTGTTGATAAGGCTCAGGATGCTATACATCAAATGAAGACTTATGTTGACAATCTTCTGTAATTCTTGAAAAAGAGACGAGATTCCAGTCTGTGGATGTCCTTCTAACTCTTGTGTATCAATGAAAAACACTTTTGTCTTCAATCATTTGTACTTGCATTCTTCCATTACCTGCTTCAAATTTACTTAAGCCAATGGGATTAGTAAGCATAGTTTGATTTTTACTAGGATTATTACAAATAACCCTACAAACTTTGAATCTTTTAACTGCTCAATATTATCTAAATCATACAAAAAAATGTATATTTAGTGAGCTGGAACTTGACTTTTATTCAGAGTTCCTTTGTCTTTGGTGTGGGCAGTTTAAAGTCATGCATGCCGGACATAAAGGGGCTAATGTTTAAGGTCGAAATAGCTTTGACCGAAAATGGATTAAAATGGATTCAATTCCTTGATAATTTATCTGAAAACATATTTACCATACTCAAGTATGAGGGAAAAAATGTAAACTATGGCTTAAGAATATTTGAATCTGAGGAATGATATGAAAAAAGAGCTAAAAGGCATTAGAAGAAGTAGTTTCCAAGAATGAAGTTACTATTATTTAACAAAACCCGTTAGGGGGTTGAAATATGCAGGGCCACCTATGGGCATTGGCTGCATAGTCAAATAAAATAGAATCTTTTGGCTGACAAGTCTGTTATGTGGACTGTTTATGCAAGGCCACCTATGGGCACGTGCTGCATAGTCAGGCAAAAGAACTCCCAGAAATTTACTTTCCTAGTGCTAAAAGCCAGTGAAAGTTTATGAAGATTCAAATTTTCTAAAGCATAGAGTTTGTTGTATGGAAAGAGGTACTTGAATATGGAGAAGATATTTCCAAACAAGAATATCGAAGAACTGGATGAATATCACTCCTACGAAGGTCTGACCCAAACGTAGGGAAGAAGAATAAACCATAGACTTGAATACTTTCAGATCATGAAAAAGGATATGGGACAAATACGTTAAGGATGGATATTTTTTGCGGATCCCTACATACTGTCGTTTAAGACAAATAAGGACAAAAGAGGCATTCTTCCCAAGAATGAAGTTACTATTATTTAACAAAACCCGTTAGGGGGTTGAAATATGCAGGGCCACCTATGGGCATTGGCTGCATAGTCAAATAAATAGCATCTTTTAGCTGACAAGTCTGTTATGTGGACTGTTTATGCAAGGCCACCTATGGGCACGTGCTGCATAATCAGGCAAAAAGAATTCTCAGAAGTTTGACATTTTTGTGACTAGAAGTCATGAAAAGGGTTATGAAGATCTGAAAATATTTAAGGTTAGGATTATAACACATAAATATGGGTATTTTCCAATGTATGTAGAGATACATAGGTCAATGATAACCATAATCATGTTGTGGCTGGGTCCTGAATTGAAATTTTGGACTTCACTACGTATCTCATAAGAATGAGAATCAAGCCATACGTAGTTCTTGAAATGCAGTTTAACGTCGTGCAGGACGAAAGGATGAGTGATATTAGTTTAGGGTCATAGAATTCGGACCATAATAATGAATACACAGTGTGTGTTTTCATTAGGACTTTTCAGCCAAGGGACTGAAATTGAAATTTGGGGTTAGGCCCAAAAGACTTGGGACTGGATTCGAGGGACACTCGAATGTTCCTACGTATCCCATAAGGATGGGAATCAAGTCCACGTAGTTCTAGAAATGCCCTTTGTACAAATTTGGTTTGTACATGTGAAGGGTGAAAGGGGACTTTAGTGCAATGATGGTTTAACCTGAGATAAAAAATTTAGGCATTACCATGTATGCATTTAGTCTTTTGAAAATGAAACATGATTTAAAAAAATCAATGTCAATAATGGTTCCTTCTCAAATGAGGAAATCAAAGAATATTGTAGTTTATTGTCGTACCGGACAAAAGTGTTGTATAGTTTAACATCATATAACAAGGACGAAAGTGAATCAATGTAAAGATATTTATTCCAGGGGCGGTTTCACAAATCAACATCATATGAGGTTGTGGTGAACCGATGTGAAGAGATTGTTTTTGGACTTGAACCTTGGGAGGTTGCCTACATGCCCAGCCTGAAGGGCAAGGATCAAAGTCTGTGTAGTTCAATTAAATAATGAATTAATGATCAAGTTGTTCTTGGGGACAACGATCTAATTAAAATGTTGTTGGGACTTACACATGGTTAGCGGCCCAAAGGGAGTGTTATGGTTGATGTTCGCTCTAAGCTCACGTGAGTCATACTCGGTGTGAGAAACAAGAGGTAATAACAACCTTAACGATGCACAGTTTAATGTCATGTAGGACATAAAATAAAAGGGACTATGCAGTTTAAAGTCTTGCAGTTAGGACTATTGGTGCTGCACAGTTTAGTGTCATGTAGCAGGGACAAAATAGTGTACCATTTTAACGTCATGTCGGACGAAAGTGCGAATAGTTTAAGGTCATATGCATGGACCGTGAATGGTGCAGTTTAATGTCATACTGGACTTTTGAGGTTGTATAGTTTAACGTCTTTCCGTACGTGAGGTACTTTTATACAGTTTAGCGTCATGTAGTTTAGGACGTCACAGTTTAGCGTCTTGCTGGACATAAGGGATTCACAAATAGTTTATGGTCATATACATGGACCAGGGATGATGTAATTTAAGGTCATACGGGACCATTGCTGTATAGTTTAACGTCATATAGCAAGGACAAACTGGTGCTGTACAGTTTAAAGTCATGTGGCTAGGACTAAGGCGAACCAATATGAGGATATCAGTTCTGGGGACTTTTTACAGTTTAATGTCATGCTGGACGAATTAGTAACCAATGTGACAGTTTAACGTCATGTTGGACGATAAGGGAACTGACACAGTTTAACGTCATGCTGGACGATGAAAGTGCCACACAGTTTAATGTCATGTTGCTAGGACACAATATAGTTTAATGTCATCTCGGACAAAATACAGTTTAGTGTCATGTAGGACAATAAGGGACTTAACACAGTTTAACGTCATGCTGGACGATGGAAGTGTCACACAGTTTAATGTCATGTTGCTAGGACACAATATAGTTTAATGTCATCTCGGACATAATATAGTTTAATGTCATCTCGGACATAATATAGTTTAATGTCATCTCGGACAAAATATAGTTTAATGTCATCTCGGACATAATATAGTTTAATGTCATCTCGGACATAATATATTTTAATGTCATCTCGGACAAAATATAGTTTAATGTCATCTCGGACAAAATATAGGAACTTCTATACAGTTTATTGTCATGTAGGACAAAATCAGGGACTATGCAGTTTAAAGTCTTGCAGTTAGGACTATTGGTGCTGCACAGTTAATGTCATGTTGCAGGGACATAAGTGCGAATAGTTTAAGGTCATATGCATGGACCGTAGTGCGAATAGTTTAAGGTCATATGCACGGACCGTAGTGCGAATAGTTTAAGGTCATATGCATGGACCGTACAGTTTATCGTCATGCTGGACGTAGTTGTAGTTTAAGGTCATACTGGACCATTGCTGTATGAACCAAATGTAAGAGTCTTGGTTCTGGGAACAATATTTTGTGTTTATACAAAATACTTCTTCAGAAATCTGGCATTAGTTGGAGTCGTGATGTGTTCTCCATCCATTGAGATTAGAGAATATGCTCCATTGGAGTAGACCTTATGTATTGAATAAGGTCCTTCCCATTTTGGTTCAAGCTTGGGAGGCTTCTTTCCTGGTATCATTGATGCTCTGAGAACCAATACCAATTCTCCCTGAATGAATGAACGAAGACGAACCTTTTTGTTAAAAGCTCATGCTATTCGATTCTGATAGATTTCCAAGTGGTGCAAAGTGCAAAATCTTTTCTCATCTAACTGTTCCAATTCATTCAACCGCTTTTGGGATTGCTCATCTGTAGATAACTGATCACAAATGGCTATTCTGAGTGAGGGCAATTGAACTTCAATTGGCAAGACTGCTTCTGTTCCATATATCAATGAATATGGAGTAGACCGCGTTGCATTGCGAGTGGTAGTCCGATAAGCCCATAAAGCATGATAGAGTTTATCAGGCCATGACCTCTTATCTTTATCTACCATCTTTTGCAGTATATTTGAAAGAGTCTTGTTGAAGGCCTCTATCTGGCCATTAGCCGCTGCATGATATCGAGGTGAATGGTTGGACTTAATGTTGTATTCTTGATACAATTTCTTTACCTCAGAAGAACAGAAGTTGGTGCCGTTGTCCATCAATATGGTATGAGGGACACCAAATCTGGTAATGATGTTAGACTTGATGAAGCTAACAATGCATTTAGAACTGACTTCTTTGAGAGGTACTGCCTCTGCCCATTTGGAAAAGAAATCAGTAGCAGTAAGAATGTACTTAAACTGCTTGGCCGTAGCTGAAGGGTAAGGTCCCACCACATCCATTCCCCATGTGGAAAATGGCCATGAGTATTTAGCTGTATGAAGCAACTCTGGAGGTTGATGAATGAAGTTGGAATATACTTGGCATGAATGACACTTCTTTGTGAAATTAACACAATCTTGTATCATTGAAGGACAGAAGTATCCAAGCCTTCGAATTTGATCAGACAATCTATGTCCAGACTGGTGGGCACCACAGACTCCTGCATGCACTTCTTTTATGACAGCCATTGTCTCTTCACCATCAATACATCTGAAGAGAACTCCATCAAAACCACGTTTGTAGAGAATTTTCTCGAGGTGGTTTGGACCATCATAAAGAGTAAAATTGACCACACGTCGCCGAATTTGTTCTTTCTCGGCTCTATCAGGTGGTAGTGTTCCATTTTGAAGGTACTCCCTGATAGGTGACATCCATCCTGTAGTATGACCATACGGTTCAGGAATGGGACTAATTTCATTAATTTCCTCTGTTCTGACTTGAACATAAGGTGAAATTGCACGACGGTGGGCAATACCGATGGTTGTCTCGTCCCGATTTGGATCTGCTAAAGCTGTGGCTATATTAGCCAGTGCATCAGCTTGAGCATTTTGTGATCTTGGGACATAAGAAAATGTCGGTTCTGAAGGGAATTCCGACATTAACTCTCTGACGTAATCATACAAAGGGATTAATTCTTCTTTTCTGATGGCATAATCCCCATTGAATTGTTTGATTACCAGGTCTGAATCACCTTTCACCTTTAAGTGATTCACTTGTGCTTGAAGTGCTAACTCCAAGCCTGCAATGAGAGCTTGGTATTCCGCTTCATTATTGGTACCACCTTCCCACAACAAAAAGGAATAAGGTAACACTGCCTTATCTGGAGAAATGAGCACAATTCCTAAACCAACTTTGTTGAATTTAGGATTTTCCATTTTCTTCCCTGTTGGACTTCAAGAAGCACCATCAAAATACATTTCCCATGTTTGAGGACTCTCTTGAATAGAAAAAACTTCCTCATCAGGGAGTTCGATATCTGAATACGTGTCTTCCACTGAAGGGTGTTCAGCCAGGAAATCAGCCAGAGCTTGGCCCTTAATTGCCTTTTGAGACACATACTGGATATCGAACTGCTGTAGAATAACCGCCCACCTTGCCAGACGTCCTGTAAGCATTGGACGACTAAGGATGAATTTGAGTGGATTATTACGAGATACCAATTGGACCTCGTGATGTTTCAGGTAGTGTCTCAGCTTCTGAACTGCAAATATTAATGCTAGGCAGCACTTTTCAATACTCGAATACCGGGTTTCTGCTTCAAGCATAGTTCTACTGAGATAGTAGAGACTATTTTCATTCCCAGCATCATTCTTTTGAGCGAGAAAGGAACCCAATGATTGCTCTAAAGCTGTCACATAGAGGATAAGAGGCCTACCCTCAACAGGTGGCATGAGTACTGGTGGACTCAAGAGGTATTTCTTGAGAACATCAAATGCTTCTTGACATTCTTTAGTCCACTGGTAAGTGACTCCTTTCTTCAATAATTTGGTAAAGGGTAAACTTTTGCCTGCCAAATTGGCGATGAAACGCCGAATATAGGCTAAGTGTCCTTGAAGTCCTCTTAATTATTTCAAATTCTGAGGAGGTGACATACCAAGGATTGATTTGGTCTTCTCAGGATCGACTTCAATACCACGATGGCGTACAACAAAGCCGAGGAATTTTCCTGAGGTTACCCCAAAAGCACATTTTAAGGGGTTCATCTTCAAATTATGTTGTCGAAGCTTGTGGAATATGATTTCCAAATCATCCAAGTGATCAAAACGTTGTTTGGATTTAACCACCAAATCATCTACATATCATTCAACAAATTTCCCTAGAAAAGGTTTGAAGATACGATGCATGGCACGTTGATATGTTGCACCTGCATTCTTTAAACCAAAGGGCATCACCCGGTAACAAAACACACCTTGAGGAGCTCTGAAGGCTGTATATTCCTCATCTTCTGGGGCCATTCGGATCTGATTATATCCAGAATACCCATCCATGAAAGAAAGTACTTCATAGCCAGCCGTCGCATCAATTAAGAGTTCTGTAATCTGAACTGGAAAATCATCTTTGGGAAAATACCGATTAAGATCTCTGAAATCGATGCAAACCCTAATTTGTCCGTTCTTCTTCTTTACAGGGACAATATTAGCCAACCACTTGGGATATTGAACTTCTCTGACGAAGTTAGCTTTGATAAGCTTATCCACTTCAGCCTCGATTTTGGAAGCATAGGTTGGGTGTGTTCTTCTCGCGGCTTGCTTGAATCCTCGATGTTCTTTTGGCAAACCCAAATGATGGGTGGCAACATCAGGATCAAGGCCAGGCATCTCTGTATAATTCCAAGCAAAAATATCTTTATTTTGCTTTAGAAAAGAAATATACATCTCTTGTTCTTCAAGGGTCATGGCCGCACTAATTAAAGTGGGGCGTGGATCTTTCTCTGTACCCAGATTTACTTCTCTGAGTTCATCCACAGTGGTAGAGATACCCTCTTCAAATGCTGGAGGAGCATCTCTAAGATCTTCCTCTTCCTCTTCATCATGTGTTATTTCTTTCGTTTCTACTTGCAAAGTAGGTGAAACAACGAAATTCTCATGATCATAAGAGATGTCGAAATTTTCACATTTTGAAGAAGAAGCTTCCATTTCCGACCCTATTGATGATAAAGGGTCTTCTTTGGGAATCAAATAGGAGATGATGGATTGAGAATCGACATCAATATTCACCTCTAGTGTTGCTATAACTTCTTCTGGACTGATTAGCGAAGTATAGACTTGTTGGATTTCAGCAGAAGAAATGAAAACGTCACCACTTATGCTTTCATCACTGCTTGGTAAGTTACCAATTTCTCCCATGTTGTCTGGCTCGATTGCTGTAATTGACATTATGGATCTTTCCATAAGAGTATTTTGATTTGGGCCTATTTTGTCAATTTTACTGATAGGTAACACATAATCTGTACTCACATGTGAAAATGGATTTATTGGAATTTTTTCCAAACCATATGGAGCATTAACTTTGGTAATTTCCTTCATTGTAGATTTTTCTCTTCCCTTCATGTGATAAAATTCCGCCTCAATGTATTGAGACTCACATGTCTTGAACGGGGCCTTATCACCATATAATGTTCCAACTTGACCATCAAAACAGTATTTGAGACATTGATGGTATGACGATGGAATAGCTGCATACTGATGTAGCCAGGGTCTTCCAAGCAAGATATTGAAAGCTGAGTCTTGATCAACAATCATGAAATCCGAATTGGAAACAAGATCTCCAAACTGAGTTCTGAGCGTAACTTCTCCCAGTGGTTCTTGTTCATTTTTATCATATCCTTGCAACATCATGGTAGAAGGAGATAAATCAGATTCCGTGAGGCCCAATCGACGAAGTGTACGAATGGGCATGAGGTTGACTCCTGAACCGTTGTCAATAAAAGCTCTTCGAACATCTATACCATTGACTTTGCCAGATAAGTACAAAGGTTTTATGTGCCCATGCACAACATCATCTTCATCTTTATCAGTAAAAGATATCACTGCATGACATTCTGCAGGATTATTCTCTATGTGATAAATTTCAGCTGTAGCAATTTCAGCTTCAAATTCCTGAGGACTTGACAAAGCTTCGATGAGTGCTTCCCGAAGATCTCTTGATAGATTCAAAGCATCCAAAATTGATAATTTGGCTGGTACTTGGGCCAAGTGTTTCAATATATCATACTTTTGATCTAGAGGCCTGCGTTTCCCAATAGGAATATGCGGTTTAGCAGGTACCTTGGAAGCAGATGCTTTGGAAGCTGATGCATCTTGTATTGAAGTTGGAAACATCGTTGGTTTTGGAAAATTAGACTGATTAGATCCATTTACTTGCTGAGATAAAGAAGATGGAACCTTTAATCGGTCTTCCAAAATAACTGTGCCGAAGCTGAGTTGGCCATTGGAAGAAGAACTTGCTTGTTCATTTTGAGCTCACTGAAGGGCTCTACCACGAGTTTCTGCTGCATATACAGTGCTAGCAGGGGTAGAATTAGAGTAGTGGCTTCGGAAAGATCCACGTCTTCCCCTATATCCTGAACCTCTAGAACTTCCTCGGGTTCCTTTATTTGATATAGGGAATTCAGGCTCATCAAGACTGGAATATGAATCTGTTAATTGAATCATATTAACAGAACCAAAGATCAATTCTTCGTCTGATAAAGACTCTGCCTGGTTGGCCTGTTTAGGCTGTGCCGTTTGGTGGGACGGTGCCCGTGGCTTTGAAGTAGATGGCATGAAATCTGCCAGAGTCAAAGACAATTTAGGCTTTGATGCATAATCATCTTCTCCTGATTCCTCTTTCTTCTTTGAATTGTGCTGCCCTTTTGAGGATTTGTCCTTTGATGGAGGCTTTACTGCAGCTTTTGTAGGAGACACAATTGGCTTCTTCAATTGTGTTCGCAAAATGGAATGGGTCCGATTGATTGTCTTTCTGACCATCCAATCATCATATTTTTTCGCAGTTTTTCTTTTGACTTCCTGCCACTCGCCTCCTTCTTCTGGATCTGTAGCGGTAATACACGCTACATGAGCTGAAGAACCCTTCAATTTGACTTGTCCCAAGTCGACCATCTTTTGAAGGAGGTCTTTAAAGACAAAACACTCCTAGATGGGATGCCCCAACATTTGATGAAAGGGACAATAATTGGGACGGTCTTCATCTCCTTCCTTGTTTGGCCTCTTGGGCACTGGTAATTGAACCAAATTATTTTCCAGAGCTGAAATGAAGTAACCAGGAACTTGCTCACTTCGGAAAGAGTATGTTTTACTCTTCATATCCTCAAATTGTTTTCGTCGTTGATCTTTTTGATCATTTGGACGAAATAGCCTTTGTTGTTGGCGTTCAGGAGGTGGAGCTCTTTGAGAAGATGAAGGTTTTGAAGTAGAAATAGGTACAAGTGCCTGTTTAAGCATAACTGTAGCAGTTTCTGCTTTACCCATTCTTCTTCCTGGAGCTGATGGAATTACACGAGATTTAACCTTAGCCTGTATAAGGGAATCTTCAATCTGTTGAGCGATTGAAGTAAGGTCTCGAAACCCTCCTGTGTATTTCACAGGGATCAATGGCGTGCGTAATTCGTCACGCAAATTTTCCACACAGATTGGCAATAATTCCTCCTGAGGGAGTGATAAACTCAAGGAATACGTTAATCCCTTCCAACGAGCAATGAAATCAGAGACTCTTTCATTCTCCCTTTGCTTGCAGTTTGTAAGATCGAAAACTGTCGTTTTTGGCAAAGTTGAGCTAAACTGAAGAAGGAATTTTTGACGAAGATCCTCCCATCCGATGACTGACCGGGATTTCAAGCTTGTATACCAGACAAAAGCTGGTCCTTGCAAGG
Organism: Viscum album; assembly: GCA_963277665.1. Classification (NCBI taxonomy): domain Eukaryota; kingdom Viridiplantae; phylum Streptophyta; class Magnoliopsida; order Santalales; family Viscaceae; genus Viscum; species Viscum album. Next base: position 1,354,847,334 of record OY728145.1, read on the forward strand.
TTCGCACGAAGCATCTGAGTTTCACTGCTTCTTGCTGCTCTGGAGTTCCCATCATAGGATCACAACAAGATACGTAATGCGTCAAATGTTGTTCAGGGTCGCCTGATCCATTGAAAGTAGGGAAAATAGGGTTTCCAAAACTGGATGGAGGAGAAATCGAATCTACCCATTCAGGGTAAACTTTCTTTTCAGGTTGAACTTGCGCCCGTTTCCCTTCCATAGTTTCTAACCGAGCTGATAATGTCTCAATAGTAGTTATTAACTTTTGAGAAACGTCAGGTTGAACTTGGTTTTGGGTAGGTGCAATGAATGGAGCTTGGACAGACGTGGTGGTTGGTGCTGCAAATGATGGTAGTGCTGCCAACCGTTGTTGCGTTTGACCCGTAGGATTAGACCTCTGTGGGTGTACTGACAAAGGAGGATATTCTTGATCCATCTCAGTAGTTACAACAAATTCCTTCGGCTGTCGGACTTCAGCATTCTTAAGAAGAAGACTACTCTGAAGTAGTTCTGCATTCAACCTTCTTAATTCTTTCATTTCTTCCTCCTGTTGTGCAAATCTTTGCTCTAATGAGAGCGATTGACCTCCTTCAGAGGAAGGGTGAGAAGTAACCTGATTCTTTCCTTTCCCCTTATTGGATCCTTTTCGGAGAGGGGGAAGTGGGTTACTTGAAGGAATACCCATATTTTGGGTAAGCCTTTGATTACGTGTGCGCACACCTTCTTCATTTAGGTCTGTGTGCGTGACTTCTTGAGCAGGAACCTCTTCGTCTGATCCCTCTGATTGTGCCTCATCTGGTGAATCAGCAGCAACAGCATTGATGACATTAATGGATGCATATTGCATGGAATCCTTTCTATTAGCATTTCTGTGATATTGTATCCTTCTATGTCCATGATGAGACATAGCATTCCGTTGACTTGATCCCTCAGGAATTTCTTGGAGAACCGTCACTTGGAGAGAATCTCCGGATATCTTGGCTCTTCGTTCCTCTTGAGGCTTATTCCCTAATCGAGAGAATACTGACTTTCTCTGAGGGAGGGATTGAGGATTTGAAAAAGTCCCCAGTCCTGTGGACTGGGGGTGTTCCTGCTGCTTCCGCTCAACTCCTCGAATCCCATTTGTTGATTCTGAGGGTTGGGTTAGAGAAGTCCCCAGTCTAGCAAGCTGGGGTGTCTCTTGACATGCTATGTCTGAGATCTTCTTGAAATCTCTCTTGATCTTGCGAATCTTAGTTCGGAAATTAGCTGGATGCATTAACCTGTATCCACTTTTATCACCTGGTTCAACAGACCGTTGGATGATTTCCGAAACTTCTGTCATTTGATGACGTGTTTGCTCCAGACGAGAGGCTTGTGCAATATTCTCGCCTGCTTGGTGTAGGAGCAATTCAACAACCTGTTCTCTATATACTTGATTTTGAGAGGAACTAGTTGAAGCTTGATCTCGAGCAAGATTTTGATTATGAACAAAGCCCATTGACTGTGGCCGGCCATGGGCAATAACATTGCATGAGACCATTTTTGGCGGGCTTTGCTGACCGGAAAGCACTGTGAAATGTAGTGCTCCGTGAACACCCCATCCTCTGATATGAACATTAGATGGAGCATTGGAAATTAACTGATGCAATCTTCTTAGTGCGCCAAGGCATGAACGTTGAAGGGTTCTCTGTTGCTTTTCAGCCTTCGGATACCGAGAGACTGATAGAGATGCCAAATCAATCTGGCGTTGTAACCCTTCTATTATCTTAAGATGATTTTCATATTCATCGTAAAATAATACCTTCTTCTTTAATTGACAAAGAGTTTTCCATATGTTGAGACGAATATCATGGATTCCATCATCCGTCAACATCTTTGGAATGTCATACTGGGAATCAGCCAAAGGCCAAAACATCACTGGTACTTCACCTTCTGCCAGTTTTTTCCTCATGTTCAGCATTTCCTCTTTATCATTAAATGAAGATTCTTCTACCTGTTTGGACCAGAGTTGGTGTTTCCTTGTTGCTTCATCGGATTCAACAAGATTGGTAGAGAAATCACTATTCATGCTGGAAGATGAATGACCCAGGGAAGGTTCGGAGAATAACCTGAACCCCAGGTTATCTTCTGATGGAGAAAGAGTTTCACCTGCCGATAGTAAAGCATCAGACATGACTGGTTTTACGTTTGCAAGTGCCTCAAGATAGGAGGGCTTTCTCGTCACTACATTGCCTTTTGAAGAATTTTCGAGACAACGTGAATCACTACTGCGGAGAGGACTTTCGCAGCGAAGTTCATCACCATGAGGAGGACCGTCATGATGGGTTACAACAAAAGATGAGATCTCTTGCCCCTTGGTCTTCTGACCACACAGAGGGTTCCTGTGGCTCTCATCTGAAGAAGAAACTTCAAGATTGACCGAATTTTCATGAAGCAAGTCTTCATGGGGAAGTGTCTGTTGAAGACCTTCAGAATTAATTTTCCCGTTATTGGGAACTGAGGGAGTAGAATCTTGAACTCCGACAGATAAATGTCTGAGGGCTTCAAGAACTCCAGCATCGAGCAAGGCCTTGTTGCAGATTGGCCTTTGATATCCTGACTGTGCTGGGCGGATCTTTTTCTTAGATGCCTTCTTACTCGCTTTAGAAATCACTTGATGACGAAAGTGATTGCTCTGAGCAGGTGTATGTGCCTGATCAGGAAAGATGGTCAGGTTAGGCTGACGATCATCGCTCAAATCAAGTGTATGTGCCTGACTTGGTTGTCCGTATGATATGGGGGAGTATGCCCCATAACCCTCTTGGACTGGAACAGATGTGTGTGTCTGTTCCGGAGTGAATTGTTGATGTGTCACTCCACTGCTAGGGATAGATTTATGTGTCTGTCCCTGAGATGATGCTGAAGTTGTTATGATATCCTGGCAAGCATCCAGAATATGAGCAGGAATTTGCTTCTGCTCCTTCACCATTGACAAAATATGTTTGGTGACTTCAGCCGCCGGAACGGGGATATACGTCCATTCCGGGCTTGGAGTATGTGTATGTGCCTGCTCCTGTCCTCCTTTTCCTGTCAGTGAATCCTGACAGTACTCAAGTGTGGAGGTAGAGAGTTTAGTCTGCCTCTTGTTTGTCGTCGGGACTTTCCGACTGACTTCTCCGTGCGCTACCAAGCGAGACTGTTGGTAGGCTTGATTAGTATTAGCAGGTGTATGTGCCTGCTGATTACACTTCGACAAACGCGGTTGACGAGATCCATCATATGTAGTCAGACGAGCCTGCTGACTAACTGCTGATGTATAAGTAGGTGTATGTTCCTGCCTATGGTACTCCGCCGGAATTGCCTGGCGGGATCGGCTTGATGCTGCCAGACGAGTCTGCTGGACAGCGGGATTAAAACGAACAGGTGTGTATGCCTGCTCGTTATTTGCCACCAAGTTAGGTTGGTGGACTTCTCCGGAGATGGCAGGGATGACAACCTGCCTATTGTTAACCGGATTCCGTCTCTGGCGGTTCATCTTGCCTGCTCGGGTTCGAGGAACCTGAGCTGAATGCCTGGAGTCGGTACCCTCATCATGTTGAGGGCGCACTACCGCACGAGTCTGGCGGCGATTGTTGATGGGAGCCCTCGGGAAGGACTCCTGTCTTTTTGAATTAAGGCCCCGAGGGACCTGCTCATTCACTTCCTCGGAGTAAGGGAGTGAATGGAAATTGCATTCCGGGGATAATGACCCGAAACGGTTAGAGACGGTAGTCAGCACCGCCTGCTTCTTGATTGCTGGTCGCCGTTGTCCGGACGACCAAGTAGAGTTGTTAACTTGGAGGGCTTGACGAGCGGCCTCCAGAGTTGGGATAGTACCGTTGCGACGGTACTCCTTAACCAGTGCATTAGAAACACAGCGTTGAAGACGCTGAGTTGGTGATGTCATCCTCAGAGCGGATGACGTTCCAGCAGGAGTAGCAGTATTGGTTTTCACAGCAGCAGACCTCACAGTAGAGGTGTTCACAGCAGCAGTATTCACAGGGGTGAATTTAAGGAAAGCCATTTTTTGCAGAAGATCTTTGAGAAAAGAGTGCCTGTTCCATGTAACAGACATAATCAAGATGAATCTGGCTACTGCATCTTTTGGATGAGCATATTTCAATGATTGCTTTGTTGGACCAAGGGGCCTAACAAATAATAAGAACATCACTTTAACTTGGTTAAGGATTCACGTCGGGTTCACCATTTTTGTTTCCACACGGATTACGGGGATGACCTCCTGGACAGGAGATTCAAACGTTCCGATCGGTTTCTAGCGGGTTTGTTCGTAGAACCGGAAACATCCAATGATTCCACATCCGTTTGGACCTACTTTCCAAAGGAAGGCGCTCATTAGCTTGTGGACTGATGAGGCTTAGGAATTTGCATTGGTCGAGAGGATGGGAGGTCGGACTCATCACACCTTTTTGAGGGGAATTATTGTCTACTCCGGGACTCTCTTTATAGATTTAAGTTATGTTCGTGAATCCTTATTAAATTACCAAGTATAAAATGAGCTTTCCTTTAGTTTTAACAATCAATGATTAAATATGCAAGAAATTTAGAGAATCTTTTATATGTATTCGAGGTTCTTCATCAATAGAGAATCATCCATATCTGTTTAGAGATTCTTGGTTAATGGTATCCTTCAAAACATTTATATAAAAGTCTCTTGGTCATTATTATGACCAGGCTGGTTTTAAAGCCACTCAGTGGGGCACTTGAAGTTTATCGTCATTCAGAAGGACATAGATTATTTCAAAGTTGGGATCGAACCCATAAATGGGCTACCTACGTATCCTTTGTTTTGGAAAAGGAATCAGAACCCACGTAGTTCGAGGAATGGGGTATGATGTTTATGATTGATGGCTCAAAGATGAATGTCATAATTACTTTTACACTCTAAGCTCACGTGAGTCATGCTCGGTGTGAGAAACAAGAGGTATTGGTAAAATTTAGACAATTGTGCCATGAAAGATGCAATCATAAGAATTTGTTTGGGGCTTATGTATGGATGAATGCCCAGATAGATGAAGGTTTAGGATTTACTTTTAGGGAGAAAATCCATGAACATGGTCCACAAAGTTATATGTGCTTTATGGAGATTTGAATACTCTAATCTTGGGGCTTACTCCTAAGGAGGATGCCCAAGTTAGGAGGGGACTTATGATTGGGTTTTACTCCTGAAAAGGAAACCCAAATCAAAGGTAAATTATGACTGGTTAAGAGAAGTTTAAGGGGACTTGGGGCTTACTCCTGAAAAGGAAGCCCAAGGTTATGACTGAGTCTTATTCCTGAAAAGGAGACCCAGGTTAAGGGACTTGGGGCTTACTCCTGAAAAGGAAGCCCAAGGTTATGACTGAGTCTTATTCCTGAAAAGGAGACCCAGGTTAGGGATTAAGGTTTGGGGCTTACTCCTGAAGAGGATGCCCATATTTGAGGTTGGGGCTTATTCTTAAGAAAGATGCCCAGATCAAAGGTTTTATAACTGGGGATTATTCCTGAAAAGGAGACCCAGGTTAGGATTCTCTCATCTTAAAGGATGAGGTTGAATGAATGAACTCTCAATCTTTGGTGACATAAAGATGTTTAAATCACTAGGTTTTGAGAGATATTTCACAGAATTCCTTTCAGATAAGGATGTCAAATCAAGAAATCATGCCATAAATGGCTTTGAAGAGTATCTTGAAGACTGAATCTTGAATAGGAAGGGTGAAATGGCTTAAGAGGGGTAAAAATGGGCAATATGGGCACCCAAAAAGATAGGGGCGCACAAGTCTTGAAAGGCGCGCAAGTCCTGCGGCGACGCGCAAGTATTGGTCACGCAAGTATACTTGCGCGACATTAAGGGTACTTGTGCGATTTTCAACCAGTATTGAAATGCTTGAGCGACTCTTTATTAAACCCTTTACCATCCTCTTGAGGTTCTTCCAGAGAAGGGACGCGCAAGTTATATCGAAGGAATTAAGTCGGCACGCAAGTGTTTGATAAGTTTCAACACTTAGGCCTTCCTTCTTCTCTTTAGATCTTCTGTTCTAGGTAAGAAATTACCTTAGAAGTGTTCCGGAAGCTTTGAGAAGAGACTTGGGCGTCGGGAGATTTAATCCGAGTTTCTGAAAAAAAATCCTCCTGAATGGGGGGTCCACAGGGTCTATTTATAGGCAAAAGAAGACCCCGGGCGGTTACCGAGCGGTTACCAATTAGGTCGCGCAAGTCACCTGCGCGACCAAGGTAGTCGCGCAAGTCACCTGCGCGACCAAGGTAGTCGCGCAAGTGTACTTGCGCGACAGTGGTAAAACTTGCGCGGTGAATTGGCTTTTGATCCTTTGTTCATGCCTTTGTCGATTTTTGATGTTTTCATCAAAGGATGAATCACTTTCAGCTGAGATATTCCCTTTTCCGATCTTTAGATTATGTGACAAAAGGAGTGTCAACAGTATCTAGCACAAGTGGAACACTAGAGACCTCATACCTTGGTAAAACGTGGATTAGAAACCACGACCCTAAGAAAATGTGGCTTAAAAACCACGACCCTCAGAAAACATGGCTTGGAAACAATGACCCTCCGTAACTGTGGCTTAGAAACCTTGACCCTTATTCATTCATATGTTTAGTTAGTATTGTTGCATCAATCCTGCTTGAAAAAACTGGGATGAACCCCTGTCGTTTCATCTAGCGTACTAGTCCTTGTCCACCCACCTAGATACCAAGGTTTCCCATTATATTTTATTTCAAGTGGTACTGATTTTTCTTTATCAAGAAAAAATATATGTACATAAAAATTTCTTTATCCAAAACTCATTCAACTTCTCACAACCATTATCCCTCTTTAAGCGCATTCCCCCTCTTTCATGTCACACAATGAATAATCCTCAACATGAGCCACATAACACTATGGAAAAAATCAATATTTGCGACGGGAATAAATCACGTCACAAATAACCCGTCCAGGAAGTTATTTGTGATGGGGAAATTTCCCCATCGCAAATAATTGATCATTTGCAATGGGATTTCGTCTCCCATCGCAAATAGTTTGTCGCGACATGCGCGCCAAACCGTGCAAGAGTATTTGCGACCGTACCCGTCACAAATACCCGACGACGGTTAATTTCTTTTTGCGACGGGATGTCATCCCGTCGCAAAAAGAGTGTCGGCAGGAACTATTTGCAATGGGGCCCGTCGCAAATACCCATTTAACCCTCAACTGTAATTAATGCGGGCGAGGATATTTGCGACGATCCTTGTCGCAAATACCACTATTAGCGACGGGAAACCTGTCGCAAATAACTCTGTCGCAACTAATCTAACCTATATATACCCCAACCATTTTTTTCCAAATCACTCAGATTTTCCTCTCTTTCTCTCTTCATTCTCTAGTTTTATGGGAAAAATTTCTTTTAGTTGAAGTTTTTATACGAAAGCAATTGGAAGGCTTCAATACCTTCAGAATATCAAAGTTTTAGGTATTTATATTTTATTTTTGTTTATATTTATTTTATTTTATTATATTAATTTTAATTGTTTTTTATTAGTTCCAATTAAATTAGATTTAAATTCATTTTTATTTATATTTATTTTTAGTAATAAATTGATATTGTTAGTGATAATTATAAATTATTATTGTTAATTTGCAATAATTAGAGATTATTATAGATAATTAGCCGAATTTAGTTATAATTAGTCATAATTAGATATAATTAGATATAATTAATAATAATTAGATATAATTAGTAATAATTAGATATAATTAGATATAATTAGATATAATTAGATATAATTAGATATAATTAGAAATAATTAGATATAATTAGTAATGATTAGATATAATTAGTAATAATTAGATATAATTAATAATAATTAGATATAACTAGTAATAACAAGATATAATTAGTAATAATTAGATATAATTAGTAATAATTAGATATAATTAGTAATAATTAGATATAATCAGTAATAATTAGATATAATTAGTAATAATTATATTTAATTAGATATAATTAGTAATAAATAGATATAATTAGTAATAATTAGTAATAATTAGATATAATTAGATATAATTAGATATAATTAAATATAATTAGATATAATTAAATATAATTAGATATAATTAGATATAATTAGATATAATTTGTAATAATTATTAATAATTATTAATAATTAGTAATAATTAGTAATAATTAGTAATAATTAGATACAATTAGATACAATTAGATACAATTAGATGTAATTCGTAATAATTAGTAATAATTAGTAATAATTAGTAATAATTAGATATAATTTGATATAATTTGATATAATTAGTAATAATTAGATATAATTAGATATAATTAGATACAATTAGATACAATTAGATACAATTAGATATAATTAGTAACAATTAGATATAATCAGTAACAATTAGATATAACTAGTAACAATTAGATATAATTAGTAACAGTTAGATATAATTAGTAATAATTAGTAATAATTAGTAATAATTAGATATAATTAGATATAATTAGATATAAATGGTAACAATTAGGTATAATTAGATATAATTAGTAACAATTAGTAACAAATAGATATAATTAGTAATAATTAGTAATAATTAGATATAATTAGCTATAATTAGTAATAATTAGTTATAATCAGTAATAATTAGTGATAATTAGTAATAATTAGTAATAATTAGTAATAATTAGTAATAATTACTAACAATTAGTAATAATTAGTAATAATTAGTAATAATTAGTAATAATTAGTAATAATTAGTAATAATTAGTAATAATTAGTCATAATTAGTAATAATTAGTAATAATTAGTAATAATTAGTAATAATTGGTAATAATTAGTAATAATTAGTAATAATTGGTAATAATAAGTAATAATTAATAATAATTAGATATAATTAGATATAATTAGATATAATTAGATATAATTAGTAATAATTAGTAATAATTAGTAATAATTAGATATAATTATCATTAATTAGTAATAATTATATATAATTAGTAATAATTAGACATAATTAGATATAATTAGTAATAATTAACAATAATTAGTAATAATTAACAATAATTAGTAATAATTACCAATAATTAGTAATAATTACCAATAATTAGTAATAATTACCAATAATTATTAATAATTACCAATAATTAGGAATAATTAGAAATAATTTGGAATAATTACAAATAATTAGGAATAATTAGAAATAATTTGGAATAATTACCAATAATTAGGAATAATTACCAACAATTAAGAATAATTACCATTAATTAAGAATAATTACCAATAATTAGGAATAATTACAAATGATTAGAAATAATTACCACTAATTAAGAATAATTTCAAATAATTAGGAATAATTACCAATAATTAGGATGAATTAGATATAATTAGCAATAATTAGATATAATTAGAAATAATTTGATATAATTAGAAATAATTAGATATAATTAGCAATAATTAGATATAATTAGCAATAATCAGATATAATTAGCAATAATTAGATATAATTAGCAACAATTAGATATAATTAGCAATAATTAGATGTAATTAGGAATAATTAGATATAATTAGTAATAATTAGATATAATTAGTAATAAGTAGTAATAATTAGTAATAATTACCAATAATTAGTAATAATTACCAATATTAGTAATAATTAGGAATAATTAAGAATAATTTGGAATAATTGCCAATAATTACCAATATTTAGGAATAATTAAGAATAATTAAGAATAATTAGGAATAATTAAGAATAATTAGAAGAAATTAAGAATAATTAGGAATAATTAGGAATAATAAATAATAATTAGCAATAATTAGAAATAATTATTACTAATAAAAAAAATATATTATCAATATTTATGAAAAAACAATATTAATATTATTAAATAATAAAAATTTATAAAATATTAAAATTATCAATATTCATAAGTGGCTTTGATCTATTCTTAACCTGTTCAAATATCAAAAGGTTTCCAATTGTCAGGTTATGCGTAGTAAAAAGATTGTGTCAGCCATGTCCAATGTAAACTCTATATTTTTCCTTGCTTAGTTGATCACCTTGAAAGTAGCGTTGCAATAGGGCAACCGAAGTCATGCCCTTCACATCTATAAGAATTATCTCAAATGACCCTTTACATAGACCATTCTTCCTTGAAATTTTAAGGGAATGAAACTGATGTCCCATCAAATTTTTAAGGGAGAATGATCTATGTAAAGGGAGCAAGATGATTCTTAGAGACAAGAACGACATTACATTAGTCGTCCTATTGCAACACTAATTGCGAGGTGATCAACCATGCAAGGACAATTATAGAGTTTACATTGGACATGGCTGACACAAAATTTTTATTACGCATGACCTGACAATTGGTGACCCTTTGAGATTTCAACATCTTAAGAATAGAGCAATGCCTGTTGGGAATATTGATAATTTTAATATTTTATAAATTTTGTATTATTTTAATAATATTAATATTGGTTTTTCATAAATATTGATAATATAATTTTTTATTAGAAATAATTAGTAAACAGAATCTGCTTAGATAGTGAAGGGAAAATTTGTAATCATCACCACAACGATGATTACCAAATTTCCGTTCATTATTCAAGAAGTTTTCATTTTGCTAAGTATTGATAAGTATTGCTAAATTAGTAATAAATTGTAATGATTAGTAATAATTAGTAATAAATTTTAATAATTAGTAATAATTAGCAATAAATTGTAATAATTAGCAATAAATTTTAGTAATTAGCAATATATGGGAATAAATAGGAATATATAGGAATAAATAGGAATAAATAGGTATAAATTGGAATAATTAGTAATAATTAGTAATAATTAGTTAGGAATAATTAGGAAGAAATTTTAATAAATTTTAATAAATTTTAAGAACTTGGCACAATTTCCAGTGGATTGACGTCACTCCTTTTGCTCAATGATTTTTCTACTTTCAACTCTCACCGACTCAAAATATTATGAAAAATATTCTCCTACATAGACATATTCAATCTTATATGAATGAGATTGGATATGAATTCGTCGGATCATATTTTTTATAATGTTTTCAGGTGGTGACAGTTCGAAGAAGACGATTCATCGATGAAAAGGGGGATATTTTGTGCGACGACTCATTTGATTTCATCTTTCTCACAGTGAAATCAGAATGAAGAATCCGGTCGAAGGTACACATATTCATTCTCGTGCATACGAGAATGAATATGTGTACCTCAGACCGGATTCTTCATTCTGATTTCAGTGTGAGAAAGATGCAAGTAAATGAGCCGTCGGACAAAAGAGTAGACGTCAATCCACTGGAAATTGTGTCGCCCTTAATTAATGGTAATTATTAAGAAGTAGTTGTAATTATTTATCTTCTTTTTTCAGATATTGTTTTTATAATTTAAAATTATTCAAAAATAGTGATTATTTTATATTTTATATTGAAAAATATGGAACAAGGAAGTCAACATCAGTCATTAATAGATGATCGTGCTTGGATAAATCAGCGCAGAAATCCAAATGGTTATGGTTTAAATCTTGTATATATTGTGGGTGTTGAAGATTTCTTAGTATTTGCATCATCAAAACTAGAATATGTTTCAGAAGGCACAATTAAGTATCATTGAAAAAAATGTACTCTGAGAACGTTTGACACAGTTGACAACGTTGGGGGACATCTCTTGCGGTTCGGTTTTCAACCAGATTATGTTTTTTGGTATCAACATGGTGAACGCAGTTCCAGAGAAGATCTTAATAACTTGAATCTGCATCCATCACAGTTTCAAAATTTAGTACATGATGTTGCAGGTCCATCTGTGCAACAAACTAAAACTCACGATGATATTGATTTAACTCCTGAGTTGGTATCATCCGAATTTTATGAGTTGTTGAGGTCTGCTGAGGATGCATTATATCCTGGTTGCAATATAAGAAAATTAGAAGCATTTACAAAATTTATGGCTATTAAATCAGATAATGCAATTTCAAACAACTGTTTTGATCAGATATTTTCTTTCGTTAAAACACTGTTACCTAAAGGAAATTTGTTTCCTACAAATTACTATGAGAGTAAGAGGCTGGTTCGTAATCTGGGCCTTAGTTATTGGAAGATTCACGCATGTCCAAATGATTGCATCTTATATTCTGGCGAAAATTAGTCCTTGGATAGTTGTAACACATGTAGACAATCGAGGTATAAAGAAGCTCAACCAGGGAAGTCTAGATTTATTCCAGTAAAATAGTTGAGATATTTCTCTCTTATACCCAGGTTGCCGTATTTATTTATGTCTTAGAATACAACGTCAATGATGTCATGGTACAAAAACAAGATTTCAACTGATATAATCTTGAATTATCCCTCTGATGGTGATTCATGGAAACATTTTGGCCGTCTGCATCTGTCTTTTTCTATAGAAGCCCGAAACGTGCGATTGGGTCTTTCTACTGACGGGTTTTGTCCGTTTAGTTCTTATGGTAGTCAGTATTCATGTTGGCCTGTCTTTATAACTCCATACAATTTTCCTCCATGGATGTTGATGAAGGAGCCTTATATTTTTTACTCTATTAATCCCATGACATCCAAAAAAGAATATTGATGTTTATTTGAAACCATTGATTGATGAGTCAATGCATTTTGGAGTGATGGTGTTAATACATATGATGTTGCTGCGAAACAAAATTTCATTTTAAAAGCTGCATTGATGTGGATGATTATTGACTTTCTGGCATATGGCATGTTATCTGGTTGGAGTACACATGGTTCGAAATCATGTCCTTACTGTATGAAAGACAACAAATCCTTTATGCTCGTCAATGGAAAAAAACCTTTCAACTTTGATTGTCACTGTATATTTCTTCCAACAGATCATCCTTTTCGAAGGAACAAATCTCATTTCAGAAAAGGTACAATTGAAAGGGATGAACCTCCAAAGATGATCTCAGGTACAGAGTTAATGTCAGTTATATTTTCATTACCTCCCGTCACATTTGTACCAACAGTAAACCAACAAAAAATTCATGGTTTTGGGAAAGAACATAATTGGATAAAATGGATCGTTTTTGGGATCTTCCATATTGGTCTGATTTGTTGGTCCACCACATGTTGGATGTGATGAATATTGAGAATAACTGTTTTGATAATGTATTTCATACAGTTTTGGATACACCAGGTAAGAATAAAGATACTGTAAAGGCACGATTAGATCTTGCCCAAATTTGTCGGCGACCTGGACATGAACTATTTGAAAATGTTAGATCACAGAGGTTAATGAATCCAAAATGAGCTTATACACTGTCCAAAAAGAGTTGCTTATTATTTTTTCAGTGGATTGTAGATTTGAGACTTCCAGATGGCTATGCTTCCAATATGGGAAGATGTGTTAACAATGGTTATATTACTAGATTAAAATGTCATGATTGTCATGTTATAATGGAAATACCAATGCTGATTAGATTTAGAGGATTGTTGAATTATATGATTTGGGATTCGATAACAAACATATCATTTTTTTAAAACATTTGTGCAGCGACAATAGACTACGATGTCCTAAGAAAACTGGAAGAAGATGTTGCTATAATTATTTGTAAAAAGGAAAAAATCTTCTTGCCGGCTTTCTTTGACTCAATGGAACATATGATATTACCTTTGCCACATGAAGCTAAATGTGGAGGTCCAGTACAGTTTTTATAGATGTACCCATTCAAGAGATGCATGTAGAAATTGAAGAAAAAAGTACGTAACAAAGCATCAGTTGAAGGCTCAATTACTGAAGCTTATTTGCAAGAGGAAATTACTTTTCTCTGATCTCATTATTTTGAATCTCAATTAACAGGGTTTAATCAGCCAAATCTTGGTTTTGGTGGAGTTAATGAATGATAGATTTCAGATGATGAACATCACAGAGCTCATACATATGTTCTTCTCAACTGTGAAAAAATGACATCATTTTTTCTGTGAGTGCTTCTATCACTTATTCTATAATTTATGTTACAGTATTTTAATTGATTTTATTTGTAGGTTATATTATAATCATATCAAGAAAAAACTTCCAGAAATCACAACAGCTTCTCTTGAAGAACACAGACAAAAAAATTTTCTCAATGGTTTTAGAAACTGGTAACATATATTATTGATGGTTTAATATCAATTCTGTTTATTATTTATTATATTGATAATTTTTTTACAAATTTTCAGGTGTCTCAATATGCTGATAAAATTGATAAGTGACTGTGTATATTGACTAAACCACCAACCAAAATGGTTAAATCTTATAACACATATGTGGCGAATGGTTTTCGATTTCATACACATGCATACGGGGAATCAAAAAAACAATGAAAAGTGGAGTTTTCTTGATAGGATCACATCACAGAGAAACTGAAGTTGACTTTTATGACATTTTGGATGAAATTATTGAGTTGTGTTATCTAGGACATAATTACATAACAATGTTTAAATGTCGGTGGTTGGATACTGAGAGAGGATTTTGTGTTCATCCAACTCATGGAATCGTCTATATTAAATATAAAAGTCTTATTCTAGTAAATGAAACATTTTTACTGGCTCAACATGAACATCAAATTTATTATGAAAAGTACTATGCTAATTCAAGAGACTTGAGAGATTGGTGGGGCATAATAAAAATGAAATCTTAGGAAAATCAGTTTACTCAAACTGAATGTGATTATGCTGAAGTAGAAGGAATTGAAAATTTTCAAGAGACTGCTCAAAATACATCTGATTCACAAAGAGACACGAATATCGATGATGAAACCCCACAATTAAGGATCGATGGGGATGGAGATGTTAATGATGTTAAAAATGAATTTGAAATGACAAGATATGATGAAACTGAAACTCATATGGATATTGATGATGATGAGGAGGAAGATGAAGACATTGACATTGACAGCTATGGAGAAGAGGATGAAGATGAACATTGAAAGAGTTAAATGATATTTATAATCATAACTAATATATATCTATATTAAATAGTTATTTTCAACTATCTGCTAACATCAATCATTTTGTGTTTCAGATGGACTCTGATATATTCCATGAGTTACAGGAGGCTGACTTACCATTGGATGAGGGAGATTTTGGATCAACTGACCCTCAGCCTACTGGGGGTTCAGGGGGTATGCGGAGGGGGCGCGGTCTTACACGACTGATGATTCCTGAACCTATCCCCAAGCGACCTCCACATCTTGGTTTTGATCCACATAGGGAGGTATGGTAACATGTATATTTTAGTGATATTTCATTTATTTATTTATGTATATACTAATAGTTTTCTTATTTATTCCTTTTTCATTGTTTTGCGCATGTAGCTATTGGACAGGGGAGTGCTATCTTGCACAATTATTTTTCTCAGCCATGGATCACATGGGAACTGATTCCTGTTGATGTGCAACGGGACATGTTCCATCATTGGCTGATACATAAATAAATAATATATATTTTGAAATTAATTATATTAATAACTTGATATTATAAATTATTTGTAGGGTTTATGGTATCCTATCGATGATAGAATGCGTGATGCTATCCACACTGCATGACAGGTTTCTATGCGCGACCGTTTTGGTGAGTTTTTTCAAAATTTGAGAAGGACAACCATTAACAAAGCAGGAATGACAGAATTTGATTATTCATGTAGAGATCAACACCTAGATTACATTTTATCTCACATTTGGGATGAATTATGTTTACACTGTTTGGGTGGTGGATTTCAGAGGAGATCTTCAGTGGGACGGATGAATCGGGGGAGACATGAGGTGATGTATCGAGCTGGTATCCATACATTCAGTTCGCATAGAGAGAATCTGGTAGATATATTTTTTAAATATTTTATATAACTTTAAAAATAAACAGTTTATTTTATATTTCTGTAGGCAGTCGAGCATCCCAATATTACAGAGTTCGACGTTTATCGGAGGATGTACAGTGATCCAGCCACTAGAGAGAATAGATATGATCGCCAGCGTCAGATTGTGGTTAGTATTATATTTTCAGT
This sequence comes from Viscum album, assembly GCA_963277665.1. Classification (NCBI taxonomy): domain Eukaryota; kingdom Viridiplantae; phylum Streptophyta; class Magnoliopsida; order Santalales; family Viscaceae; genus Viscum; species Viscum album. The sequence continues at coordinate 1,354,863,342 of OY728145.1, forward strand.
TTGACAATTAACTGCATATAATATTTTCACAATTTTAATTTTAAATTGGAATTGAAGGAGTCATATGAGGCTGCGACCTCTCAGACACAGGCTGTGGGTCAGGACGAGACGACATAGCAGACTGGTGCTCACCATTTCGATGAGGCAGCATGGATGCAGGCGACTTAGTATAGTTTTGAGAAGGGCCAAGTAGTTGGTATTAGCTCTCATTTGACTCCTGGAACTTATTATGGTACTGATGCGATATCGGCGTCCAGCTCAAGAGGAGCTCGTGGAGAGATATCATCTTCTGGCTCACAGTATCAGGAGCAGTTGTGAACTCAGGCTGAGCTTATAGAGAGCTTGTAGAAGCAGCATGGAGAGATGAGTCAGCGACAATGGCAGCTGGAGCAGTATCACAAGGAGAAGATGCGTCGATGGCAGCAGCAGCAGTAGCATCATGAGGAGGAGATGCATCGATGACAGCAGCAGGATCACGAGCAGATGGAGTACACATGTCATCTGACTCGTAGTTTAGGGATGGAGTTTTCTCCACCATCTCCTTCATCTCCTCCACCTCCTCCAGAAGACGACACCCCCAATGATTTTTTAATGTTACAAACAATTGAATTTAACATTGTAATATGAATTATTTACATTTTCTGTCTTTTATATCGGTGCAAATATTACATAATTTAATTTTTAATATTTTATTATTATTTTTATATTTTTTTGGGAATATTGAGAATTTTAATATTTTTATTATTATTTTAATAATATTAATATTATTTTATTAAATATAATTCTTTATTATTATATTTTTTAATGTTTTTTTATTTAATAATAATAATAATAATAATTTTATTTTATGATTTTTTTATTTTTTTGTGTGAATATTAAAATTTTTAAAATTTTTTATTTTTTTAATAATAGTAATATTATTTTTTCGTTAATCATAATTTTATTGAATTTATTTATTTTTAATTAATTTACTATTTGCGATGGGGCCTTTTGCAATAGGACCCCATCACAAATAGTCTAAATAAAGATTTTTAAAAAACCTATTTGTGATGGGACTACTTACCCGTTGCAAATACTTTGTTGCGATGGGATCATCGCAGAACGTTATATATATATATATATATATATATATATATATATATATATTGCAATGGGATGACGGGCCCATTGCAAAAACTATTTGCGACGGGCCCGTCGCGAAAAATTTTATGTATATATAATGCATATAATTGGAGACTTATTTGCAACAGTGATGTTTTCTGTCGCAAATAATGGTATTTGCGACAGCGTTTTCTGCAACGGGCTATTTGTGACGGGGCCCCATCACTAATGCTTATTTGCGACGGGATCCCGTCGCAAATAAGCCGTCACAAATACCAAGAATTTCAGTAGTGTAACAACACATTCAACATACAAATAATTTTCTAAAACTAATGTGGAATTCCTCAAGAAAGGTTTTTATTTTTCATAAAACAATATTAAGGTGCCAAACATACTTAATTACATAAAGGGGACACATTTTATAAATAATAGGCCAAAAGTCAAATCACCTTTGTAAATAATCATTACCAATACAAAACCACTTAGGAAATCAATTTTCTAGAAAATTCACTTAAGACCAATGGAATTAGAAATAAATTTCAATTTCCGAAACAAAGGCATAATCATTTCTAGCAACCACAACCAGATTTCATAGCATGTGTATATAGAATAACTGTAAAACAAATATTTTTTAAAATAAGTAAGAAATTATGAAATTCAAATTAAAGGCATAGGCATAGGGGACATACCTCAAGGTGCAATGAAGCCGTCCACTTAGGCTCTTTGCACTTTCATAATAAAAGCTGTTGCTGCTCTTCCACTAAGTATATTCACATCCACACACATTTAAGGAAATCTAGCCCAAATTCACACACCTGAATGGCCATTAACACGTGCAAGGGAATCCTTACACATATTCTTATATTCATATACTAGTCGCCACTCACCTACATATGCATTTTAATATATGTAAATGGGCACACCTAGCCCCATAAATGTATATTCAAAATAATGGATGAATATACATGTAACGAGGTAACCCACACCCACACACACACACACAAACACACACACACACACACACAGATATATATATATATATAGACTTACCTATGCACATGTAGGTGAGTCACCTTAGACCCGAGGACTCCAAACCACGAAGCAGGGACCACGCACTACACATATAATTTAATAAACCAATTAAACACTTAAAAAATCTATAAAAAATTTCAAAATATAACACCAAGGGTCTATACCAATAACACAAAAATTTATTATAACACAATAATAAATCACATAATCCATAATCATCATCCACAACAGGATATATCAACAAGGAAAATCAATATCACATCACTAGTGCCAACCAGGCCTTCAACCATTTCATAAGCATTTGAAAATCCATTTTAAAAAAAATATAAAATTTCAAACACAAATCCAAGTGATTGAATAAAAATTTCCAAAAATAACCACATAAATCATGGGAAATCCCATTACCACTTTATAAAACAAAACACGCCTTTTCACAAGGACACCCCCTTTAAACGCAAAAGAAGTCCACTCCTAACCCATTTTCATACTCAAACCCACTTTATAAGACAAACACACACCTAAATGATATCCAAACATGTTTACCACACTTTATAAGATTTAATAAACCACTTAAAATTTTATGAAACAAATCCAAGTTTTATCATAAGACTTTGAACATAAAAGCACACACAAAAACCTCTTATAAGGCCAAATTCACAACAACACCATACTAAAATATAATCTAAATCTCGTTCATGATATAATAAATCAAACAAAAAAGTAATAAAAAACAACCAAGATTTACCGAAATAATTCATATCCAAAATAGATCATGTTTCATAGAAGCATGCCAAATAAAAATCAATCACAAGTTAATATATTGAAAAAATAGCTTTCGCACCCAAAACAAAATGCCAACAACTGAAACATCACAAAACCCATAAATTAAAATGATACCAAAATAATGAAATTGAATAATCCTTCCCCAAAAATCATGGAAAACCCACTTCCCTTGACAGATGTGACTTAAACCAGCCTCGATGGAACCTGACGGACGTAAATAACAAGATTCAATCAAAAGAAAAACACCAAACAGATTAGGGATCGACCAAATCTATGCAAACCACAAAATAAAAGGCAACCCATAAAAAGGGTACTCATTGGATGAGGGTGTGGCCGACGTAAGGAGCACTGGTGGAGGGGAGGACCAGTTGGTGAAGGGGGTTTGTGAACTGGGAGGCCACACAAGAAAGGGGCCGCGCAATGGAGAGGTGTAGCATGATGAGATGGGGAGACACGAGGAGGGTTCGATCAGAGGAAGGTCGCTCGTTGGAGAAGGAGGTGGAGGAGGCGCCAAAGTCCCTTGGCCAGTGAGGGGGTCGTCCATACAACATGATATAGGGGGAGGTAGGGGAGGTCAGATCGCACGAGGGAGAGAAAGGGGAGGGAGAGGGAAAGAAGAAAGAAAGAAAATAAAAATAAATACAAGAAAATAAGAAAAAAGAAAAGAAAAACTAACCCTAAAACTAAATATAATTATAATATTAATATTAATAATATTAATAATAACATAATAATAATAATAATAAACTAAATAAAAATAATAATAATATTATTATTATTATTAAATCGTTTTCACATTATTTTCTTTCGTTCTGTTTTGATTTTAATTTAATAATTTTTTATACTTTAAGAAACCAAAATACTAAAATATAAATAAAAATAACCACAACCACAAGGTGTTGGGTTGGGGGCGTGACAACCCCTCCATACTTATGTGATCATCCCCATACTCCTACACTCCCTAAGGCTCAAATTCTTGGGCTATTTTTCCTAGTATATTTAGGAAACCATCAAGGAAGTTCCTATGCTCTTCCATTCTTCCCTCTTCCTGTCCACTTCTCTCTACTTTCTTGTGTTCTCATTTCTACAGTAATTATTCTAACAATTTTGGGTTAAATGTCATTTATTTGGGTTGAATCTTGTTTGTTTTGGTGTGCTCATTCTCGTATATGGTCTCCTATTGGTGCAATTTGTGGTTTTCAGTCATATTTTAGATGATTTCAAGGAAATTGTTAGTTGTTTCATGATTGGTAGTTTATTAATGATTTAGATATTTTTTATTTCATATTAAATAACTATTAAAATTTATTAGTGTGTGTGTAAATTCATAATTTTGTATTTTTGGTGTGAGTTTGGTTTGAAAGAGGAAAAACCCACCTTTAGTGAAATTTGTGATTATGTGATGTCATGTCTTGTGAAGGAAAATAATTTCATAGTTTAAAAGGGGGAAAGCATGTGGGCATCTTGAATATCTAGCTAGGAAGAATAGGAAAAGTATCTTAGGCAAGAACCGCCCTACCCAGATGGGTCATGACACAACACTAACTAAATTTTTTTTAAGGAGTATTGGTTAGATTGATCATGAGACTAACCTTTATGTCCAAGTTTGGTCACCAATAGTAAGAGGATCTTAGGTCCCCACTAACCCAAGTTATATAGAGATTTACTAGGAATATTTTACTATTTTTATTACTTCCATTATTCATTTCCTTATATAACATATCATGATTTTAATTCAATTTTATTTATTTATTTTAAAACCTATCATATTTTATTGTATTATAATAGTTATGCATGTAACTATCTAGTGTTAACATACTAGGTAAGTGAGATCACGCCCTATATAAACCCTCTAGTGTATTTATATCTGGTGTTTTTTTTGGGTAAGGGCTGGACTCCCCATGGTAGAGATGGTAGTTCAATTTGATAGTGTTTCTGTAAAGACCCGTAAAAATCAAGGGAAATTTTTAATAAATTTTCTTTGGGATTTTACAAGAACGCAGTTTTTGACGGCGCCTGATTGCGAGGCCCGGTGTGCCCAAAATTTCTATTCGAAGTTTAGCTCGGGTACGTTCAGTGAACGAACGAGCGTGAATTTCTAACATTTGAACCGGTGCCCGAGATCGAATTCTGAGGGCACCGATGGAACCGCAGCGCCGGTAATTGCTTAGGAACTCCTGTTTCGGAATTGTGTTTACACGAGGGGAGTTATTAATTTTTGTGGTAGTTGAAAATAAAAATTAACAATTTTTATTCTTCCCACTTGGTAGTTTTATCCTATGTAAGGATGTTGGGGGTGGGACCCACTTGTGATAATGAACCATTGGAGGATAAAGTAGGGTGGGACCCACACGAGCCCAACCCCTCACTTTCCTAACCCCTCTAAACCCCCCCATTTATGTTTTTCTAACTTATGTCCTCATTAATTTTATAACATCTTATGTTATAACTTAAGTGAGTTAAATGTGGGTTTTGAATTTTCAAACTCTTGAAATTCAAAAACCTATGTTGGGTTAATAAAATAGGTGGGAGGCTTATTTTATTTTGTTGTTAGAGTTTTTTCATTGAGAGATTTTGGGAAGAACACCTTATTCTTCGATGAAGAACATGAAGAACACCTCGGACTCCGACGAAGAACACCGTCCTTAGCGAAGAACATCTCCGCCGAAGAACGCAAGGAACTTCTTCCACGACGTTCTTCTTCTGCGACGGTTTTTCGTGAAGAAATCTCCATCAACGTCTTCGAATACTCGCTTCGCGACGTAGACATTCTTTTTCCGCGACGCCCGACCTCCGCGACGCTCATCTTCCGCGGTACGTTGACATGCACCGTTCTTGAAACCGAGGTAGGGGTTCAACTATTTTAAGTTGGTGATTCTTTCCTTCGAATATGAAAGATAAATCTGACGGCCATGTTCTAATTTTTTATTTAAATTAAAAAAATTGTGAAGGTTAAAAGTTTTACGTTTCGTCCAACAGCTATCGATATAACAGGAAGGGATCGATCCGCACAAACACGGCCGATACCCCTCCCCCCTTTTGCTATTCATCGGTTTTGATTAGCGAAGACGGTAATGCATCGTTGCACTGCGCTTGAGTGAAAGGAGATGTGAACGATGCAGGCCACGACGAAGAAATGATACTCCATCGTGCCGCGTCGAGGATACGAATGAGGCCAGGGTCGGAGTCGGGCCGAGCCGGAAGGACGCGGCGTCGTCATGCCGCGCCGGACGAATTTGCAGCCATCCTGGAAGTAGCGGCCGAAAAAACCACCCACCGGAGAATTCGAAGAAGAAGGCCGGAACTCCAGCCGCCGGTGCCAGAAGGCGCCGGACCGCGGGGTCCCGCGGTGAGGAACCGGCCGGCCCTGCGCTGGCCGGCCGTTACAAGGGAAAAGCTGGGGGTTACACCCCTCGGGTGGCACATGGCGCGGCCCCTTAATGGGGCCCGCCGTTTGAATTAAAGGAGGGGCGAAGCCCCTCCCTTGGACGCGCTCGCGCAGCGCGCTGGCCGTGCTGGCCGCACCGCAGCGCTGGCCGCGCCGCCGGCCGGGCGGGGTCATCGGGCGGGGTCGCCACCCGGGCCGGGTCGACCCGGTTCGGCCGACCCATGGGTACTGGGTCGGGTCGGGCCGGGCCCAGACCCCCAATTTTCGGTCTGAGTTGGTTCAAACGCCCATATCTTGGGTTGCGGACCTTCGATTGATGCACCGTCAGCTGAGTAGCAATCCTTGGGACGAGACGGTCGTTTCGGTATATCTCACTCAAGGTTTCGAAATACTTTGGGTTCGGCCGGGTTGGTTCGGATACGAAACCAACCGGGCCCTCGGAGCGGAAACGCTCGTAACTTGAACTCCGGACATCCGATTGATGTGCCGTCGACTTTTTTGGATTCCTCTTAGTGAGAAGAATCCTTTGGCTTACTCCGCTCGAGGTTTGGATGCCGTCGAAGTGCGGTTGGGTTGGTTCGCTCACGAAACCAACCGGGCCCCTGAACGAAAAAGCCAATAACTCACAGACTGGGAGTCCGATTAACGCGCCGTCTGTCTCGTTGTTTTCCTCTTGATGAGACGGAACTCTTGGCATACATCGCCCGAGTTTTGGTTTTTGTTGGATAGTGGCTGGGTTGGATTGTACCCGAAATCCAACCGGGTCCCTAGAACGGAAAAGCTGATATCATTCAGAACAGACGGCTGTTTGACGAATCGTCAGTGGCGTTGGTGATCACATTGAGAAACGGTCCCTATGAGTATACCCTATGAGTGTTCAGGGTATAGTTGAGTTACGTCCGGATTGGTTCACACATGAAACCAACCGGGCCCCTGGGACGAAAAGGCCAATAACTCACAGACCGGGCATCCGATTGACGCGCTGTCTGTTGCATTGAGACCCCTATGACGAGGCGGTCCTTTGAGATACTTCTTCATGGGACTTTGAGATACTTGAATTTTTGAATAGTAGCTCGTGGAGAGGACCCTCCCGGAGACGAGCGTGCGGAGTACGGAGACCGTGTAGCCGGCTGAAACCTGACGACTGCTTGACCGACTCGACTTGGAGTGATTCGACTAGCCCAGTGGACGGAGCACCCGGTATTTGGAAACAGACCCACGGTGGACGGAGCGCCCAGTAGTTGGCCGCAGACCCATGGTACTCGAGAGGAGGAGTACCTCTGTAGGCTATTAGGGGAAGCGCCCGGTATTTGGCGACAGACCCTCAGCGGACAGAGTGCCCGGTAGTTGGCCGCAGACCCGCGATACTCGACAGGAGGAGTACCTCAGCAGTCTTAGGTTAGTGAGCAGTACCTCGGAGTCGTGACAGGACCACTGTACACTCCAGAGACGGGGCTCTTCAGCAGTTACGTTTTCGATAACGAAAATCCTCGTTTGAGCTGAGACTTTTGACCTTTGTGTTTACCTCATGATTGAGATGGGTCACTTGATAACTTAGGTATATGTATGGGAATATACCTGGGTAGTGGTTATCCGTTGTTTTCATGATCCTTGTGTTTCCTCATGATTGAGATGTGTTACTTGATAACTTAGGTATATGTATGGGCATATACCTAAGTAGAGGTAATCTGTTGAGATCTTCTTTGTGGTTATCCTTGTTTGTTTTAGTGAGACCTTGAGGGTCTCGGGGTCCCTACTGAGTATCGTTATACTCACCCCTACACGGGCTATGCCCGCACCTCATTGTGTTGGTTGCAGACGACAGGCAGTGCTGACAGAGGCCGAGTGTTCGAGGACTGGACGGTACCCGGAGGTGGACTACACGATGAGTCAGTACCTGGAGGTAGACTACACGACTAGTCAGTATCTGGAGGAGGACTTCACGACGAGACGACACACGGAGGAGGTTGACGGGTGAGAGCGTTGAGGAGGCTATCTGTACCTACCCTTTAGGTAGGATCCGTGGCGGACGATCCAGGAGCTGCGCAATCTGTACCTACCCTTCAGGTAGGATCCGAGGAGGACGACCCAGGAGCTTCTTCCTTCTTCCAGCTATTTTCCTTTTTCTGTTGTACTTTTATTCAGTTGTAGCTGCACTTTCAGTTGGGTTTGTATTCTGGCCCATTTACTTTTCAGCACTTTCTTTTGTACTTAGTGTTTTGCTTCCGCTTGTACTCTGTGGTGTTTTGTTTACTTTTATAAAGGCAATGCCTTCCCAATTATCGGGATTTACGCCTTTGGTGCTAGTTTCCAGCCCCTGGCCTATGGAAGGCGGGCTTGGGGTAGTCACGACACGGGCCCCGAGGACGGGTCGTGAAAAATTGGTATCAGAGGAGTCGGTTCTACCGCAGAACTTATAACTCTGATGTTTTCTTTCTGTGAAGAAATAGTGTTAAGGTTACCGAGTGTGGTTTTCAGTTCAGGGAATCCAGTGTTGGTGCGGGCGGCCGACGTATCCATACACCAGGACCTTGACAACTGATTTCTGACTTTGTGCCCGAAAACACTGATTGCGTGTGTGTTTCCAGAAGTTTTATTTAAATATCATCTCAAACCAGGTTAGCTCACCAAGTATATGTCTTTTGACCGTGTCATGTTTGTTCCTTTCAGGATGCCTCCCCGTGGATGACCAGCTAGAGCCCCGAGAGTGGTACGTACTGACAGCCCGCCGAGCAACTTGGCCTCAGTACAGAGCCCTATCACAGTTGAGGCACCAGCGGAGGCACCAACGGTACTACTACCCGTTGGGCCACCGATGCCACTTTCCCCAGCAGCAGAGGGTGCACGTCGCTTGAGTGCACTGCACGAGTTCCAGCGCCAGAGACCACCCAGGTTCAAGGGAGAGACGGACGCACAGGTGGCTGAGGATTGGATGGAGGCTGTGGTGAGAGTCTTCAGGCTAGTGGGGATGCTGACAGACTTCATGGTGATCCTTGCTTCCAGCCTTCTTCAGGCAGCAGCAGGAAGATGGTGGAGCCTGATGCTCCAGATGCATGAAGAGGTGACACTTCTTTGGGCAGACTTTGAGAGCCTGTTTCGGGCAGAGTTTGTACCAGCCACCCTTCAAGCGGTGCGTATACAGGAGCTACTTCAGCTGCGGCAGGGCAGCATGACAGTGACACGGTATTCAGTGAGGTTCACAGACCTCTCACGCTACTCCACAGATATGGTACAGAACCCATTCTTCAGGGCCTGAACCTTCGAGCAGGGGTTCAGGCGAGAGATTAGAGCTTCTGTTGTTTCTCACAGCATTCCGACGCAGACAGGGGTGCTGGAGAGAGCCCTCTTAGTGGAGAGTTTCCTTGCTGAGAAGTCTCCAGCAACACGACCCACCACTAGCCGACTTGCAGCAGAGTCTTCTGCAGCAGACAGTAGACAAATGACGCAGAGGTCCAAGAGGACCAGACCTACCGGTGGCCGACTGCACGACTCAGGTTTAGTTGTACGGGGAAACCAGGGTGGAGTCAGAGCCAGACGTGCCGAGAGTGGACAGTGTTACTCCTGCGGCGGAATGGGTCACATGGCACATGACTGTCTGACCCGCCATGCATATGTCCAACAGTTAAATGAAGAACCTCCCAGGCAGAGGCAGGGGTTCGATCAGGGCAGACCGCAAGGAGCAGGCCTCCATGGAAGAGGAGATGGTCATGCAGATAGAGGTGGACGACGCTTCGGGGTGTTGCCACCCCACCACCAAGAGGCCCACCCCGACCGCAGGGGACAGGAGGACATGGAAGAGCTCAGCTTCAGGCAGCTGAGGCCTATGGTCATGGAGCTCCGGAAGCAGATGGACATGAGCGGGACAAGCTTCCGACTTGGAGGCTATTGATCCTGTTACTTCTAGTTTTGTTGATGTTTGTCTGTAGTTGCTTTGTGTCTTTGTACTATGAGCTACAATAATGAAAAGACACTTATCTTTGTAAAGTTTACTTTCCTGTCCTTTTTGTTTGGTTGATACTGAGTGGTCCCGGTTAAGACTGTTGACTTGACCCTCACTTTCGAGATTTCTACTGGAGGAGACCTAGTGACCTCACACTGATGCCGAAAGTGTGACTCAACCCTTAGAGGCATGAGTGATAGTTGGATCTCTTGGTAGTTACGTCGAGGCCTTACGACGTCATCAATGGCATGAATGCATCATTCATGTCAGGATTGACTGTATTAGGCAATGAATGTGGTTCGCCCAGGGGATGAGACCGAATTTCTCTTATCGGCAAAGAATAAATCATAGCAGCTCTTGTGAGACTAGAGAAGGTCCAGGTCATCCAAGAGCGGATGAGGATAGCACAGGGCCGACAGAAGCCTTATGCTGACAGGACTTGGAGGCCTCTAGAGTTTGAGGATGATGATCACATCCTTATACGGGTCTCACCTCGACGAGGTTTATGGAGATGTGGCCAGGGAGGCAAGTTATCTCTAAGGTTCAAAGGACCTTTCTAGGTCCTCAGCTGGGTAGGTGAGGTGGTTTACCGCTTGACCCATCCACCTCAGTTGCACTAGGTGCACGACGTTTTCCAGGTAGCTCAACTGAGGAGATACATGCTCGACCCTTCGCATATCATCGACCATGAGGAGCAGGACAATGGCGATGGGGTTACTTCCACGGAGGTTCTAGTGGGGATCAAGGATCGACAGGATCGGATCCTACGAGGACGATCGATTCCTCGGGTGCACTTTCTCTGGCAGTACGGGAACCTCCAGGTGAGCACATGAGAGCGGGAGGCTCAGATGTGTGCTCAGTACCTCTTTTTTATCCCTAGTTTGTGTTGAAGCTTTATGAGGACGTAAAGCCCTGAGGTGGGAGTAATGTAAAGACCCGTAAAATTCAAGGGAAATTTTTTCTAAATTTTCTTTGGGATTTTACAAAAACATATTTTTTGACGGCGCCTGATTCCGAGGCCCAGTGTGCCCGGAATTTCTTTCCGAAGTTTATCTCGGGTACGTTCAGTGAACGAACGAGCGGTAATTTCTAACTATTGAACCGGTGCCTGTAATCGAATTTCGAGGGCACCGATGGAACCACAACACCGGTAATTTCTTAGGAACTCCTGTTTCGGAGTTGCGTTTACATGAGGGGAGTTATTAATTTTTGTGGTAGTTGAAAATAAAAATTAACAATTTTTATTCTTCCCACTTGGTAGTTTTATCCTAAGTAAGGATGTTGGGGGTGGGACCCACTTTTGATAACCAACCATGAGAGGATAAAGTAGGGTGGGACCCACACGAGCCCAACCCCTCACTTTCCTAACCCCTCTAAACCCCCCATTTATGTTTTGCTAACTTATGTCCTCATTAATTTTATAACATATTATGTTATAACATAAGTGAGTTAAATGTGGGTTTTGAATTTTCAAACTCTTGAAATTCAAAAACCTATGTTGGGTTAATAAAATAAGTGGGAGGATTATTTTATTTTGTTGTTAGATTTTTGTCGTTTAGAGCTTTTGGGAAGAACACCTTCTTCTTCGATGAAGAACGTGAAGAACACCTCGGACTCCGACGAAGAACACTGTTCATAGCGATGAAAATCTCCGCCGAAGAACGCGGAGAACTTCTTCCACGATGTTCTTCTTTCGCGACGGTTTTCCGCGATGAAATCTCCGTCAACGTCTTCGAATCCTCGCTTCGTGATGTCGACGTTCTTTTTCCGCGACGCCCAACCTCCGTGACGCTCGCCTTCCGTGGCTCGTTGATGTGCACCGTTCTTGAAACCGAGGTAGGGGTTCGACTATTTTAAGTTGGTGATTCTTTCCTTCGAATATGAAAGATAAATCTGACAGCCATGTTCCAATTTTTTATTTAAATTAAAAAAAATTGTGAAGGTTAAACGTTTTATGTTTCGGCCAACTGCTATCGATATAACGGGAAGGGATCGGTCCGCACAAACATGTCCGATACCCCTCCCCCCTTTTGCTATTCATCGGTTTTGATTAGCGAAGACAGTAATGCATCGTTCCACCGCGCTTGAGCGAAAGGAGACATGAACGATGCCGACCACGACGAAGAAATGCGACGCCGTCGCGCCGCGTCGAGGGTACGAACGAGGCCAGGGTAGGAGTCAAGCCACGCCGGATGAATTTGCAGCCATCCTGAAAGTAGTGGCCGGAAAAACCACCCACCAGAGAATTCAAAGTAGGCGGCCGGAACTCCGGCCGCCGGTGCCGGAAGGCGCGGGACCGCGGGGTCCCGTGGCGAGGAACCGGCCGGCCCTGCACTAGCCGGCCGTTACAGGGGAAAAGTCGGGGGGTTACACCCCCTGGGTTGCACATGGCGCGACCCCTTAATGGGGGCTGCCGTTTGAATTAAAGGAGGGGCGAAGCCCCTCCCTTGGACGTGCTTGCGCAGCGCGTTGGCCACGCTGGCCGCACCGCCGCGCTGGCCGCACCGCCGCGCCGCCTGCCGGGCCGGGCTTCCGGGCCGGGCCGGGTCATCGGGCCGGGTCGCCACCCGGGCCGGGTCATCGGACCGGGTCTCCACCCGGGCCTGGTCGACCCGGTTCGGCAGACCTAGGGGGTACTGGGTCGGGCCGGGCCCAGACCCCCTATTTTCGGACTGAGTTGGTTCAAACGCCCATATCTTGGTCTACGGACCTTCGATCGACGCACCGTTAGTTGCGTATCAATCCTTGGGATGAGACGGTCATTTTGGTATATCACACTCAAGGTTTCAGAATACTTTGTGTTAGGCCGGGTTGGTTCGGATACGAAACCAACCGGGCCCTCGGAGCGGAAACGCTCGTAACTTGAGCTTCGGACGTCCGATTGATGTGCCGTCGACTTTGTTGGATTTCTCATAGTGAGACGGGTCTTTTGGCTTACTCTGCTCGAGGTTTGGATGTCGTCGGAGTGTGGTCAGGTTGGTTCGCTCATGAAACCAACCGGGCCCCTGGAACGAAAAAGCCATTAACTCACAGACCGGGTGTCCGATTGACGCGCCGTCTGTCTCGTTATTTTCCTCTTGATGAGACGGAACTCTTGGCATACTTCGCCCGAGTTTTGGTTGCTGTTGGATAGTGGCCAGGTTGGATTGTACCCGAAATCCAACCGGGCCCCTGGAACGGAAAAGCTGATATCATTCAGACCAGACGTCCGTTTGACGAACCGTCAGCGGCGTTGGTGATCACGTTGAGAAATGGTCCCTATGAGTATACCCTATGAGTGTTCGGGGTATAGTTGAGTTACGACCGGATTGGTTCGCACATGAAACCAACCGGGCCCCTAGGACGAAAAAGCCAATAACTCACAGACCGGGCGTCCGATTGACGCGCCGTCTGTTGCATTGAGACCCCTATGACGAGGCGGTCCTTTGAGATAATTCTTCGTGGGACTTTGAGATACTTGGAGTTTTGACCAGTAGCTCGTGGAGCAGACCCTCCCAGAGACGAGCGTGTGGAGTATGGAGACCGTGTAGCCGGCTGAATCCTGACGACTGCTTGACCGAATCGACTTCGAGTGAGTCGACTGGCCCAGTGGACGGAGCGCCCGGTATTTGGCTACAGACCCACGCCGGACGGAGCGCCCGGTAGTTGGCCGCAGAGCCGCGGTACTCGACAGGAGGAGTATCTCTGTAGGCTATTAGGGGAAGCACCCAATATTTGGCGACAGACCCTCAGCGGACGGAGCGCCCGGTAGTTGGCCGCAGACCTGCGATACTCAATAAGAGGAGTACCTCAACAGTCTTAGGTTAGTGAGCAGTACCTCGGAGTCATGACATGACCACTGTACACTCCAGAGACGGGGCTCTTCAGTAATTACGTTTTCGATAACGAAAATCCTGGTTTGAGCTGAGACTTTTGACCTTTGTGTTTACCTCATGATTGAGATGGGTCACTTGATAACTTAGGTATATGTATGGGCATATACCTGGGTAGTGGTTATCCGTTGTTTTCATGATCCTTGTGTTTCCTCATGATTGAGATGGGTTACTTGATATCTTAGGTATATGTATGGGCATATACCTAAGCAGAGGTTATCTGTTGAGATCTTCTTTGTGGTTATACTTGTTGGTTTTAGTGAGACCTTGAGGGTCTCGGGGTCCCTACTGAGTATCGTTATGCTCACCCCTGCACTGGCTATTCCCCCACCTCGTTGTGTTGGTTGCAGACGACGGGAAGTGCTGATAGAGGCCGAGTGTTCGAGGACTGGACGGTACCCGGAGGTGGACTACCCGACGAGTCAGTACCCGGAGGTGGACTACACGACGATTCAGTATCTCGAGGAGGACTTCACAGTGAGACGACACACGGAGGAGGTTGACGTGCGAGAGCGTTGAGGAGGCTATCTGTACCTACCCTTCAGGTAGGATCCGTGGCGGATGATCCAGGAGATGCGCTATCTGTACCTACCCTTCAGCTAGGATCCGAGGAGGACGACCCAGGAGCTGCTTCCTTCTTCCAGATGTTTTCCTTTTTTCTGTTGTACTTTCGTTCAGTTGTACCTGCACTTTCAGTTGGGTTTGTATTCTGGCCCATTTACTTTTCAGCTCTTTCTTTTGTACTTAGTGTTTTGCTTCCGCTTGTACGCTGTGGTGTTTTGTTTACTTTTATAAAGACAATGACTTCCCAGTTATCGGGATTTATGCCTTTGGTGCTAGTCGCCAGCCCCTGGCCTATGGAAGGCGGGCTTGGGGTAGTCACGACACGGGCCCCGAGGACGGGTCGTGACAGTTCCCTTTTGGATAGGTGTTGATGGTGGTGTCATGGGGTGTCAAACCACAAGTTATATAGAGGTAATGCTTGTCTAGTTGGTCTACTCCCATTTTTTGTTATTTTGGTTTTTGGTTGTAAATGCTAAATGAATAACTTATGATTATAGTGTTTCTTGTGATCTTCTTGTTATGGTTATGGGTTGTGATGTGATGTAAGTTTTTTAATGTTCATTATGGATTCTCAACGGAGAATTGTAATGACCTAAAATTTTGAATAAAACTTGTTTCCTAATTTTGTGTGTTATTTTATTTTTATACTCAACAAAACTATTTCATTTGATAACATGAGTATAATTAAAATGAGATCATTGGGCTTTGACTGTTATATGAGAATTGGTCAATATGACCGCTGGAAACTAAACATTTCGATTATTGTCTCTAAATACAAGTGATCTTGGTTAATTAATATAGATAGAAGATTCGATGGCCTCATCCAGTAGTCTCAGGCCAATTGAAGCCCATCTAACGGAACTTGTGAAGGAGGTAGCACCACTGGGCTTTGATCTGGACCATACCCAAGCTGTACTTCATCGTGTGAAGCTAGAACAGAATCGCCTTCATGAGAAGTTCAAACTGATAGAAATTACTACTCGTGCAATGTTGGCTGAGACGCCCTCAAATTCTCTCACCTTAGCACACCTTACACTTAGGTCCTATGATGGGGTTATAAGGGGCTATGTAAGGAGACCATAACTACCTTGTGTAATCCTTTGTTTTAAATAAAAATTTGGATTTCTTCTTATGATGAAGTTTATGAATTTTCAAATGTCCAGATAAATATAGTATGTGTATTTTTGATGAATTTTAGAGAAATTATATTTTAAAAATGTTTATGTAAACCTTAAATAATTTAAATTTTTTAATGGTTTTCAAAAAATGGTCTTCTACAATTATATTCAGTACAAAATTTAAAATCTAATAAGATCAACTTAATTTTTGATGAATAGTAATTTTTTGAATAGTGATTTTATGCTTAGGATTAGTAATGTGACCAAATGTATTATTAATCTCACTTAAATAAAGTATTAATATAATCTAGACACCTTGATTAAGTAATGATATTCAATAAAATAGGTAAATAACTGTTTCAGAAATTATTAGTCAAGTATTAGTTTTTTCGAGTGAATATTGTTTTTTAATTAAAAATTAAATTAAAAATATTTAGAAATTTTTTTTTACAAAATGGATCTCATTTTTGAACTCAGAGCATCGATATTATGATAAGGAAATTTTTGGGGATTTTTCTGAAAAAAATGAATTTTCGGTGAATACTGTATTTATTTAATAATTAAATTAAAAATATTTAGAAAATTATTTTTATAAAATGGATTTCAATTTTTAAATCAGAGCATTGATATTTGGTTAAGATGAAATTTTGGGATTTTTGTGAGAAAGTTGAATATTCAGTGAATAGTAAAAATACAGTTTTAGGGTTTCGGTATGTTTAATGACATCATAACTGTGTCATGATGATTTCATGAGATATTTTAAGGGATAGACGACCAAAGGTGATGAATTATTGTGTGGTGGGGACCAATGTGTCCTAACTCCATGGGATATACCATGGGAGAGCCCATGGTTTTGAGAAAACCACTTGTGAGTTGTCCCATGGCCATTAATGCCTTGTCCACTCACATTCCCTATAAATACCCACCCTTTCCTCCTTTAGTTTTCACTCCCAACTCTCCCCCAAAAAATCTCTGCTCTCATTACCTCCCAAGGAGTCCTCCCAAGGTTCCCCAAGCCCTCAAGGTCCCAACCTTCGAGTTTTAAGAGTTACGTTTAAGGTAAGGGATCCTACCTCTTTTTTTTTTCAAGTAATCTCTTTTATGTAATTTATTTTATGATCCATGCTCTTATATTGGAGGATGTTATTTTATATAACTCTTACTTCCCTTTTCATGTTCATATTATGAGATACCCCCTCATGCTGTCATCAATTCATTTTAAGAAAGTTTAAATGACACCGTTAGGCTGCCGAGTTTTTAAGGGATTCGTTCACCTTTCTCATTTTTTCAAAGTTCTACTTTCATGTCAAATATTTCAAGTTCCATTTTATTATGTTGGGGTATGATCTCTATATCTATCATACTGATCTTTTATATTAATATGATTAGAGACCCTATTTGATATCATCAATTCATTTATATCGAAGTTTAGTTGACGTCGTTAGGCTGCCAAATTTTTAAGGGATTCGTTCACCTTTCACATTTTTCAAAGTTCTAATTTCATGTAAATTATTTCAAGTTCCTTTCTATTATTTTGGGGTATGATATATATATCTATCATACTGATATTTTATGTTCATATTATTAGAGACCCTATTTTATCTCGTCAATTCTTTTTTTTTTTGAAGTTTAAGTGACGTCGTTAGGCTGCTGGATTTTCATAAGAGAAATCTTATTTTTGTCTTCCTTTCATGTTCTTCATTTCATATGGTATATCATTAAAATTTCATTACCATGTTCTTAAATTTTTTATATTCTATTCCCCTACTGTTTTATGGATCATTTATGAGTGGGTGACCCATGTCCCCTCTCTTTTCAGTGTTTTCTAAAACCTCGTAACATAGCCATTATGCTGCAGAATTTCCGTCTCAAAATGTCTCTATCTTATTCTAAAATTCATTTATTTTATTAAGTGAATACTCAAAGCTCTTTTTTCTAAAGGGGTATTCACATATATAACAAAATTTTCTATTTTAAATTCTGGAATTTACATACATGAGACCCGCTTTCCCTTTCCGTGGGTTTAAAGTGACATAAAGATCATGTCTTTAAAGCAGTTTTTAAAACGTTATGATTATGAAATGAAACCCATTTCTTTTATGCTATATGGTTTGTTTATGAAATGATTGATGATGATATATGTGGCACACATTATAATAAAGACAAATTTAAGGGTGCACCCTGATAGCGCTCCAATGCATTGGGTAAAGACTTAATCTCTAGAGATGGCCATTTTGACTGATACCTTGGTGAATAACCTTGGTAAATTTTAATGACAGCTTGGGGATGGACCTTCGTGAAATGGAAATGATTGTCTATGTTAAATGTTTTAGCCACATCTTCAAGTTATGAAACATGTTATTTTTATTATGATATGCCTCATGATCTCTTTCTCATGCCTTAAAGTTATTTTTCATGAATTTTGATGTATCTCAAGTTCTCATGTAAAATGTTTCCCTTGTTTCCCTTACTGGGCCTTTTGCTCACCCTTTCCTTTGATGTATGATCCCAGGTTATGAGTTGTTGTAATGAAATTAGGATGAACAAATGAAGAAGCCTTTCAAGTGTTTAAGAGGAATGTTTTTTTCTCATGTAATAATTTCCTGGTTTCCAAGACACTAAACCATAAAGATCCTTGGTTTTGTATAATGTAATGAATTTTTATGTTATAAAAATGTGGGATGCTATAAGAATTCATACCCAAAGGTGTCACTTGATGGCCAAACACTAGTTTTTGTCATATGGGGATCATGAACCCCATTCGATCCATGTCATAAGCTGGGTCTAGTGTCGTTTAGGTTGGAATACCACAATGGTTTATGAAAAAATTGTATGAGCAGAGATTTTTTTCTTTCTTTGGGTCATGTTATTTGGGAGAGTTTGGATAGGCATGAGCTAGGATTTTTTTTGGGATTGAGGTTATGGTTATGAGTGAGGTGTCTGGACAACACACCTCTTGACATGCCTGGAGTTACCATGGTATGTTCATGACTTGGTCTGACTCCTCCTTTAGGTGTGATCCACAGGTTACATACCAAACGTAGACAATGAGCGGGGGTGGAGTGGTTTAATCTAGTCATTATGTTTGTTATTGTTTTATTTTGATTTATGGGGATATTTAAATCATGTTGTGTTGAAAACCCTTGTGGGAAACATATTTATGATTTCATTTTCTTGTTAACTAGTGTCCAATAATTCCTCCCAATGGAATGCTTTTGAAACTATATGGAGTGGCCAGAGAGAATCTTCCCTCAACTGTTGATCAGAGATTAATGGAAGTGGTGTTTTGTGATATCCGAGATTTGGATTAGGGAGAGGAGTATGGTACTACTTAGACTAGCGAAAACTAACCAGATCTAGATAAGGATAAAACCCATAGAAATAATCCCACTACCTTTTAGGGTAGCACAAACCCCTAGGAATCTAAGGGCTGGATTGAAAATCATGATAGGATTTTTTAGTTCCTCAGGACTACTGAGGCCATTAAAGTAATGTTAATGAGGATCCTACTCGAAGGGACCAACCGTATGTGATGGAAATAATTTGTTCATGCTATAAAATATAAGGAGATGGGAGAAAATATTTCAATTCTATTTTCAATGAGAATTATTTCCATGAGAAATTATCCCTTTTAATGACCCAGGAGCTTCTAGATCTGCATCAAGGGATCTCACCATGTTTGAAAATGCCAATTTTTTTTAGATTTGGTCTATTACACACCCAAGGTGGTTTCCAATGAGTAGCTAAAGGCTCAATGGTTTGAAATAGGTTTGTTTACTTATATTCAATCCCATGTATTCTTATTTAAACTAAAGACATATGCAGACGCGGTGCATCAATCTCTAATGTTGGAAATTGAAAAGGTGGGTCAGTTGGTATTTTCTAGGATACCTTTACCTATGAGACAGAGTGGTGGTGTAATGTTTGAAAAATAATAGAAAAAATTAGGATTTTGGAAAGAATGGTGGGTGGAGCATCAGATAACTCTCTCAACTGTCTGTGTTAGCAGATTTGGGTGGTGGATATATTATTTTCCACCAGTATAGGATATATGGGAATATGAAATATACGATTCAATATTTGACTAAACCCTCACATCAATGTGGGAATTTTGGACAATTGAATTTTTTTTAAGAGTGGCCCACTCACTCAGGGTGATGTAGACTCCTCAGGAAATAGAGAATATCCAGCTCAGTTTGATGCATCGAGGGCTATGCATTCTTGGACTACTGTTTTAGGTGTAAAATATGGATCTTACTATGGACAAAGGTAGCTAAAGTAAGATACAAAAGATATTAATTGACAACACGAATCAGTGGAAATGACACACCTTTATGCTATGGATCAGACGCCAGTAGAATAAGATGCTCAACCTACAACTATTTTGGGTAATTGTTTTATTACATAATCTATATTCATTTTTTATTTGATATAGGTGATTCTAATTATTTTATTTATTCCCATCTTGTGGGACATCTGAAATTACCAACTGGTCGCATGCCTTATTCCATGGATTTTCTTACACCACATATCAATAATAGGGAACATTGTTTCAGATATCCATCCAGTTCTCTCACATTATCAAGAGTCTAATAATAATAGGACTTCATGGTTTTTTAAATTAATCATTTAACCTAATCCTAAACATTGATTGGATGAAAAATGTCAAGGAATACCTCGATTTTTATCATTAGTGAGTAAACATTATGGAATCTCATTAGAGTACTCAGGTCTTTCAAGGTGATTGGGATCCTTAATCAAGGTGAGATGGATAACCACTTCTAGAGCTTAGAAAAATCATTTTACATGTATCTTCTTTAATGATAGAGGGTTATTGTAGAGGTTCCATGAATGGGTTGGCTCCTCTAGAAGATTATCCTTTAGAGGTATTTCCAAATGATTTCTTAGGGTTACTATCAGAACGGGATATGGATTTCACCACCAATTTAGCATTAGGAACACAATTTATATCTATCCCCTCATATTTTATAGCACCCTACAAATTAAGGAAATTAAATATGTATCTTGATGATTTTTAATCCAAAGGATTATTTTTCCTGAGCATATTAAAATGGGGAACCCATGAGTTGTTTTCTAAAAAGGATGATGGGTCCCTCCTTTTGAGCATTGATTATTGAAAGTTTAATAGGTTCACAACCAAAAATATTTGTCACTTTATATTTATTTATGACCACATTTATCATCTCAATGGGGTACTCTCGTTTTAAATGATTTACCTATGCTTCAGGTATAATCAAGTTCGGGTTAGAGAGGAACACATTCCCAAGAAAACTTTTTGATGGTCCTATAGACACATTGTGTATTTTCTCATTCCTTTTATGTGGAAAAATGATCTAATAGTTTCCATCACCCTTATAAACTTCCATTGGTACCACAAATTTCTTTTAATAATGTTTTTGGATGATATCTTGTTCTATTACAGGATAAAGGAAGATCATGGGAAACATCTAAGGATTATTGTAGGAACTTTTCAGGGCTATCATATTTACACTAAGATTTCTAAGTGAAATTTCTAGATCTAGGAACTCAATATTACGTGTCACAGGATCATATAACATGGGATTTTAGAAAACACTCTGGAAATAAGAGAAGTGAAGTCATGGGAGAAACTGAGGAATGTCTTTATAATCAAGAGATTTTTAAGCCTGGAAGGGTATTAAAGGAAATTTTTTAGAGAATTATTATGGTTTTCTTATCCCTTAATCACACATATCTGAAAAGGGTTACTGTTTGGGTGGATCCCAGAATGTCAAAACTATTTTGAGGAGATCAAGAAGTGATGGACCATCGATCTTATTTTTATTCTACTTTAATTCAAAAAGTGATATGTGGTTTATTTTTACACTTCAGGATAGGTCATGGGTGTGTGTTACAGTAGGATGACCATGTGGTGGGGTACAGATTTCACCAAGTCTGACCACATGAGAGGAATTATACAACCCATGACCTATAATTTGTAGTAGTTATAGATTATCTGAAAATGAGGAATCACTATCTCTTACAAGATAAATTCATACTTTACTCAGACCAAAAGATATTAGCCTGTATTTTCTCTTATAAAGAGATGAATCTAAGGCAATGATAATGGGTGGAGCACCTTTAGGAGTTTGACAATGATATTTTCTACACCCTCAGAAAATGGAATTTTGTAGAGGATTCCCTAATAAATATGATACTAATACAAGCTGTAAAAGAGTCTGTTGATGAATGGACCCTGATGGGGGTTTCTTCCAATATGCACATAGAAGACAAGAAGTATAGTGTATGCACATTATTGGCCAATATTCAGTTAAAATCTTCTCTTCTAGAGATAGTTTTGGAAGATTATCTCAATGATGAATTATCCCAATGTTATATGGTACTTCTAAATGGTAGGGAGTTATTTGAAGGATGATCTCTATATTTTAAGGGAATCCTTTGTTTTAAGGGTCACTTTGTGGTGTTATTACCTTTTTAGATGGTTCTAGAGATAGATAAACACCATTATTAATGGGAAATTCATTCTAGAACCACCATGTTTTTTTAACAATTTTGGATTCTAGTTCTAGTGGCCAATTATGAGACATGATATATCTGATTTCGTATCTAGGTATTATACTTGCAATCAGGTTAAAGTAGTGCACCAGAGTTCCTCGGGTTTGATTCATCCACTACCTATTCTTACCTAGAAGTTGGATGAGGTCATAGTGGACTTTATAATATGTTTTCCTTGTACTTTCTATGGAATGTGAACTATTTGGGTGGTTATTGACCATCTGAGAAAATCCTCCCATTTTATTCAAATCTAGGATTAAAACAAAGTGGATGAGTTGGGCTAGTTTTATGTTCAAAGAATTGTGTGGATATATTGTATGCTTCTAACTAAAATTTTGGGTAGGGAACCCCTTTTTACCTATTGGTTCTTTAAATTCCTTTAGATGAAAATTGGGTTGTAGTTCAAACTCATAACAACATACCATTCTCAAATAGATAGTCAGACTGAGTGGGGGAACTAATGTTTGGAGACATTATTTGTGCATGCATGTTGGATTTTTTGGAGTCACAGGATAACCATATGGGATTCATCAAGTTTTCATATAATAATATCTACCAATCCTTGAGGCACTTTAGGGTCATACAAGTTAGCCACACCATTGTTGGATGGAAGTGGGTGAGACTTCTTTTTTGAGACCAAGCCATGTGGAAGAGACATCTAATAAATCTCAACTGATTAGGAAGTGGTTGTTGATAATGTATATCCATGATTAATCTTATGAAGATCAACAGTTCCAAGATTGTGAATTATCAGTGGGTGGTCGTGTGTTTCTAAAGGTCGCACCTCACTTGGGATACTATCGACTTTGAAAATAAGGAAAAAATATACTGAGGTATGTCATATCTTTTTAGATTACCATGATAATTGGTATGGTGGAATAATAGTGATCTTTACAATCCTAGTTAATTTTGATCCATAATGTGTTCTATTTCTCACAATTAACGATGTATAATCTATACCCATCTCACTGGATAAATTTGGAGGAATTGGAGTTGGAATATGATTTTTACATGTTCAAGGAACCCGTGCGGATTATGGATTCTCTTTCGAACGTTCTTTTTGGAAATTACATACCCATCATTTTGGTACTATAGTAGTATATAAATTATGATAATGAGGCATGGGAATGAAATTCTTGGGTGGAGGAGTAGTGCCCTCATTTATTCTCTAATTAGACATCAGTTTTACTTTCCAAGAGGATAATGTTTTTTAGTGGGGAAAATTGTCACATATGTGGTATTATTTTTAGGTATTTTATATTTCATTTTTGGTCTAACCTTTTTTCCATAGTTTTCCTGTGAGTTTTTGTGAAAAATTGTGATTTTTGATCTAAATAGAAGGAGTCACACTATTGGCATAGAGTTATACAATATTGTGCATCTACCCAGTGAAAAACGTGTGACCATGATAGTGAAACTATCCAGGTCATAAAAATTAGTTCATAGGAATGATCCCATCCCAGGAAACCATGTGGACCCCCTTTTTTTATTGGATAGGGGAGTTGTACATTTGGTTCATGGTTTAAAAAACATGCATTCAAACCATGTGGCCTTCGAGAACATTAAAATTTTGAGAATTCCAACTATTCCCCTCCTTGATTTTAATACCCTAACCCCTCTATCTCACTCCATTCGACCCTTGCATCCAAAGACAGACCTCCCTCTCCTCCTTCACTCCCTTGGGCTTTAATTTTTGGGTGATTTGTCTTATTATCTTCAAGAAACCTTCAAGTAAGTGTAGTTGAGTTTTGTCTTAGTGGTAAGCACCCATTAATTCTACATGAAAAATGGGGGATCAAAAACCATTGGGCACAGGTACTGTACCATACTGTAGCAGTGGTGGAACTATAGAAACGAAAGGCAGTATAGCAGCAGTAGGTCACTGTAGCGGCTGCAGAGTACTGTAGTAGTGGCGGGTACTGTGCAGAATTGTTGCAGCATGGGTACTATAGCAGTACTATTCACAGAATGGGCCTTGGGAAAAAATGGGCCCACTGGCCATGAATTGGGATAAATTTCCACTGGGCCTTCAAGCTATGAAATGGGTCTCCCTCTACCCAGTTAAAGAGGTATGTGCTTTGTATTAATAATAAATGAGGCTTCGGACCCATCCTTTAAAAAAAGAAGCCTTCAAGTAAGTTCCTATTTTATTATCTTCTCTTATTCCCAATTCTTGGATTATTTCCTCCTCTTTTGTATGTTCTAAACTCTCTAGATATTAGTTTGACCTATGTTGGGTTTAATATCATTTCCTTGGGTTTAATCATATTGGTTTTTGTGATAACATTCCCTTATGGGTCTTCTCTTGGTGTGACTTGGGTTTCTACTCGAATGTTTGATGATTTTATAGAAAATGCAGGTGGTCCCATATTTGGATATTGTTTGATGATTTAGATATTATTTCATTCTTATAAAATAATTTTTGAAGTTTATTGGTGTCTATAGAATTTCTTAATTTTGGATTTTTGGTGTATGTGTTTGGTATAAAGGAGTATTAACCCCCCTTGTTAATGGAATGTGTGGTTATGCGATAGAGTGTCCTGTGAAATAAAGGGATTTAATAGTTTATAAAGGGGAAATAGCATGGACATCTGGGGTATCTAGGTGGGAAAACTAGGACAAGTACACTAGGTAGGACCCTCCCTACCAATCTGGTTCATGAAATAACACTAACTATAAATTTATGATAGTGATTGGTTGGATTAAGCAGGATACAGACCTTCAAATCTCGGTTTCATCACTATGAGTATGATAATCCTAGGTCCCCACTAACCCTAGTTACATATACATTTACCATTGTGATTTTACTATTATTTTTGTTTCCATTATCCATTTCCTTATATATCAAAGATTTTTTCAATTTATTTTTTATTTATTTTAAAAACTGTCATGTTTTATTGTCTTATGATAGCTATGCACAGAACCAAATTGTGGTGACCTAGTGGCAAAGTGATATCACACACAACATACACCCTCTGTTGTATATAGATATTGTTTTGTCTGATTTAGGTAATCGAAGGACTCCCTATGGTGGCGATGGTGGTTTTATGTGCTACAAGTTTTTTTGGACATGTGTTGATGGTGGTTGCATGTGGTTTCAACCCATATGATACATGGTGTTTTTTTGTATAGTTGGCCCCCTTATCTTTTTGGTTATTTTGGTTTTTGGTTGTAAATGATAAATTTTATAATCATGCATGTAGTGTTTCCTATTACCTTTATGTTATAGTTATGGGTTGTGATGTGATATAAATTTTGTGTATTGTTCATTATTGATTATCATAGGAAAAACAGTTCCCAAAGGTGTTTCTTGATACCCAGGCACTAGATTCGTGCCCTTGGGGATCAAAAATTCCCTTCATTCCATGTCATCGTCAGGGTCGAGTGTTAGTTTGGATGACATCCTGAACCGGTTTATGAGAAGTTTCGATGCGTAACTTCATCTATAAGCTTGGTGTGGAGCTTGGAAATAAAGATGTTATTAAAATATATTTTGATTATATTACAATGGTGGTCCCCTTTAAGGATCTAAGCTCACATCAGCACCTAAATCATATGTTTCATAAGTATTACCTATTGATATATTCTTAATTCAAGGTTGAGGTTGCAGTAAGAAGGTATTCTACAAAATAGAATGTGGTTTACTAGTTTAAAAAATATTTATCTCTATAAAATCTTGAATATATTTTGATAGATAAAATACATAAAGTTATTTGTAGTTGGATATGGTTCATTCTATACTTTGTTGGAGTTGGTTCATTATAAAGAACATAATTTTTACCTTCGATTACATTTATATTAAAATAACTGAATATTAATAAATATCTTATCATGTGATGAGTGTTCTTCTATGTAACATCAATTTGATGGTTTCCATAGAAAATTTGTTTCATTGAAAGGTTATAGTAGTTCCCCACAATAATTAAAACCAAAAATATCCATTAAAATGTTATCAAACATTTTTTATATGGTCTATAGGACATCTATCTAACAAGCGACAAATGATGTTTTGACTATCAGATGATGGATTCTTTCAAGTAGATGAGGATTGAACTCTGAATTTTCCAACATGGTAATCTTTAATATAATAGTTTATAAGGATGGACCTAGCAATATGAATTCCACAAATTATGTGTCACTATATATTAAAATTTATGGATGTGTGTATTGGTCCGTATACTTGATATTATTATTAATGTATAACATAAATCATTTTCTTTAATAAATTGTCGAAAATAATGAAAATATATGCTCGTAGTGAATTAGGATATGTTGGGTGCTTAATTAGGGATATTAAATTAATAGATATGTCAATAAAGGATGTGTAACTTCCCAATTTGGAAGATGAAATCTTAGGCCCTTTGATTGAAATAGAACTATCTAATTAATTCCATGATCATTGTGATTTATCAACGAGTTCATTTATGTCATAAAAGAAAGATATATCAAGAATATATCTTGATTACATATGCATAAAACTATCTTGATGAGATATATAGATAAAGATATTATATTGTACAATAAGAAATAGTATGAGGTTTTTTCTCTGTGACATTAATGAATTTCTCTATAGGCGACACAACATGTTTTCAGATACTAATCATAGGCTTTAGGAAAGGCTATCTAATGCCACTAAGAAAGTGGAATAGTAGGCCAAACACTAAGTGTGTCAAGAATATCAGTTAAATTCTATATGAATTTAATATACGAATACATATTATTCTCAATGTCCATGAATAATAATTATTCAATTTATGATGATCTCATAAATTCAAGCACCAGTTATTCCACATTGGAATATTTGTGAGTTGAATGTTAATAAATATTTATTCCTCAATCACTCAATATAATTTATTTATTTATTGAACATATAATATAAATACATTTATTTACAGTAAATATTTATTATTAAAGGTTTGATAAATTTTCAAGATGATTTACTGTCCAAGATAATATCCCAATATAAATTAGATATTTTTATTTAATATTATACAAATAAATATTGATATTTTATTCAATAAATGATTTTAAATATTCATGAGTTAGCACATTTCACAAAATAGAATGATAATAAGATTATTATTATTTAACATGAGGTTTTATATAGATTTATAAATTAAGTGAATGGTCTAAACATAAACATTACTTTCTCAACACTAATTATATTTACGAAATTATATCATTTTAGATGTCACTGAGAATTTTTGTGCATAACCGAAATTCTTTCAAGGTAATTCTCTCAAATCCCTAGAGAGATCCTCTCATGAATTCTTTAAAGAAAAAGAAAAATTTATCGTCATCATCCCATTCAAGACCTAGATTACAAGAGATAATTATTAAATCCTAATGGAACTCTCATTATGATCAATGGTAAAAAATGCATGATAATCGCAGTGTTGGTTAGAAAATGTAAAAACACAATAGTATGTGAACTGTGTTCTTTTAAGAATACGTGAATAAATAAAAATTAATCCACCTTTTTGGTGAAATAGAAAATAGAGAATAATAAATCATGAATCTTTATAGCGGTTCAGGGCATAATGGTCCTCTGGCCCACTCCACCAACACTCTTTCAACGAGCTTGGTGATTTTCATGAAACATGTCCTTTAACTGGGGTCCCATAAAACTAAATTAATATAGTTCTCCCCTTAAAACAAGGATTTTCCAAAGCCATATAGATCCTTTAGAGGGAACCACATAAAATCATCATAGTGAGAGAAGCTAATAAGTTGACTATTGAATAATAGGTTCACCTCACACCTACGACTATGACTGATAAATAATGGATCTTCCAGTTCAGTGAATAATATATTTAAGTAAGTACCTCTCTAAAGTAATCCTAGTTTCATAATATCTTCAACGAAATACAATTACAAATTAAAATCCTTTCACAACAGCAGGACAAACACACACCAGTAAAATACAACATGTTTGTATCCAAAGTGTATTCTAGAAAACATTATTAGATGACTGTAGATATAAAAATAATATATAAAAATAGTTTCCTAGACTTAAATTTCCTATTTTAAAAAAGATAAATTTGGTGAGAAATAAATTAGGAGTTCCTATTATCAAGATTCTAGAAATATAAAATCATTCTAATTAACTATGAAAACACTTTTAAATCACATATAACTTCTGAATATCACATCATATCAAATAGTAAAATCATTTGAGAATAAATAATAACATTATTTTAATCTTGGCCAAATATATCCAGAAATATCGCCAAATAAATTGTGATAACCAATAAACTTAGCATGTTTGAAATTTTA
The DNA here is from genome assembly GCA_963277665.1 of Viscum album. NCBI lineage: Eukaryota > Viridiplantae > Streptophyta > Magnoliopsida > Santalales > Viscaceae > Viscum > Viscum album. Next base: position 1,354,891,971 of record OY728145.1, read on the forward strand.
AATTAAATCACCACTGAAAATCATAACATCTCTAAGATATAGGAATGATTTAATACATTTTTGAAAAGACATTTTATTTATCTTCTAATGGATATTAATGGGGTATTTATTTTAGAGAAACCATTGGTAAAATATTAGAAAATGTATCAAATTCATATTCCATAGATGAATGCTTCAAATATAGTGATTTATTTATATATGACATCTTCAAAAGTACAATTAAAAATGTATTATTGATTCCAACCATTGGGTTAACCAACCATATGTTGGATACTTGAAATTCAGGTTATTTACAAATGTTTGGTTTCTAATACACACATTTTTCATAAGCCTACGACACAAAATTATAATACCTTATTAAGAGTAGGGTTCCCAAACCTAAAATTATCAACAATTTTAGGGTTTATAATAGTGATTCCAAACTCTATATAAAATTTCAAGAATAATTAGAAAAAAATCCTCCCAATTACTTCTATAATTTTACAGGAAATAAAAATAAATATTTCAATGAATATAATAAAAACATTTACCTAAAGTGAAATCATTATTAAAATATTTTATGGTGTTAATGAGCATCAAAATCAATGATAAAACACACAAAATATTTTGATCAATATTTGTAGGCCTAAAAATCTACCCATTTTTATGATAAAAAACCTACTGAAATATAAAAAAAACATAGGTTTTAATTAACTAACCAATCAAAAAAATATTTATCAAATCAGGTATTATAATATTTAGTTTATTCAAATTTCTTTCACAATTATAAATATATAAGTATATGATGATAGTAAACTGATAAAAATACATAATAGAAATGTTGTCTTTATCCGAAATTTTAACCCTTTTGTGATATCAAAATGAAAGTATATAGATAGATTAAAACACATTTAATGTAGAACTAAACTATTAGTGAATTTTTTTATTATCCAAAGATAAATTCAACTTCAACATTGAATAGGCTCTGAAACATAAAACTTCAAGAAGCAATAAAAAAAAGAAAACAAAATATTAATAAGAGAATTTATTACATTAATCTTCCATGATTACAAAAAATATTTGTTTCATGGGTTTAAATAGATATGTTATTGGATGAGGAAATGGTTAGGCTCAATAAATTATGAGGATGAGGATTTAGTCGTCAAGGAATCCTTTACCACTATTATACTTCTTGAAACTATTTAATCAAAAGATCAAAATTTCTATTCATCATCCTAAACCATCTCATTATCAGAAGATTTAATTCTAGGAACATCAAGATTATTTAAAAAAATTCACCTTTATTAAATTATGAATATATTATACTAAATAAACAAAATTATTTATTGTATATTCCCAATGATTGAAAAACGTTGAATACTACACTCTAAATATGTTATCATTGTATCTAGATATTTCATATTTTATAATATAGTGTGTAGTGGAATACTATCATGCCAGAAGATCTGAATTTTGTCATTCATGTTAGAAAAAAATAGTAAGATATTCCAATATCCTTATCAAACCCAGATATGTTGTCTCACTTTAAGTAGAATATTGGTTTTGGATTGAACTAGATCTGATCAACTCAAAATGGCTTCTGAAAGTTTTTTCCAATATCCAAAGTGAGATGTTGAAACTAATTCACTTCTAATCTGACCAAATTGATTTGACAATTATATTTTAAAAGAATTAAAATATCTCCTTGAAATTAAAATTTATTTTATATTTTGAAACTGATCCTAATGTGATTTTAATTTTTTTCCTGGAAAAAAGGAATTTCTCAAATCTTCAATAGTCTTTTGAGAATTCAAAAGATGTCCCTTCAATATAACAACCTAATATTTTAGTTTATTATACTTATAATCAATGTTCATAGAAAATGATGGAATATTTATTTCAAAATAATCAAAAAAAATTTGATTTAATAATAGGATATATAGAAGGCTCTCCAACTTCAACTAATTAAAGTGATTGTACATCAAACTCTGCACCTAATGAAAATGATAAATCTACATGAACATTGGTATCCTCTCAAATTTTTACTTAATTAGAACATTCCATGGAATCAACATGAGACACTATATTATCCACAATTAGATCGGTTTTATAAATGTACGGACTACTAATATTCTCATAAAAAAGATGTCCCTTAGCATAAACTTCTTTGGATCATTATGAAACTGAAGAATGAATGTTTTCTTGAACTTGTTGTTATTATATAAAACAAAATACTCTAAAATTTCTTCAAATGGAGAGCCATTATCATCTGTTCTTAAAACAAACTTCTCCATTCTTGCTTTAACATTTGGAATTAATTGATTCACATCCTCAACTATCGAAACTACAATTGTTCAACAAGTTCTTCCCTACATATTATTCTTAGAATAAGAACAAAATCACTTTTATTTTTTCCAAAAGCATCTTGATATGTTATAGGTTATTAAATAACTCTCCCAATCCTAGTAAGTATATTCTTATCTATAATTTACCTTCTATTTTCATTGATGGGAGTGTTGGTTTTACCAAAAAAAATTATCCCCTAGATCTCTAAGAAATAGAGCTCTTCCAGATCCTCCTTCAACTACGAATTAACAAAAATATTATTCCCCATGTATAGTAAACCCTATCGACATAGGACATAAATTATCCACCTAGGAACCTTCTATTGGTTATTCTTCCCCCTCATCACCAATGACCATCATCTTTCGTTTAGCTGTTCTAACAAATAATACAAACTTTCTGATTTTACCAACATAGATAATATTGTTGGGGTTACATTTGAGACTTTTCTGAATTTCATATATCCACTAGTGCAGAAAACATTTTTTACGTCGGTTATTTTTTATTATTTACGTCGGTTTTTAGGCGACGTTAATACGGACGACGTTATAAATAACGTTTTTTACGTCGGTTATTTAAAACCCGACGTAATATCCCTAACATCACGGTGGTTATCACGTCGGTTCATATAATAACCGACGTGATAAATATGCGCGGGGGGGCTTTATCACGTCAGTTATTCCCCAAACCGACGTGATAAAACGCCTAGGATATCGTTTATCACGTCGGTTATGTCATAACCGACGTGATAATCCCTTCCCCTGTCCTTTTATCACGTCGGTTTCTTAAATAACCGACGTGATAAAAAGGCCTGGGAAACGTTTTAGCACGTCGGTTATCCAATAACCGACGTGGTAAATCGATTCCCAGGCCTTTTAGCACGTCGGTTATATTAAGAACCGACGTGATAAAAGCCCCGGGAACGGTTTATCACGTCGGTTCTAGAAAAAACCGACGTGATAAACCCCTACCGATTTATTTACCACGTCGGTTATAAAATAACCGACGTGAAAGTAATTTTTTTTAAATAATTGCACTGCTCTCACCAAAAAGAAACCAGAAACCAAACAAAAATAACCATGCCAGCCCTCCCCCAAGCCCCAACTGAACCCCACCCTCATCTATACCCACCTAACAACCTGGCCAGCCCTCCCCCACCACATTGGAGCCCCACCACAACCCTTGGACACCCCCCACCCCTTGGACAGCCCCCCCACCCTCATTTACACCCCCACGACCCCTAGTACAGCCTCAAACACCCATTGTACACCCCTCCCATATCCCTTGGACACCCTCCACCCCTTGGACACCCCCCCACCCCTTGGACAGCCCCCACCCTCATTTACACCCCCACGACCCCTAGTACAGCCTCAAACACCCATTGGACACCCCTCCCATATCCCTTGGACACCCTCCACCCCTTGGACACCCCCCACCCCTTGGACAGCCCCCCACCCTCATTTACACCCCCAAGACCCCTAGTACAGCCTCAAACACCCATTGGACACCCCCCCCACACCTTGACAGCCCTCCCAGACCCCTTGGACACCCCCCCGACCCCTGGACACCCCCCCCCCCCGAGCCCTTGGACAGCCCCAAACACCCCTTGGACACCCCTCCCATATCCCTTGGACACCCCCCCACACCTTGACAGCCCTCCCAGACCCCTTGGACACCCCCCCGACCCCTGGACACCCCCCCGAGCCCTTGGACAGCCCCAAACACCCCTTGTACATCCCTCCCATATCCCTTGGACACCCCCACCCCTTGGACACCCCCACCCCTTGGACAGCCCCCCCACCCTCATTTACACCCAACCGGCCCCTTGGACAGAACTCCCACCTCATTTACACCCCCCGACCCCTAGGACAGCCCCAAACACACCTTGGACAACCCTCCCATATCCCTTGGACACCCCCCAAACACCCACCCACCCCCTTGGAACCTCTCCCCCCCATACCAAAATCCAGACCAGAAAAACCATCAACAGTAGACCAAAACAAGAAGTAGAGAAAAATTAAACATTCACTTATATAACATTCAAAACATACACTGTCAACTTCAAAAAAAACTAAATCCAACCTAAACGACTACGAAATACACAATTACATTGACAATATTCAAAATTACATTTTACATTACAAACAACTAAAAGTCAATCAAACCTGTAAAATAATTTGACCACTCCACTTGTAAGTGTTTGATATCTTCAGCAGTATAGGGTTGAGGGTCATCAAAAAGCTACAAAGGAAAAGGATAGTAGTCAACGTGTATAATGAATAAATCAAATTGAAATATTATGAGAAAGAGGAAATCTTACCAGGTCAAAACTCAGAACTGTCCCAGTTGTTATTATTTCATACATAAATCTTAACATGTAATATCCGCATTCGATGATGCCTTGTTGCTCATGACATTTCTGTTTGAATGAGTGTAAATTCAATATATTATTTTTATGTAATAAATCAAAATGTACAAATTATAAATGGATATTTACCTTCGCATGTACATATTTGATCTTGAAATTCCTTTTCTTTGCGCTTTTTCGAAAGTGGACCCATGCCCTGTTAGAAAATAATACGAATGGGGTAAATTTAAAATTCATTATAATATATAAAACTATTGTGAAATTGAAAATTACGTTTCCAATATATTCTTAAAACTTTCTCGCACATCAGCATGGAGAGAGCATATCCAATAAAGTGTTTTCTCCCTAGGGCAAAAAACCCCTAACATCCAATGATCCCTGATAAAAGGAAATTTAACGTTAGTGGTTTTTTATGTTAAAAGATAATTAACTCTTTGAGAGGGATGTGTTTCATACCTCTCACAAAAAGGCATCATCCAACACTGTGTGATTACATTCTTTTCAAATCTATCAGCAATATAAAGCATTCTTTGTTCCTCATTCAATGCACATGCTTCAGGGGAAATCAATTGTGGGTCCACGAATCCATATACATCTGTCAGCTCATTCCTCTCACAAATTTTATACAGATACCTAATACAAAGAAGACATAAGTATACATGTTTAATAAATATAACGCAAGGAAAAGGTGTTAAGACTTACATGATAAAAATTTCCACCACGTTGATGCCCAACTTATCTCTAGTGACAAACTCCATGACATCAGTTTTCATAATCCCCACACATAGTTCACGTCCACAGACATGAGCTTCCATTGTAAAGTCATAATGATCCGCCAACAAATTTGAATATCTTGACAATTTGTCAAGACTGCTAGTATCTGCATCTGATGTCATAGCTATCTGTCTTTGTTGTTGTCTATACAGTATTTCTTTACCTTTGAAGTATTCCTATAAAAATAAATTGAAAAATATATTAGTATTCAAATGATAAAACATTAATAAAAATATAAAATAAAAGATATAACATCCATACCTCTATGGTAATGAGTCGAAGAAGTCTGAATGGCCAAAGTAAAAAATGGCCGATACTATGTCCAACTGTCATCACCTCATCTGTAGGTAATGGTATCCGAGCTGATCTATCTATAATATCCTGTACAGTGACCCTCTGATTCTCTACCTCTAACTGTTGATGATGAACTGTATCTCCTATACAATATACCATCCCATATGCAACTATATGATGTTGAGGATCATCAACATAAAACTCACAATAAGTAGGTAGCTGCGGCGGAGGAGGAGGATCAAAAATGGGGTCCGCAGGCTGAGGTGGGGGAGTGGGAGCTACTGGGAGAGGTGGAGTGGGGGCTGCACCCTGAAATTGTCTTTGCAAGTCTGCAAACATTAACTGCACCGATGCTCTAATCTTGTCCTCCATTGTCGCATTAATATTATGGACTTCAGCCTCCAAGGATTCTATTTTTTTTATAAACTCCCTCAACGTTAGAAGTTGAGGAACGTGGAAACACTTTTCTTACCGATACACCTGCCGGATATCCTCTTACACGGCCAGGATGTTCGGGCTTTCCCAATGCCACAGATAAAATATCTTCCCTCCCAGATGGTGTAAATGTCCCCTGTGAACTATGCTCCTCAAGAGAGTCCTGTAATAATTAATTGAACATTTCTATAATGATTGGAAATATATGACGAAAATAGTAAACTCAAATAAATAAAATAGATATCTTAAAATCCTCTCAACTACGAGTCTCGATTCTTCCGAAAGATATTGTCCTTTTTTGCCCTTCCGAGCTCTTTTCCATTTCTCATGTCTAGATGGAGGGGATGGAGGGGCCACCTCTCCAGAGCTTGAAGACTCAGCTCTTAGTTGTTGAAATTTTTCTGCCATCATTTGTTCTTCCAATAATGCATACCCTCCCCGAGATAAACTATGAGGGTATACATTTTTAGATTGGATCTCTTGATGAGCTTTCCTTGTTTGCTGTAAATTAAGAATAAGTAATCATTAACAAAACAATAATAAGATCATTTATATAAGAAAGCTTATAAAAGTTTACATTGCCCTTACCAAAAATGATTCTTTTCTTCTACTTTCAAAAAATTGTCTCCATGTGTCTTCATCTATAAAAGGATATATACGACATGGATTCTCACGACTCCTATGACCATAAATGAAATCAGATGAGAGGGTTGATTTGAAATACCTCCATCTCCTAGCAGCCAACGATAAGCATTTCTTCCTGACTCCTCCAGTGTCAGGAATATCAAATGTCATCTGATAAAAAAGAGGTTAAAAATATTATATATACTAGAAACATTTAAAGAACAGTCAAACAATAGCAAAAGATCTTACCAAAATGGTCTCCCACAGCTGAGAAATTATCGCCTTATCCACACTTCTCCAATCATCATAGATAATGTTTACTTTGCTCTTAGCCTGAGTTGCTACAAAACCCTTAAAATCTTTAGCATTTGGACCTCTAGGAAGATCATCATCAAAAAACTCCACGACTATCCTCTCCTCCTTCGTACGGGCAAGTGATAATTTTGGTAAACGTGTGCACCCACGCTTACCAACCTTTGAACTCTTTTTTGTAATAGGAGCATGTGAATGTTCATCCCCAGATGTATGACCAATATGCTCATCTCCAGAATCATGTGGCTGATCAACTGATTGATCTGTCATTTTCCTTCAAATCAAAAAAACAAACATTAGTTCACAAATAGAGAAGTGTACTAAATGACATAATAGTAAACATTGGTAATATGGTAAGCATGTTAAACAATGATAAACATGGTAAACACAGGCAAAAGGTTGCCAAGGAGTTGGCCCAAGAAAGCTGAAAAGTGGACTCACTGAGTCCACCGGTCCGCCGGTGTGAGCTCACCGGCCAGCCGGAGGACCTAGGCAGTAGACTTGACCACTGCCTGGTGCCACCGGCCGACCGCTGGCTCACCACCGGCCGACCGGTGGACCAGACATCCTTCCTGTCTGGACCACCGGCCGGCCGGTGGACCAGACAGAGAGCCTTCCTCTCTGTCTGGACCACCGGCCGGCCGCTGGCTCAGCACCGGCCGGCCACTGGTGATCCAGACAGAGAGGAAGGCTCTCTTTCTGGTCCACCGGCCGGCCGGTGGTGATCCAGCGGCCGGCCGGTGGTCCAGACAGAGAGCCTTCCTCTCTGTCTGAACCACCGGCCGGCCGCTGGCTCAACACCGGCCGGCCACTGGTGATCCAGACAGAGAGGAAGGCTCTCTGTCTGGTCCACCGGCCGGCCGCTGGATCACCACCGGCCGGCCGGTGGACCAGACAGAGCTTTGTTCTGGACCACCGGCCAACCGGTGATCCACCACCGGCCAGCCGGTGCGCCCAGAACTTCTCCTCTTTACGGTTTTTATTGTTTTGTTTGATACATGTTTTAATAAGTAAAAAATTTACAGTATCTAACATTATATGAAAAAACTAAATGTAAACAAGAAATAAACTTGTGTTACCTGTAATTTTAGGAATGTACGATTGGATTGTTTTCCCAAATTCCTTCGTCGTGATCGTTCCTTATGGCACAAACCATGTCTTCAACATACTCATCATTATGTTCTGTTAATCTTTCCATGGAAGTAGGGATCTCACATAAATCAGCATCTTCATCAAATTCATCCTCACCAACATATTGGTTTTTCCCTTGTAAAACAACAGCCCACTGCATATCTGATTGATCTACTACATAGAAAATTTGTTTGGCATGTGTTTCCATTATAAAAGAATCAGCTGTGTCTTCCAATCTATTCAGATTAACAAGTGTCATTCCAAATTCATCGTGTCTGACACTGTTGTTACTGATAAACCATTTACAGTTAAAAACGGGAACTTTAATTTTAAAGTAATCAGCCTCCCATATGTCTTCAATCACTCCATAATATGCACTTGATGCCGAAATTGGGTTTCTTTCCTTAGCACTCGAAAAATGCATTGCTTCTGCAAACACCAATACACCACTATTCTGAACTGCACTTCTGTTGTCCTGAGTTTTCATATGAAATGTATAGCCATTAATGTCATAAGCGGACCATGTTATCACATTTAAAGATGGACCACCCACTATCTATTTTAATGTCTCTGATACATCTGATCTACCAAGCAAGGTCTTTTTAAACCATGGCAAAAAAGTTTTGTTGTGCTCATTCAAAATCCACATTTCTTTCTTCTTTGGATGACATTGTTTCAACTCATTAATATGCAATGTGATATACGGTTGAACATCAGCTATGTTATTCAAGATGTATGATTCTAACTTCTTCATATGTTCAGCTGACAGTGATTTGACTTTCAAGCCACGAATCCCCTTTCCCTCATTATTAACCCGTTCATGGCGAGATGGAGGCAAACCTATGTGTTGCGCCGTAGCCAAGTAGCTCGTACAAAACTCTGCTACCTCCTCAGAAATATACTTTTCAATAATGGAGGCTTCAGGTCGATATGGATTTTTAACATATCCCTTTAATATTTTCATATACCTTTCAAAAGGATACATCCAACGAAGATATACAGGTCCACAAAGCCTTATTTCTTGAACCAGATGAATCATTAAATGCACCATCATATCAAAAAAAGTTGGAGGAAAATACATTTCCAAATGACAAAGTATAAAAATTGCATCCTTTTCCAAAATGTTCAAAGCATTCACATCAATCGCCTTGTTGCAAATTGAATTGAAAAAATAACACAACCTCATTATAGTCTTTCTGACACGGATGGGCAATATTCCACGCAGTGCAACTGGTAGAATTTGTTGCATCATGACGTGACAATCATGTGATTTCATACCTATCAACTTCAAGTCTTTCAATGAGACAAAAAATTTTACATTTGAAGAATAACCTTGAGGCACTTTGATATCAGGAAGACACTGACAGAAGCTACTTTTCTCCCTCTTCGATAATGTATGACAAGCCGGGGGAAGAAATGTTCGTCTTCCTTTAGGAGTGGGAGCTAACTCCAAACGTATTCCCATTGACAGTAGGTCTAACCTTGCATTCAACCCATCTTTTGTCTTTCCTTTAATATCTAGCAATGTTCCGATCAAAGAATCACAGATATTCTTCTCCACGTGCATGACATCAATATTATGTTTGACTTCATGATACCTCCAATATGGTAGCTCAAAAAATATTGACCTTTTCTTCCAAATATGTCTATCATTACCAGATTTCTGTGTCTTTCCCAATGTCACATCAAGGTTTTTTACCCTCTCAAAATACAATTCTGGGGATAAAGGTTGAGGAGCAGTATCAAATTCTTGTGAGCCATTGAATGCCTTTTTTAGTCTTCTATAAGGGTGATCCATAGGCAAAAACTTTCGATGACCCATGTACACTGTTTTCCTCCCATGATGCAATTGACAATATGACGTCTGTTGTTCGCAAATTGGACATGCTTTATGCCCTTTAACACTGTATCCAGACAAATTTCCATATGCTGGGAAGTCATTTATAGTGAATAGAAGCACTGCATGCAGTTGAAAATATTCCATTTTATAAGAATCATACACCCTAATACCATCAGCCCATAACAGTTTCAAATCATCAATCAACGGTGACAAGTATACATCAATATCATTGCCGGGTTGCTTTGGACCAGAGATCATGATACTCAACATGACATATTTGCGCTTCATACAAACTTCAGGAGAGAGGTTGTAAATTACCAATAAAACAGGCCATGAACTATGTGTGCTACTGAGGGTTCGGTATGGATTCATTCCATCTGTGCACAAGCCTAGTCTCAGATTTCTAATTTCATTTCCAAATGTAGGGTACTGGGCATCAATTTTCTTCCATTGTGGACAATCAGCTGGATGACGTATTTTTCCATCACATACCCGCTCATCAGCATGCCATCTTAACCTTTTTGCATCATGTGAATTAGCAAATAAACGTTTGAAACAAGGAATTATAGAAAGATACCAAAATACCTTTTAAGGGAGCTTTGTAATCTCTACATCAGCTTGTGATTTTTCTTTCACCTTATACCGTGATGTCCCACATTTAGGACACTCTTTCAGAAATTCATATTCCTTCCTATATATAATGCAGTCATTCGGACAGGCATGTATTTTCCTGTATCCCAATCCCATCGGGCATAATATTTTTTTGGCCTTATAATGTGAATCTGGAAGATCGTTATCTTTTGGAAGAATGTCTTTCATCAATTGTAGCAGCTCTGTAAAACTTCTGTCACTCCATCCATGTTTCGCCTTCAGGTTAATCAATCTTAACACCGCCGACAAAACCGTAAAATCTGTACAACCAGGATATAATGGTTTTTCGGCATCACCATATAGACGTGCAACTGTCGGTTCTATCTCAATTTGTTCTGCTACAATATCGCGAATCATTTCTTCAATTCCATCGGAGTTACCATCTTGCGATTCATTATCATCAGTGACATTCTGTCCAGTTTCGCCATGCCAAATCCAAGGGTTATAACTCGGATTGAAACCATGACAAATCAGATGATCTTTTATCTCTCTACTTTTCAACTTCTTCATATTCAGACATTTCAGGCATGGACAGAAAAAAATGTCACTACTTGGAACATTTCGTTTAGCAAATTCCAAAAAGGCATCAACACCTTCCTCATATTCATTGCTCATTCGATGTGCCGTAATCCAACTTCGACTCATTATTACCTATAACAAATAGCAAAAATATATATATTTTTTAGATAAGACAAATATATGTTTATATGAAAAAAATCATAATTTGAATGTAAACAATTTTGAAATATAAAACAAATCGATGTGCAAACCCCCCTGGACACCCCCCGACCCCTCTGGACAGCCCCCCACCCCTCCTGGACACAACCCCCACCCCCGACCTGCTTGGACACCCCCCTGGACACCCCCCAACCCTCTGGACAGCCCCCCCACCCCTCCTAAACACCACCCCCACCCCTACCCCCTTGGACACCCCCCTGGACACCCCCAACGCCCACCCACACCCTTGGACAGCCCCCACCCCTCCTGGACACCACCCCCCACCCCTACCTCCTTGGACACCCCCCTGGACATCCCCCAACCCTCTGGGCAGCCCCCCCACCCACCCGGACAACCCCAAATACCCTCTGGAGAGGCCGCCACCCACTTGGACAGCCCCCCCACACCCATCCACCCCCTTGGACACCCCCCTGGACACCCCACCGACCCCTCTGGACAGGCCGCCACCCCCTTGGACAGCCCCCCACACCCACCCATCCCCTTGGACACCACCCTGGACACCCCCCGACCCCTCTGGACAGCCCCTAACCCCTCTAGAAAGCACCCCCACCCCTCCTGGACACAACCCCCCACCCCCGACCTGCTTGGACACCCCCCTGGACACCCCCAACCCTCTGGACAGCCCCGACCCCTCTGGACAACCCCCCACCCCTCCTGGACACCACCCCCCACCCCCTACCCCCTTGGACACCCCCCTGGACATCCCCCAACCCTCTGGGCAGCCCCCCCCCCCCCACCCACCCGGACAACCCCAAATACCCTCTGGAGAGGCCGCCACCCACTTGGACAGCCCCCCACACCCATCCACCCCCTTGGATAGCCCCCCACACCCATCCACCCCCTTGGACACCCCCCTAGACACCCCACCGACCCCTCTGGACAGGCCGCCACTCCCTTGGACAGCCCCCCACACCCACCCATCCCCTTGGACACCACCCTGGACACCCCCCGACCCCTCTGGACAGCCCCCGACCCCTCTAGAAAGCACCCCCACCCCTCATGGACACAACCCCCCACCCCCGACCTGCTTGGACACCCCCCTGGACAGCCCCCAACCCTCTGGACAGCCCCCGACCCCTCTGGACAGCCCCCCACCCCTCCTGGACACCACCCCCACCCCTACCCCCTTGGACACCCCCCTGGACATCCCCCAACCATCTGGGCAGCCCCCCCACCCACCCGGACAACCCCAAATACCCTCTGGAGAGGCCGCCACCCACTTGGACAGCCCCCCACACCCATCCACCCCCTTGGACAGCCCCCCAAACCCATCCACCCCCTTGGACACCCCCCTGGACACCCCACCGACCCCTCTGGACAGGCCGCCACCCCCTTGGAGAGCCCCCCACACCCACCCATCCCCTTGGACACCACCCTGGACACCCCCCGACCCCTCTGGACAGCCCCCGACCCCTCTAGAAAGCACCCCCACCCCTCCTGGACACAACCCCCCACCCCCGACCTGCTTGGACACCCCCTGGACATCCCCCAACCCTCTGGACAGCCCCCCCACCCCTCCTAAACACCACCCCCCACCCCCTACCCCCTTGGACACCCCCTGGACTCCCCCCAACACCCACCCACACCCTTGGACAGCCCCCCACACCCACCCACCCCCTTGTAAACCCCCCTGGACTCCCCCCGACCCCAAATCCATGCACCTATGCCATGGTTGTGTGTGAATAAAGTAGTAACAACTGTAAAAGGGCAACCCATCCAAATGGACACGCCCCAACCCTCTCGGGGATTTATAGAAAACGATGAAAAATTAGTGAAATCATAAAATTACTCAATATTGCAAGTCGAACAAATAGATCTAGGGATGATAAATAAGATTATGGTGCCAAAACGAGTTAAAAGGGTTCGCAATCGAAGAATCTTAGCTAGTTTCAACAAAAAAATCACAACACATATATATATACTATCCGCGAAAAAAAACGAACGAGTGGGAGGATTACCTGAGTGCTGCGAGTTTAGATGATTGATCCGAGGAGATTAAATATGAGAAACGATGATCGCAAAATGAATCTAAACCAACGAAATGGACGAGCCGATTCAGGTTTACGCGCGAGAGAGACGAGTCGCGACTGTCGAAGGTAAACTCGCGAATGACAATCCACGGGTCTGGGTAAATTTTTAAATGAGTTATCACGTCGGTTATTCAATAACCGACGTGATAATTGTTTAAAAAAAATTTATAACGTCGGTTATTTCAATAACCGACGTAAAAAACCTTCCTCCGATTCATTTTTTACGTCGGTTATTTTATAACCGACGTTATAAAGGGCTCATAATCCGCGTTTTTTTACGTCGGTTATTCCATAACCGACGTCAAAAACATCTGCGGATTCTTTTTTTACGTCGGTTATTTTATAACCGACGTAAAAAAGCCTTCAAAAACCGCGTTTGTTACGTCGGTTATTGAATAACCGACGTAAAAAGGCCTTCGAAAACCGCGTTTTTTACGTCGGTTATAAAAATAACCGACGTAAAAAACGAAGGCGCACGATTAATAACGTCGGTTATTTTTATAACCGACGTTAAAGGTGTACCGAACACAGGTTTTTACGTCGGTTAAGAAATAACCGACGTAAAAAACCTCGTTTTACATATTATGACGTCGGTTTTATATAACCGACGTAAAAAATGGTGACGTAAAAAACGTTTTCTGCACTAGTGATCATTCCTATTTTAAATAACAAAAGAGAAACTAGTCCTCCATATGGATTGAAAGACATTCTTTAATATCTTTGGCATTAATGATACATATATATCAGCATAAATCTATTGGAATTAAATATTATGCTACTCAACATCAAGTACATCAAATACATATCATAAAAAATAATTTTTTCTTCCAACTATATTATTATTGGAACTATTTTAGTTTGAATGGATTTAACTAGAACCATTTGATCTACCTCCAGATTATTTGTGAAGATATCTCTGATTTGTGAGGTCTTAAATAGAAAATAAATTTTTTTCTATAACTTATGGAAACTATCCCCAATTCATCTTAGACTAAAATGAAACTCACCATCATAGAGACATTTGAAAAGATGATCTTAACTAACCAAATAAATTGATATTAATTTTCATTTACCTTATAAAAAATGACATCTTGTAAATCTCTAAAACTAAACTTGTAATTTTCCTAAAATTATTCCACTTCCTTAGAAAAAATATGATTTTTATTTTCTTTATTAAACATGTACTCCAGTATATGAAATCTTAGGGGTTGATTTAGTAGGATATTTGTCTATAAAACCCACTCAAAATATTATACATTTCCTCAACAAACTCTTATTTCCAAAATTGATAGTTGAAAGGGTGGAAGATCGAAGGTAGGACAGAGAAGTGTTTTACTATGACAAAATCAAGTGATGTTTTGGTTTCCCAATCAAAACATTTTTGTATAATAATTTATGATTTTTAAAATTGAGAAGAAAATTTCAAAAAAATCAAATAAAAACATAACATTGAAAAATATTAATAAATAAATAATCATCATAAATATAACTACAAATTAAAATTAATAAATTATTCAAACATCAATAAGAAATGATAGTTTTATTTAAAATTAAACAATCTTGACTCCCAAATAATAAAATAAATACTAGTAGTGTGAAGTGGTTTATTGATAATATCTACATTTTTATAGGAATTATTTATAAATTCTAATGATATATCCCCCTTTTGAACATGATATATTTGAAAATGATATCTAAGATCAATATGATTTGTCCTGGAGTGACTTACTATATTTTTATAAATATTTAGAGAATAAGTTTTGTCACATAAAATAGGAATATGATTAACATTATCTCCAAAGTACAAAAGAGTGTGTTTCATCCATAACACTTGTGCACAAAACTGTTAAATAGAAATATATTCTACCTAATATGTTGAAAATGAAACTAAATGTATTTTATTACTAGACCATGAAACTATGTACCTTCTTAAAAAGTGATAGGTAATCAAGGTGCTTTCTCAATATTATATAAAAATCTTAAAATACACAGCTAAACATGAAATTATATTAAAATTATATTTTTTTTTGATAATATAAATGGATAAAAACATTTCCTTTTAATTTTCAAAAAATTATTTAACAATATTAATATGGGATTCCTTAGGGTTTTATAGAAATATTGAACAAAGAAAAACAAAAAAATAATGTATGGTCTACTCGTAGTAAGATATAGTAAATTACCAAACATATATCTGTATAACCTGGGGTCCATTGATTTTCCAACTTCATCCAAATCAAGTTTTAGATTAGTAGAAATGGGATTTGAATAAGTCTAAATTTGTTCATGTTTTAACATTTTAAATTAATCCATAATATATATTTTTCGATTCAAAAAATTCACGAAATCTTTTTGATAAATTTGAAAACCAATAATAAAATTAAATTATCCCATTATACTCATTTCAAATTCCTTTTTCATATGATTTTAGAAATCATTAAAAATTATTTTATTAGTTCAACCAAAAATAACATCATATACATATATTTTTACTAATAAAATTTCCAAACAAGCACTGTTATTAGAAAGAGTAGAATCTATCAATCCCAATGAAAAACATTTTTCAAAAGAAAAGAACTCAATATTCCATATTAATACATTAGTTCTTATTTAAGTTCATAAAAAGATTCAGTATGTTTCAAAAGATACTTTGGTAAATGAATGCTTTCTATACCTAGAGGATTCTCAATATATACCTATTCCACTAAATATACATTTAAAAGAGAATATTTTACATCCATATGATAAAATTGAAAATTATTATGATATGCATAGTATTACATGGTTATAATGGATTCTAATCAAAAAATCATAAAACATGTCCTCAAAATATATTTCATTATTCTAATTATAATCTTTAGAAGCTAGTATATCCTTAATAGTGATTATTCATTGATTATATTAATTTTCTCCAAAGACCCATTTAGTATCGATAATTGTATGGATTAAAGTCCTATGAACTAATTCTAAAACGTTTTTCTCTCAAACTGGTTCATTTTTTCATATATGGTTATCATTTAACATTAATTATAAAAGGAATCTTCAACAGATTTTGAATCAAATTGGGAAAGAAAGGTATAAACTTTATCTTGGTTTCCAACATTACCCCTTATCCCAATTCATTTATCTATGTCTCATATAACAGTATATAAAGGATGGTCGTTTAAGGTTTCAGGATATCTTAGTAAGAAACATTCAAGTTCCTTAGTTTCATGTTCTTATGAACTAGAATGATTCTCATCATATCCTAATTTATTTTCAAATAAATCTCTAGAAGATTAAAGTCTCATGTTATTCAAATAATAAACGACTTCATCTATTGTAATTTTTTTTGATTAAATGGGTAACTTTTATCAAACATTAAATAAATAGATTCTCTAACTAATCTTTAATTTTAATAAAACACTCAAAAATATCTAATGGTGGTAGAATATTCAATAAGGATTTCTTTATCAAAATTTGGATCAAACATACAAAGGTTTTCCTAAGTGTTCAAAATATACATCTTATATCAGAAAACATTAATCTATCCATCTTAAGGTTTTTTGTTATTTAATAACAAATAGGGTGCCTTATTGAGAAATGACCTTATCAAAATTGAATTCATGATATGAAAATATGTATTTGTAGCTTCTTCCAAAAAATATATAGGAATGCAATATTCATTTAACATAGTTATTGAAATCTAATTAATAGTCATATTTTTTCTTTTTCTTATTTTATTTTTTTAAGGTGTTCTAAAAGAAGAGATATTATGTTTTACAAAAAAAATTTAGGAAAAAAGATGTAATTCCTGATTCTAAAATTATCCTCCATGATCAATTCTTAATCGATTTATTTTTAAAAAAAATTTTATTTTAAAAACCACTACAAAAACATAAAAAAATATAAGGATATTAATTTTTTACTTTAGAAAATAATCCTAGGTAAGTATAAGAAAATTAATCAACTAAAACAAAAAAAATGATATTCAAGCATTCTCCTCTTGAAAGCCCAAAAAAATACATGTGGATAAATTCTAAAGATTTAGATGTATAAACATTGTTAATAGATTTAGAATATGACTTATTCTTCTTGAATATCTTGTATGTATTACAAAGGTTGTTCTAATCCAATTTAAGATTGGGAAGATCTAAAGGAAAATTTTTATTGGATATTCTAGATAGGGAAAATATACTATAATGCCTAAGTCCCCTATTCCATATCCGGGATTGATTTAATTCAGCATATAAACAGTTCAGTTTATATTCAAACAAGGATCCAATGTCCAATTTATAATCATTTTCATTTCTAGGTGCTCTAAAATTAAGTAGTTTATCTTTTAAAAAAGGGCATTCATTTTTATAAAAATAAACTGAAAATCCATCATAAAAAATTTGATAATGGATTATCAGATTATTATTCAGTTCCTAAACATAGAGAATGTTTTTTATAATAACTTTTTTATGATCTCAAACATATCCAACTCTAATAATATTTCCTTTATAATTATCTCCAAAGTTAACCAAGACTCAATCTACTTTTTATAGTGTATGTAATTTTTAAAAGTATCCACTCATATGTAATGAGGATCCACTATCAATATACCATATTTCACTTATTCCATTGTGAAATTTTTACATAAAAAAATATCAAACCAAAACATGTTTGGGTACACAAGTTATCTTGGGTGTATTTGTGTCATCACGGAATGAACTAGGTAACCAAACCATTTTAGTATTTCAATGATTTAAGAAATTACATTCAGATAAATATCTTGAAATGTATTATTTATGTATACCACTAATATGATGATTTCTCATGATATATTTTTTACTATAATGGTCTTTAACTCAATTAAAAAACAAGTGACCATAAACATGTTGTTGTTTTTTAAACTAGGAACAAAATAGCTTCTATATAATTTAGAATTTTCACCATTAATTCCAATGAAGTTTTTTTCCTTTTGGTGAAAATTATTTCCAAGGATCATATTTAGAGATTCTTCAACTTTACTTCATGTGACAACAACACTTTTAAAGTATTATACTTCATCATGAAATTATTTAATTCTTCTTTCATCCATCGTGAGTCATGAAGTAAATTTACTTAATTTTTCTTTAAAATCAAGTTTTTTTTATAATATGGAATATGTTTCACTAAAAATAGCATTATTAATTTTTTTTAAGGATTTACGGTTCTTTAATAGGGATTCATATATTTATTTAAAAATATAAAAATAGTATGTTATTTTAGCACTTGATCTACTTTCAAGATATGAAATATAAGAGTAGTATGATTTTCTACTTGTTCCATAGAAATAAAGTACATTTTTCTTTCATATTTGATGGATCATTTAGTGAATTGGGCCATAATGTTCTGATGGAGTCTTCAAAAACACTCAATGTAAACTACATATCCCTTTTAACATTATGCTCATAATCAGCTTTAATCTGATACTTATTTTATTTATTTTCTATTTTTATTTTCTCTTCTTTTAGGTATGATCATTCTGGTATGTTATAGACCATTTATTTTCATTTATATCCCCAAACCATATTCAATATTAAATCATTATTTTTGAAATCATTATAATAATTATAAAATCCTCTTTTATTTTTATATAATTTATTGAATCTTCTGAAATTGTGATCTATTTATTCTCCATAGTTTGGAAAACTAGAATCATTTTAGTATATAAAATATTCGTTATTCTTATTTCCCCCTTTTATAGTTGTAAATTTTATATTAGTATTCTCCATTTTTTATTATTCTATGATCTTCTAATTCAGATTTCATTTTAACCTCGATCATCATTACTGTATCAATCAATTCTTTCATTGACATAATTTTTTATAGGATTGTTTTTTCTAATGGCAGGAGAGATTCAATTACATTTAGAGGGTATAAATATATGTACTTTTAATGCTTGATTCAGTTTTAGAATTGGATTTCCCATGGAAGAAACACCATTGACTATTTCGTTTGATATCTTATTCATTTGAGTAATAATTTCTCTTTCATACATCCTAAAAGTATCAAGTTTTAATTTTTTTTGTATTATAACTCAACTGTCTGATATTTCCAGTTCCTTCATAGGCAACTACAATTGTCATCCACATATCATATGCATTTGCATGCTGGGACACATGATTAAACTCATTAGAACTAAGAAATTATATAATTTAATTCAGTGCTTTTTAATATCCATAATATTCAGCATCCTTCATGGGATCCTACTTTTATGGTTCGCCATTGATTTCATAATGATTAAAAATATTCATATAAACTTTGAAAAAAATATTTTTTTAAAAGATTATCATTTGGTACTTCCATTAACCATAATATTCTCCATTAAAATATGGATCTATGATCATTGAAATACCTTCTTTGAGATTATCCATATGCATATTTTCTTCATATAGATCTTAAACTCAAACTTATTGAAGCTTAAAAAAGTTTTAAATTCTAACTAATAAATTTTAATCAATTTTATAACAATCAATTCAAACAATTTCTTGAATTTAATTTATAAATAATCACATATAATGTGTTGAAAATGGTTTTTTAAATAATAAAAATTTCAAGAATAATAATATATTGTATTGGCTACAATGACTGATAATCATCATTATATGGATTTAAATTCATATATTATGATATATAATATATAAATTTAATTTAAATCATGCATCATCAATTACTATTTTAATTAATTAAAATGGAAATGGATTACTCTTTTTTTAAAGTCTCTTAAAAAATATCCATTTTACCTCTAAATGACCTTATCATTTTTTATATGAAATTGATATTAAAGACATGATAAATTATAAATTATAAAAAATTATATTATAAATGAATTTATTAATATCTAAATACTAAATTTTCGTTTATTCATAGGATCATATTTTTAATTGAAAATCATAAAATATCATTCTAATCTTATTTTGACATAATAAGTTTTAAATTGATATTCATTCTATTAAATTAGAATTTTTGTTAAATGAAATATTAAAATGAGAATTATATTATATTTTTATTAAAATATAATATTTACATACTATAATTGAATCTTTTCTATTACATTCTTCACTCCTATAAAAATTTCATCCTTAAAATTTTCATGGATATTAATTTCTAAACAAATGAGGGTGGTTCTTCTTCATAATATCATTTGGTTGCCACATTTATTCCATTATTTTATGATTTCTCCAAAGTACCTTAACTAGAAAAGTAGTGTAATTTATTAATAATTTATCTCAATTATACATAATCAGGATAGGATATTCCTAATAAGATATATTAGGTTCCAATTATATTTATTTAAAGGTGATGTGAGATCCCATTTTTACAGGAATGTCCCACCCTAGGTTTTTTATTGAACTTCTTTCATTGGGTTTTAATTTTATATTAAACCTAAGGGGATGAGTCTTGTTCAGAGAGACAATGTCTTTTTTTGGGAAAATGGCCTAAATTTTAGGGATGTATGTCAGTTTTAATTAATTTAGTGTAGGTATAAAAATATTAAATGGATTATATGGGGTTTTCCATTGGTTGGAAAGGATTCAATGGTTTCCAAGCTTTTTTCAAAGAAGATGGATTATAAAATCTTTTCTAGATATGTAAATATTTCACAATGTGTAACTAACATAAGACACATCTCATGAAGTGGTTCATGATGGGAATTTGTTACATGTCGTGAACCTTATTCACATCATGAAAATGTTGATTGATATAACTATTAACCCAGGAAATTTTTTTAGAGTATCCCATTACAAAGAAATACATAATATTTAATTTGATTACACGCAGTGTAATTTTCATGAAAAGCTATTTTATGTAGAATTATTTTCATGTTTCCCATTCCACCATTTTTGAAGACCTCCTCTCAATACTTAAGAAAATTTTGGTGATTATTTGGAGATTTCAATGCCAATGGACATTGTTATTGGGTGTCTATCCTAAAGGTCTCTTCCCTTTTCCATTATTCCCCATTCCTCGCTCTTCAATCTATGTGGTGTTTTCATTTGATATTTACTATAGAATCATCTTGATATTGATGTAGTTTGATCAACATTCTTATTTTTTACATATATGCCTTCATCCATGTTCGTGTTTATGTCATAGGCATTGATTTTATCAGTGGATAAAGGTAGAGGGTCTAAAACATAACCTTATAGTATTATTTCAATTACTAAAGTGTGTGAAATATATATGATTGTACTAATTCATCATGCAAAAATATTTATCGATTAATTGAAATTGATAATAATGTAACTGGATCAATCTATAGATCATTACTAGAAAAAAAGCTATACCAATGGTTTATAACAATTATTATTTCCCCCAAACCATTAGTATACCCTATAACAACAATTTCTGAGACTGTTGGGTGATTCTCTATCTGTATAGACCTATACTAATGGTTTGACCAAATGTTTGGTATGGAATAGCTATACCAACATCTTGAGAACCATTGGTATAGGTAATTTCAATGGAAATAAAAATAAAAATGGTTTGACCAAATAATTTTTTAAAGGAAATACATATACCAATGGTTAGGTCAGACCATTTGTATAGGTCCTCTATTGATAAAATATCTTTCAATGGTTATTGATCCTAGCACATTTTAGTTATATTATAGTGACTTTACCACTATCCTATTGCAACTTATATGTTCTTTTATATAAATTAATATATATACATATACATATATAATTTTTTTAAAATTAATTAATTAATTATTATTATTATTATTTTTATTATTATTATTATGTGAAAATAATGGAACCACCTATAACAACGGTTTGACCAAACTATTGGAAAATTATTCCAATTTTTTTTATAAAATTCATGCACTGGGTATTTATCCCAACACCTCCTCCTTATATTCCACAAATTTACCACTAACAAAACGAATCTTATATGTTCATATATATATATAATTTTGAAAATTAATAATTATTAATAATTATTATTATTATAGTGACTAAATAATAGCATGACCAACACCAAAAGTTTGACTAAATTGTTGGTATAGGTGTCCAAAAAAGTACCTATATCAATGGTTTGACTAATCCTTTGGTATAGGAATCTAGTAAAATTACATATAAAAATGAGTTAGCTAAACTATTGGTATAGGTTCCCAAGAAAATTACCTATACCAACGACCTGGTCAAATCGATGGTATAGGTGTCCATATACCTATCTATACCAGTAACTCTTCAAACCATTAGTATAAAACCACTTCTATAGATCATATTTCTAGTAGTGGAACCCTTTGGGTCTGTTGAGATGTGACCTATCTTGAGGATTCCTTTTAAATAAATGAATTGTAAATGGATTACATATTATTTTAGAATGACATGTGTTTTAGGTGATTTATTATCATAGATGCAACTTTGAAAATATATTACTTAATTAATTAAAAATTTTGGTAAATTGAAAGACAAATGGTAATCAGAAGAATTAACCATTTGGTTTAATTTTTTCATATTGTGAAATGCTTGCTGTTGTGATATCCACTTGTGAAACATGATGTGATGCTTACATACTAGGATAAGCCCAGAAACATGCTATGATTCTTATATAATGATTATCCCCTGAAATATGTTTTGATTCTTATATATCGAGCTAGGACCTGGCATATACTGTGAAGATTATATATCAAGATAGGCCCTGACACATGATTATATGCTTATATAGTCAGTTAGTCCACATGATATGTTATAGCATGTGTTTACGGATGTGGTTTGAATTTTTGTGCTATATGCTCAGAGAAATTCTTGCATGGTTCCAAAGCAGGTTGTTTGGTTTCAGAGTTGTGGTTGGCATGGTTGTGCTACATGGTCAGTGAAATTATTGTATGGAGTCAATAAAGGTTGATTTATCTATTATATTAATTGTGTAATTAATTCATACCATTTTTATCACCTTATTTCATGCACTTATTATCATTTTGGTTTGTTTAGACACAGAAGTGTTAATCTATTGAGTTTTACTCTCACCATAATCAAGCCCCATTTGGTACCTAAGAATATTATATGGATCCACGTTTTGACAAGGGTAAATGACCTTGTGGTTGGTTGTTTCATATGGGATGGGTTGGCGATTGGAGATGGGACCGACATGGGGTTCAAGACTGGGATTATTTAAGTTATCATTTTATTCTACAAGTATTTTATTTATATTACATCTAGTATAACTTTTAGTCATATTACATCCTTATACAACATTATTCTGTTATTGTTTTTTGTTTTTATCTGTTTTCATTCAATATTTTTTATCCTTTGTTTTTTATGGTTTCCATTATCTACACATTCTAATATATTTTTATTTTTTTCTATATTATAACTCTAAACTGGGTGGTATAGTCTATCCACTATATTCACCACACCTATACTTTTAGTCGATAGCCTCTGGTGTACAGGGAGGCATGCTTGAGTCTATGTAACCAACTCAGTTCGGCCTTGTGAGAGTATTTTAGTCCTAGGGATATTACAAAATGGTATCAGATGACCGGATTTTTTTATTTAATTACTATTTTGGAAAGGAAAAAATGATATTAGGATGTGTCAAGACTTGGTAATGATATTTTGTATGGGATTAGGTAACCCATGTATGGGGGAAATCATAGTATCCAGGGATTTTATAAATTTTCATGATTTTTTCATGTTATGGTTTGATTTTATTTCACCTTTGCTGATTCACATGATGTGATTTTTTTGTTTCTTGATATTTATACTCATGGCCTGGTATAACATGAGATGAGTATGAAAACATAATTATAGGAACATGGGGATATATATTGGAATGGATTATTCTGGATAGGGAAATATATATCACATTTGATATATTTACCTGTATGAACTTTGAAATGAGATACCTATTATATCTTATGAAAACAAGAATAAATAAACTATTATGTTATATGAATTCAACTGTTTAGAAATGTTTAGAGAGAACATGAAATATTTTTTCTCTATTATTGTCATTGATTGAGGTTTACCTTTTCTTTACCATGTCCTCTAAATAGTGTATTTTTTTTTGTAGAGAAAATGCCTCCTCATCATCTTCAAAATATCCACTAGGAGAGTGGAAATGAACACACTTAAAATGAATTTGGAACAGATCTTCTTGTTTCTCTTACAGATTATACAAATGTTCCACTCCATGAATAATTCGTGAGGGTCATGTGATTCATGGAAAAGGATAATTTATAGAGTCCCTATCCTTTTTCACATATTATTACATGATTTCAAACATAACAGACTATGAGATTAAAATCTAATGATCATAAAGTCTATTGTCTTTGGAATACTAGGTACGTAAAACAGAAAGCATGGGGGTAAATAAAACATTTCATTATTTATCATACAAAATGAGCTCCTAAATTCCTTTTATCCCTTACATATGCATAAGATAACATGGGTATAACATGACTAAAGGGATGATCTAACAGCCCAGTAAGTCAATAAACATAAGAATAAATCTTAGAACATTGTTTAAAATGAATAACATAATGACATAAAAATGCATGAAGCATGATTAAATATAAGGGGTCATAACATTGGATCATATACTCAAGGACTCATAGTTTTGTGTAAGAAACATAAATCATAACATTATCTTGAGTCAAGGCTCATTACACATAGAGGATCAGGAGTCAAGGCTATCCACCAATACCGTTGCACATGAAGCATGAGTCAAGGCTAACCACTATGACCGTTTATCATAACATATCCTGAGACTAATCATTAACCAATGCATTGGAGACCTATCTGGGTGCACCCATAATATCATTTTCATAAATATTTTATCCATATAAATATTCCTACATAAGCAATCAAACATAATAATAAGTGTTACCCATGGAAAGAATTTGGTATCATAATCATGACATAAACCATAATATATGAGTGTAACATAAAATTGTACGTGTAAGAAAGTAATTGAATCATAAATGGTCATTAATAAAGTAAAATCTTCATATATCATGATTAGGGATTTCAAACAGATGTGACAAAATGTAAATTTTGTATTTAAGATTCTTTATAATTAAAACATTTTAGTGCGGTTTAAGGGAAATACTAAATTTTTTCAAGAATAAAATGGAATTATAGTTTATATAAATACATCCATGAAAAAGAATATTTATCATAATAAAATGAGTGATTTTATAAAAATAATGGTGGATTAATATAGATTATAGAGTATAATTGAGAATTGTGTAAAAATTCGGGAAGTTCCCTTAAATAGGGTTTTCTTATTGAGAAGAATTGAGTGGGAAACCTTTTAAAAACATATATAACCCTGAAAAAGAAGGATGAATGAATATTTATACATGATATTTCAACATATAAAAATTATTTATAATTTTTAAATAAAAATAAAATATAATTTGATTTTGTTAAAAATAGAGGATGTGTAACGAGAAGGAATAATGAAAGGGTTTTGTCGAATCCCATACCTTAATTTCGATGGTGTTATTCACTTGATATTAATTTTCTAGATAATAAAATTATACCCATGAATTAAAAACTCCATAACCCTTTATATATTTATTTGATTTATAAAAAGTTTATTAAGTACATTTATGGCCTTTCTGATGGGTTAAGAGGTTCAATTTCATCATTTAGGAGTGCTGGTTTCGTTGGTTTTCATAATTGATTTACTTGTATTCATATATGAAAGGTCATGTAAAGTGGGGTTAATTATACATAATTTAGCTTATATATTATTAATTATCTTCCAAATTTTAAATTGGACTTATATCATTTAGTTTTGTGGCATGATAATGAATCATTGGATAAATAGTTAATGATAATTGTTTGGGTTAATTTTTGTGGTGTTTCGATCACAACAAACTCATTTTGGTTTATAAGATAATATCATGTGTAAAAAAGTATTCTACAACATTAGATAAGATATAATACATATATTATTTTTCTATTTCAACAAAAAAAATGGTTTAATGAACAACCATAGAGATGGTAAGGGAAATTGAAAACTCCATCATCCTTAAATGTGATAAATTAACACAACGTAGATGTTGTTTTCTTTTTTAGTATAAAAAAGGGGAAAATAGAGATAATGATTAATTACTCTTTAAGAATTAAAATTTTATAGTATATGTATGATATTAGAGTTATCATACCATTTGTATGAGAGTAGGTGTGGAGAGAAAAAGAAAAAAATGAACTTGAAAATGAATTAAAAAAGGAAGAGGGTTTTACTTCTTGATTCCTTCTTCTTGATAACCTCCTTAGGGGGATGGTTTTGGTCATTTTTCAGACCAAAATATTTTGGAAGTGTGGGAGGGTCTTGGGAGAAAATTTGGGAAGAATTTGGATAAGTCTCAAGGTTTGAGAGGTGTGAGGAGAAGAGGTGGAAAGGGTTGTATTTATAGTGGAGGAGAGGAGAGTTTTCTCATTATTTAATTCATTAGTTTATTATTTTTCTCATCAAAATGAATAGTGTAGATTATTCAGACTAAATATAGTAATCAGATCATGTTAGTTCAAACCAATGGTTCTTAAAATAGCCATACATCTTCTATGACTCCATAATTCATGTATTTAGCATTTATCTTAAATTATCATATTTTACTAGTAACTAAAATGTCATGTATTTCAAAAAAAATCCCAACAACCCACCATAACCATTTTTTGATGTTTAGAATCATAACAAAGAACTCCAATTTGTGAAAATAATTTTCTAAGTATGAGAAATTTAATTTTTAATTAACATCATAATTTACCCAAAACATACATATTTTCAAAATATATATTATTTTATATGACTTTGAAAAATTAATTAAGGTCTCGTAATATTATAATATAATCATAATACATTAAAATAATAATTTAAGGATACATTTTATGAAAATACATTTTTTTAAGTTATTATATTAATCAAAAAATGTTTTTAAATATTTATGACTTACAAAAATACCAACACTTAATTAATAAGTTTTAAAATATTTATTTACTTATACAATGATATAATTATATCATATTGTTAGTTATAAGATGTAAAAATTTTATTTATAATTTCATTGTTTATAATACTCTTCAATTGTTTGTTTTAATATTTCTAAGGGTCATTTTACTATTACAAAGTTCAAGTTACTATTATTTTGGTATATATTCCATAATTTCTAGAAATTCCTTTTATTTCATTAATTATTCATTTATAGAGTTTGTATTGTGTTCTTAATGTGATTTTATGTTATTATACTATAATAAATAAATATAATATTGGAATTTCCATAGATAAATCTTTAGGTCGTTACATTCTTCCCCTTATGAAATTTCTCTCTCAAAATTTCATTTATATTCTAATTTGAAAACATGTGTGGGTTCTTTTCCTTCATCGCTTCCTCTATTTCCCATTTTTCATCTTCATGTGTATGGTTCCACCAATTTATGTTAACAAGTTGAGTAGTCTTGTTCTGTAGAACATTATCTCTATGATCCAAGATATACACTTGTTCTTCCTTGTAAGAAAGATCATTCTCTAACTCTACCACCCTATAAGTCAGTACAAGTGAAGGATATGGTATGTACTTTTATTAGAAGGATATGTGGAATACATCGTGTACTTTAGAAATGGTAGGTGGAAGTGATATTTGATAGGCCACAACACCGACATGATCAATAATCTCGAAGGG
This sequence comes from Viscum album, assembly GCA_963277665.1. NCBI lineage: Eukaryota > Viridiplantae > Streptophyta > Magnoliopsida > Santalales > Viscaceae > Viscum > Viscum album. The sequence goes on from OY728145.1 coordinate 1,354,920,140, forward strand.
GCCAATGTATGTGGGAATTAACTTTCCACTCTTCCCAAATCTCATGACCTTCTTCAATGGAGATATGCATAGGAACACCATGTCTCCTACTCTAAACTCAAGGTCTCATCGAAAATTATATACATAACTCTTTTTTCAACATTGGGATGCCTTGATGTGACTCTATATGGTTTCACATATTCCTCCATTTCATTGACCATTTTAGGTACTAGAATCATACATTCACTAAATTCATCGCATCATACTAGTGTTATACATCTTTTCACATAAAGGGATTAATATAGATCCATTCAGATGCTAGAGTAGAAACAATTGTTGTTGAATAATTCAACTAGAGGATGATATTGGTCCCATCCTCCTTTGAAGTCCATAGTACACACTCTCAACATTTCTTCTAGTGTTTAAATAGTTTTCTGAGTTTTGAAATCAGTTTGAGGATGATAGGTCGTACTGAAGTTCAGCTCAGTGCTTAGAGCATGTTGGTGACTTTTCTAGAACATCGAGGTGAATCTTGGATCTCAATTTGATAAAATAGATAGTGGTACACCATGTATGCATATCAAATATTTGATATATATATATATAGGTGAAAGTTGATACAATGAGAAGCCTTGTTGAATTATGATAAAGTGAGTTGTCTGGGTTAGATGATCCACAATAACCCATACAACATTGTGAACTCTAGATGTCCTTGGAAGTCCAATGACATAGTCCCTGATGATGTTTTCCCATTTCCATGATGGTATGGGTAATGGTTGCCTCAACCATTTAGAATTTTTCCTTTCAGAATCCACTTGCTGACATAGTAGGAACACTGATATATATTTAGAAATCTTCTTCTTTATATTAACCCTCCAAGTGTTCTATTAGATATATCAATACATCTTTTTGATCCCTTGGTGAATAGTGAAGTTTGAACTATGTGAATCATTCAGAAACTCATTCTTTATCTTTGGATCAGATGGTACAAATAATTTTCACCCAAATATTTTGAATCCATCCATATCAATCTTACACTTAGTGGATATCCCATTTCTGATAGCTTCCACCATTTTCTTATTTTTTACATCATTTATTTCAACATTATTTGTTTTCTCCATGAGGGATGGTTGAGCAGTCATTTGAGAAAGGATTGAAGATGTTCCTACATTAATGATTCTCATGATGATCACTTTCAACTCTAATAATATTGGATCCTTCTCGATTCCCATCATTGATAAATTTATAGGATCCTTTCTACATAGAAAATCTTCCACCTTATTTGGTTCACCAGGATTGTAGTGGATTGAGACTCTTTTGATAAGTATATATCTCACACTTCTCCCTATATAGATAATACAGAACGATTTTCAATGTGAATATCACAACAATCAACTCCAAATCATGCATATGATATTTCTTTCTCATGGATTTTCAACTGCCATGAGTCATAGTCTATCACTTTATCATTTTTCATCAGTACACAACCTGATCACTTCTTTGAATCCTCATTGTACACCAAAAAGAGTTCTCCACTTGTTGGTAGTGTGAGTATTGGCACAATGATAAGCCTCTTTTTGAGCCCCTTAATGTTTTCCTCACATTCTTGAGTCTAGGAAAACATCACTCCCTTCCATATAAGCTTTGTTATTTGGTTTGAAAATCTTTATAAGTTCTTAAAAAATTACCAATAATAACCAGCTCGACCAAGGAAAATGTGGATCTTGATTATAGATATTGGCCTAGGCCACACTTCAAATACCTTTGTCTTGGAAGGGTCAACAAATATCCCTTTTCTACTGCTAACATGCCCTTTGAATGATAATTCTATCATCCATAACTCACATTTACTATACTTTGAGTATAGTTTCTCCCATCACCATGCCTTTAAAATAGTATTCAAATGCTCCTCATTTTCCACCTTCCTCTTAGATTATATTAGAATATCCTCAATAAAGACTACCAAGTATTGGTCTAGGTAATCTTTAAAAACCTTATTCATTAAATCCATGACTTTTTTGGAGAATTAGTGAGTCTGAAGGGAATCACTATGTACTCATATTGTCTATACCTTGTTCGAAAGCCAGTATTGGGAATATCTTCCTTCCTTACCTTTAATTGGTGATATCTTGACAAAAGGTCCACCTTAGAGAAATAACTAGCCCCATATAGTTGATCGAACAATTCATCTATCTGTAATAGGGGATACATGTTCTTTATAATGATTTTATTGAGCTCAAAATAATCTATGTAGAGGTGTATTGATCCAAAATTATTCTTGTAGAAGAGAACTGGCTCAACCCATGGTGTAGCACTCGGGTGTATAAAATCATTTTTCCAGATTCTAATGTAACTTCTTATTCAGATCTTCCAGATCAATGGTGGAAAGTTTATAATGGGTCTTTTATATAGGTAGAGATATAGGGATAATATCAATTGATAAATCAATCTCTCAGTGAGGAGGAAGACCATGAATCTCTTCCGGGAATACATTAATATATTCCCTCACAAATATATTGTCTTAGAGCATGATTTTATCTATTGTCTCAATCATTTGAGCTTGATATACTTACTCATAAGGAAAAAATATCTACACTTGAGATGATGATTCTGAAGGAGATTCATCATCCTCCCTACACTTTAATAGAATTGGAGGATGCTTCGGGATGTGAAGAGTGATCTTCCATTCTGAACATTCAATGTTGACTTTGTATAAGGATATACAATTAATGCCTAATATAGCATCAAACTCTTCCAAAGGAATTATAAAAAGATTTTCTAGGATTTTTAGTCCACAAAAATTAACTGAGGGGGAGTTATAAACTTTAGATGAAATAATTTCCTCACTTACTAATAACATAGATTACTCAACCTCTATATTTTGTGGAGGTGTTTTAATAATTATACTAAACATATAAGATATGAAATAATTCATAGAACTAGAGTCAAATAGTATGTTCACTATTCATGATTAAATAACCACTGTACCTATCACCACATCGTTTTTTGGATCCACCTCAATAGTAGTGATAGCATAAAACCTTCCTTGTTTCCTTGGAGGTTGTTTTTTATTACCTCAAAAAATCATGGTCTTAGGGCATTGGTTTTCAAAATTCCCATGTTCCTTGCAGTTGAAACATTGTACTACTAGCTGAGCGTTGAAATGAACCTTCCTTTCTTATTCCACGTTATTGGGATTCTCCATGTCCCTTCATTATTTCTTAGCTAGATGACCCATTCTTCTACATTTGATGCATTTCTTGGTTCCATTTAGATAGTTACCAGGATGCTTCTTCCCAAAATTCTGACATGTGGATTATTCAGTCTTCATTCCATAATGGTATTTATTTTTTTTATCCACCCATATTAGACTCTATTTTACACTTTTTTTTCACTCAAAACACGATTCCATTGAGAGTCCCCGATATCCATCTCAACCTAGAGGGAAAAATGGAAAATATATTTAGAAATATCGAATTCTCTAATCTCCAATGCTTTTAGTAGACTCGGATTTAGTCCACTAATGAAGTGATCAACCTTTTTTCAGTGTTCATGACAAATCCATATAATTATCATGCAAGCCTTGTAATGTTTTCTTCATACAACCTGATAGACTCATTATTCTTCTACTGAAGTTCAAGGAGCTCTCCTTTTATCATGAGATAGAGGGTTTGAGGGAAATATTTATTGAAAAACATTTTCTTTATTTCCTCCCATTCAATGGAATTAATTTTCTCATTGGACTATTTATTTTTTATCAATTTCCAACAATGATCTGCTTCCCCATCAAAATGATAGAAAGTCAGAACAACTTTTTATTCCTTTAAGCACTGAAGGATATATAATATTTTTTCAATGGAGTTAACTCACACCTCATAGGAGGGGATCAGAAGATCCACTAAACATGGGAGGAATTTTCCGCATATTGTAATTGAAGGAAACATTCTCTTTCTATATATAAAAAGGGTGTTCCACATGATTCTTGTTATTATTCACAACTTAATATATCTATTAAAGAACTATCATAAAGTTTTGAGCAACTATTCCCATCACATTTGACACATTATTAGGGTAACCATCACATTGCATATCACATTATTTATTGTCACGTGTTCTTTTATTTCCCACCATTATCTACGAAAAATAATGTACAACTATGGGGATTTTATGACATACTTAATAAGCATTAAAAGGAAACTCTCAACATAATTGGAGAAAATATTAAATGAAAATTATATCCTAACTTTGGATTTCCTAGGTTTCAATCTTGGTTTTCCATGACATCTTTCATAACATATAATATTATGGGATTTTTTCCAATAATAATGGTTCATAATGAGTTTATGAATTTACCAAAGCATATCCCCTAGGATTGTAAAACTAGTTGTGTAGTAATGCATGTTTTTGCGTACTAGGTTACCCTGAGTCAAAATCAGAACACCTTGATAGAGTTGTTACTCCAACGTTCATCTGTTCCAGAACAACTTCTAGGTGTCGTATCCATCCCGGGATTTATTTTCTTGGTAAACCTCTTAGCCTATACTTAAAAAAATTTAGGGATGTTTTATTAGAAACAATCTTATCCCTAATGTTCTTATTAAATATTTCTATTACTAATCTCTAAAATTAACAAGACCTTTCTCTGATACCAACTATAGTGACCCTAGACTTTTCACATATTATTTCATGATTTCAAACACAATTAACTATCATATTACAAGCCACAGATTGTAATGTCTAGTGACTTTGGAAGAATATGTACATAAATCTAAAAACACTGGACTAAATAAATAAATTCCTTATTTATCATCCAAAATGAGCTCCTAACTTCCTTTGATCCATTACATCTGTATAGGATAACCGAGGAATAACATGAACTAAGGGACTAGCTAAAATCCCATTAAGGGAATAAACATAAGAATAAAGCTTATCACATGGGTTAGAAGGAATAACATAATGATATAAAAAGTCATGGAAAGTGGATACATATAAGGAGTCGTATAATGGTATCATATAATAAATGATTTATAGTAACGTGGAAGAAACATTAAACATGATTTTAGCCTGAGTAAATGCTCATTGCGCATAGAGAAGCATGATTCAAGGCTAACCACCAAGACCGTTGCACATGGAGCATGATTCAAGGGTAACCAACAAGACTGTTTCACATAATGTCTCATGAGACTGTACATTACCCAATGCATTGGAGAACTATATTCATGCTCCCATCATAACATATTCATGAATATTTTTCCTCATAAATAATCATACACAATCAATCAAACTTAAACATGGGGATTACCCATCAAAATAATTGGGTATCATAATCATGTCATAAATAATACTAAATGAGCGTAAAATAAAAGTGTCCATGAAATAAATGAGTTAAATAATATATAGATGTTCATTAAGGAAAATATAAATCGGTACTAATAATTGATTTTGATTTTAAGTGACAACATGTAAAATTATTATTTAAGATTCATTAGAATTAAAACATTTTAATGCAGTTTAAGGAAAATATTAAAGAGCTTTTACAAATGAAAATTGAATTATATTTTATATAAAACCACACATGAAACAATAACGTTTTCATAATAAATTGATTTATTTTAGAAAAATAAAGGTGTCTTAAAATATATTATTGAGTTCACTTGAAATTGGGTAATAATTCCATAAGATCCCTTAAATTAGGCTTTCTTATCAAAAAGAGTTGACTAGGGAACCTTTTAAAAACATGTATTTCCCCAAAATCTATAGATGTATTGATCTTGATACATGACACTGGAAAATATAAAAATCATTATGAATATTCACATTAATATAAAATATAATTTCTTTTGGTTAATAATAGGGGAAGAGTAACCCGAAGGAGCAATGGAGGTTCGGGTAGAATCCCTTAACATAAGTATAATGGTATTCATAAATTTACCTTGATGTCATAGATAATAAAATTAAATTCATTATTTTATAATTCCATAACCCTTCATAAATTTATTTTATTTGGTATAAATTTATTAAATTCATTTAACCCCTTTTTGATGGGTTAAGATGTTCAATTTTATCATTTTGGAGTGTTGGTTTCCATGGTTTTCAAGATCAATTTACTTGTATTCATGTACAAAAGTTCATGTAATGTGGGGATTATAATATAGAATTGAAATTATTTATTACCAATGATCTTAAAAAGGTTATATTGTTCTTATATCAACTGGTTTATTTTCATGATAATTAATCATTGGATAAATAGTTAATGATAATCATTTTGGTTTATTTCGACGGTGTTTCGATCACGACAAACTCATTGTGTTTTATAATTTAATATCATGTGTAAAAAAAATATTCTAGAAAATTATATAAGATAAATTTCATATATTAAAATCTAGTTAAACAAAAAAAAATGGTTTCATGAACAACGTTTAATACAGTAATGCAAAATGAAAACTTCATCATCCTTGAATGTCATAAATTAACACATCACAAATGATGTTTTCTTTTTTAGTATCAAAAAATGGGAAATGAGAGATGATTATGGATTATTCTAGTAGAAAAAAATTCCATTATATTTATGGTAATGTAGTTATCATAGAATTTGGATAAGGGTAGGTGAGTTGAGAAAATGAAAATAAATTAACTTGAAAATGAATTAAAAGAAAAGGAAGAGGGTTTTACCTATGGATTCCTTCTCCTTGAGAACCACTATACTGGATTGGTTTTTGGAAATTTTTAATACCAAAAGCTCTTATACATAAGGGAGGGTCTTATGAAGAGATGTTAGAAGAATTTTGACAAGTCTCAAGGCTTGGTAGGTGTGAGAGGAATAGGTGGTGAGGGTTGGTATTTATAATAGAGGAGAGGGGGTGTTTTCTCATCACTTAATGAATTAGTTTATTATTTTGCTCAAGACAAGAAACAGTGTTGATTATTGAGACTAAATATAGTAATTATATCATTTAATTTTGAACCAATGGTTCTTAAATCATCCATACATCATCTATTTCTCCATAATCTATGTATTTTTCATTTATTGTTAATTATAGTATTTTACTGTTCACCAAAAATTCATGTATTAAAAAAAATTCCCAAAAATTCTCCCTAACTATTTTTTGTCATGTACAATTCAAAAAAAACTCCAATTTATGAATGTATTTTATTAAATATGAGAAATGGAATTTGTAACTAAAATCATAATTTACTCAAAAAATACATATTTTAAAATCATAACTGATTTTATATGACTTTGAAAAATCAACTAAGGTCCCATAAAATTATCTCATATTTATAATACACAAAAATACATATTTTATGAATACATTATATGAAAATAAATTTTCTTTAAAAGAATTAAATTAATCAAAATATTGTAATTAAATATTTAATATTACAGAAATTCCAACACTTAATTAATAATTTATAATACATTTATTTACTTATACAATGACATAATTATATCATAATGTCACTTATAAGATAGATAAATTATATTTTTAATTTCTTTAGTGATGTTACTATTCAATTTTTTAGATTACTATTCATAAGGGTCATGTTACTATTCCAAAGGTCAAGTTACTATTCCTTTGGTATATATTCCTTAGCTTCTAGAAATTACTTTATTTCATTAATTATTCATTAATAGAGTTTTTATTGTCTTCTTGATTTGATTTGATGAGATTATACTATATAAAATAATTATAAGAAGGGAATTTTGGTTGATAAAACATTGGGTCATTACCTAATTTTCACACCATGCTTTAGGAGCATAGCCTCAAAATAGAGTTTTCGTAGTATTATCTTCCTATATTCACTATGGAGGAAGGGGACCTAGTGGTTATGTTCTAGGTTAAGTCTGTCCAGAAAATTTTCAAGCACCTAGAGACACCCACAAAAAGGAGGGTGATTCTTATTGTTTTCATGCTTCGAGGACAAATCAAACATTGGTGGGACATTCTTGAGAAAGCCCAGAAACATGAGGATACATCTTGGAAGTAATCCTATATTAAGATCTTGTTCCATTTCAATCTTAATACATTGAGGTATTAGAAGGCCCTTGAGTTCATACATCTAACATTAGAGGGAATTTCACTGCAATAATATTCCATACATTTCACCAACCTACAACGCTTGTCAGTATCTCTAGAAACTGATGAAATCAATAAAGATATGAGTGACCATGATAGGATTTTCTATGATATGAGGTTGCAATTGAACATTTGTTTTATGATTTGTTTTGAGGATGTGATGATTCATGCACACATTACAGAAGATAATTTCAGAGAGGCCCCAAGCAGTTGCCCAACTTTTTCAATAGGGAGAACTAAGATATCTTCTTTGTGTCGAAAGGAGAAACGCTATGATAGTTTTCACCATGGAATAGTCTACAGAGCAGTCAGGTAAGTGGCCATCCATCTCAGGACTAGGTTCCATTATAGTGCTATTTGTATGAAATGTTTACACATAAGTGGCCTCAACATCCATACCCTACTTTTGAGTGCCATTTTTTACAGTATATTGGGTCATATTCCAAAATTTTGATGGAGATTTCTACTATAGAGTAGAGGTAGGGGATCAAGATAGACACCTAATTCTGGAAGGAGATCAGCTACACCTTATCCAATAGGTAGACGAAGTTCTACTGTCCATTCAGGTTTAGGTAGGGGATGTGGTACCTAATTAATGGAGAAAGATTTCCACATAGAGGGAACATCATATGGGAGTCAAACTAGAGGTGAGGGTAGTGGGAAAATCCATCATCTTGCTATAAAATTTTTTCAACTTTTTTAGATATAGGACCTTCCCCCATAAGAAGTAAAATTCTTGTATCATCTACCTTAGCTTGTATTTTTTATAGAAAAGAATCATATTATTTTCTGTCTACCCTTTTATAAAATTTATTTTGTTGGGATATGGATAGAATTAGTGGGTCATGAATTTTGACACACCATTGGGAGTATTGTCAGAGGGTATCAGTTGATGCAGGGAGTTTTCTCCTTAAATTAGTATCTATAATATCATTTGGAAGCATTTTTTCTAGAAATTACAGCATTCAATTTTATTCTTGGTACGTATTGGATATTATTATTCTTGGAACATATTGACTATTATCTAAGGAGAGTTACTTTTCTATCTCTAGATGGGAGAATCTATACTTACTAAGGTGAGTGGGATTTTGATGTGGGTTATTCTAGACAAATTTACTGTCAATTGGATTGTCCCATGGATTAAACATGAAGCATTATTTTAGATTATGAAGATATATATTAGGAAATGTTTCCTCAATTAGTGGACTATTTTTAGGCAATCTCTCTAAAATAGTTATCTGGATTACCACTCGATCAATATATTGAGTTCAAGATCGAGATAGTGGTAGGAGCTGATCCAATTTCAATCTCACCTTATTGGATGGAACTAGTAGAGCTTCAAGTTTTGAAAGTTTAGTTGGATGACCCGAAGGATAAGGATTTCATATATCCTTGTACATATCTATGGGGTTCTACAGTTCTTTCTTCCAAGAAGGATTATGGGACATTGTATTACTTGTGGGTTATTAGAGATTAACCAGATTATGGCCATGAATTTTTATCACTAACCATGCACTGATGATGTCTTCGATCATTTGACAGGTGAAAAAAGTTTTTCCAAGATTGAATTTAGGTCTTGGTACAACCAGATGAGGGTGAGACCATCGAACATACACCAAACTTCTTTTAGGAGCTGGTATGTATTATATGAGTTTTTAGTGATGCTTCTTGGTCTGAAGAACACACCTATAGTCTTCACGACATTGAATAATAGTATCATCCATCCTTTACTGGATCAATTTATTTATGTTTTTTTCAAAAACATCTTAGTGTACTCTCAGTAAATAGTACATCATTCCCAATATCTTTACATCATCTAGGGTATAATGAGAGTGCATCGGCTTTTCACCAAGAAATCTAAATACATTTTTTGGATTGATAACATGCACTTATTGGGAAATGTTATCTTATATTCTAGAGTTTTAATGGACCTAGAGAAGGTTGAATTCATGGTATCCTGGGAGGGACCTAGTAATGTGTTTGAGATTCTGAATTTTCTTGGTTTAGGATGTTATTATCGGGACCTCATCCATGACTTCTCTCTTCTAGAAGCACCGATGTCTAGGTTGACCATGAAAGGGGTGACGTTTTCTTGGTTAGATACTTGGGATAGAGATTTCCAATTTTGGAAGATAAGGCTAACGTCATCACCAATCCTTAGCTTATCTGAGTCTAGTAAGGAGTATACTGTGTACTATGATGCATTTAAAGTTAGACTCAGAGTAGTTTCTATGTAGGGGGACCGAGTGGATACTTATGACTCTAGACAGTTGAGACTGAATGATGGGTATTACACTACTCATGATCTGGAGTTAGCACTGATGGTACGTCCCTTAAGATGTAGGAGATACTATATTTTGGGAGATGGGTTTGCGGTGTACATGAACCACAAGAGATATAGGATCGAAATATAGTTTTAGATTCTGAATTACAAGAGGGGGTGGATTTTAAGTTTAAAAAAATTAATTTTTCCCTTAAGAAAATATATGTTTAATTAAAAAGATGGATTCACAAAACCTATTTAGTTTTTAACTAAGAAATTAACTTTCTTAGGATCCGATAATATGGAACTGATAAAGAAAAATAAGAAAAATTTAATTAGAGAAATATTCAACCTTAAAGTGTATAGAATCTTATTTATATCAGAGTATAAAAATATAAGAATGTATAAGAATGTTGTACTTTATTTATTTAAAAAAATGAAGTGGAATAAAAACTTGTAACAACAACAAGTAAATATGTATAATAAATATTATAAACCAAAAAGAAGGGTATCCAACAACCATAGATAGGGTCCCATGATTTATACTTTCAAGAAAGTCTGTCATAACCACACCAGGGTAAGCCCTTAATAAGAGTATCAGTGTCTATATATCTATCCTCGCAAGCCCTAGAACTTTAAGGTAGTAAGAACCTCTATCTTCCTATCCTCAAATGACCTCAAACTTTAAGGTAGCCATCACATCCATTTTCCTATCCCTGAAATGCCTCAATTGATTATCCAATTAGAATCACACTAGGAAGACTAAATAATTTTTTCATGGATGAACAAGATGTTTCTAGATTGCAAAAATCATGTGAGTCCCTCTCTCTATAGAAATCATAACATCCCGCACTTCTCAACAATCTATATTAATTCAAATGGATAGGGTATTTATTGGAAAAAATATCGATGTTCATCTCCTCCTCCAACACTCATATTTTTCTATAAATTTTAGAAGGACTCAGACATGTGTCACTCATTAATCGGTTAGTTAAAAACATATTTTATAACTTCATTTCATTGTAACATAATTATGTGTAAGAAACAATAACAGGTATGAAAAACATTCCCAATTTTAAGAAATATAAGTTAACTAGGATTCGATAATGTTAGAAAAATATCTGAAAGAAAATATGTAACATTAACAATTATGAATTATTGAATTCTAAATATAATGGAAAACATAGTCTAAATACGAATAAAAACTGAGTCTGTAATATAAAAACTCAGAGTCTCATTTTGGTTAGAAATGGAGTCCGATTTTAGATAAAACCTGAGTATGATTTTAGATAGAAACAGAGCGTGAAAATAAATGGAAATAGAGTCTGAATATAGTGAGAGTTAGTATAAAAACTGTAAAGTTTTGAGGTTTAGATAAGGATATGTTTATTCTTTAAGGAGATTTGGTCTTAAGAAATAAATATGTTTAAGCTATGATAAGGAACCTTAATCAAACCATGTAAAATTATGATAATGTTTATTCATGTAAATATCCTTAGAGAAACAAAATAATCTTTAAGGAAATAATGTTTATGATTTTCAAAACATAAAGGAATGGAAAATCCATAAGATGTCATATTGACATAACAATCTCCTCCTCTTTGGAAAGGACAAACCACTTTTTGAAAAAGAATATTTTTATTGGAAAACATGAAATAAAAACTTATCTCCCTCATATTTCTTATCCTATTAAATAAAACTAACTCTCCCCTTAGGTTTTTTCACCTTAATGATCAGATTATTTGGATTAAAAAAATTTCTTGAACAAGACTTCCCTTTTCTTGAAAATGTTTTATTTAAGATTAAGCCCCCCCTTTCGTAAGAAATTTCTTATTTTGGGTAAAATCCCCCTTAATATGATATTATTTTAAAACTTTTATCCCTGTTTGTGATTTTCAAAAAGGAAATTAGGGGAAGATAAGAAAATTAGTACCTGAAATGTTATAAAATTATGCATACAAAATAAAGTATAATGAAGAGATTTGATTAATATTGAATGAATGACTTTAGTACAAAAAAAGTTTAGAGTTTTATGTTAACTAATCATACTTATTATTTTCTAGAAGAAGTTTCTTAAGGATGACCTTCATCTTCTTTATCTTCTTATGATCGTTTTGCTACGTCTTGAGTAAGTCTTCTTGCCCATGATTTTTCTTCTCGAGAAACTAAATCATTTCTGCTTGTGTCTTGATCACTAATTCTTAGAACATAAATTTTTCTTCCAACAAGTATCTGGATTCACATTCTCTCGTTAGCCTAAGAGAAATGGAATTGAGCTTTCCATTAACATTTATATCCTCTTGGATCAAAGAAGATTTCTCTTTATTCACCCTTTTAGAAATATTCTTGAACTTCTAATCACACGTGATAATGCATCTTTGGCTGAACCCATATAATCACAAACTAAAATAAGATCACCAACTACTGACTTAGAAGAAGTTGTAATCTTCTGGAAAGACTTTCTATGAGCATTATAGTGTATCATTAAGGTTTATAAATATGTTTCTTGTTTTATTAACTTTTCCATCAACAAATTTGTAGAATCTGACTTCACGTTGACTAACTGCTGAATAAGTTGACACTGGGATTCAATTTTTGGGAAGAATGGTATTGAGTCAACATGTTTCTTCAATTATTTATCCACAAAGTCGTGTCACTTGGATGATGATGATTCTGAATCTGAAGCATCTTTATATGGTAGAGTATCTTTCACTTCTTCAATATTCATTGATTTAGATGATCCTACTACAACTTTCAGAGGTGTATCAAGAAGGACATACATTTTTTTAGTAACAATCATTTCAAAAACATTGGCTACCTCACGTTCTTGTTCTTTAACATTAACTTCCTCTTAATATTCCTGAAAAATATCATCATTATCTTCACTTTCTTCATTAGAATATCATTTGTTAACCTTTTCTTCTTTAGAGTTTTCTTTCTAGTTATCCTAAGCTATTTTGGTGGAAGAAGCTTAAGAAGTACTTATTGAATGTTTATACGAAGGAATCATATCTTAATGATACTCTTCAACCATTCTGAGAAAATTATCATGTTCCTCTTTTTCTTCTACTTCTTGTTGAATTTATTATTATTCAACATTCTTTCCTGAAACTGAAACATCCTTCAGGAAGGATTCTGGTACCTAAATTTGTTCTGATGCTATCTCAACATATTTTAACAAATATTGAACAACCTAAAATTTTGACTCTTTTTATTTTTTCATTTTCCTCTTTTTCTTATTTCTTCATATTTTCAGCTTTAACAATCGTTAAAGCCTTAGCCTCTACAGGGTCAATACCAAAAATAGGATCACATTCCTTTCTCATTTTCTTATGATCCCCCCACATAGAAACTATTTCATTAGAAAACTTATTTTTCTTCTTTATTTTAGGGCATGATGATTGAGGATCTGAAATGGTTCTGGTTGGATAGGATTTCAGCTAATTATCTTATCTTTTCTTATAAGATTCCATAAATTCTCCTTTTTTAGCATCAGGATGGTCATCCTTATCATAAAGATCATAAAACTCTTCAGATTCAACATTGAATGCTATTTTCATCCTTCTTAGTGTATAGTCAATGAGTAATATTATCTTAAATTTCATATCCTTTGAGATACATGGGATCATGAAATATTCTAAACAAAAGACTATAACCTTTGATATAATCTCCGAATACTTTAATATATGAGACTTTATGTTTCCATTCACAATCTTACTAATAGTCAGAATGTTTTACTTAACCAGATTTATCTTTCATAGGATCACCATAAAATCTACGAGAAAGATATCAAAAATATTGAGTGAATCCTTATCCCCCTTTCCTTGGGATATGGAATCCTTGAATCCACAATTCCACCAACATGTGGTCTATAGAGAGATGAGAAATTTTGTTTTCCTTCATATTTTTCAACCCAAGTCACTCTATTACATATACCTTCTCAAAAGAGTCTTCTTTATCTATAAAATAACGAGAGTAGATAATTGGATCTCCTTTACATGTAATTTTAAGGATTCTAGTGACCTTGTTGAAATTTAAAAAATAAGACTTTCTATAGGCTCTAAACCTAAACATCTCTTTTCCTCTTTATTCATAGGAATGATTTGAATCATAAAATCCCACTATAAGGTCTGCATAGACTGGATCATTCATTTCCTTAGAAAAAAAATTCTTTCCCATCCGTTCAACTTGATAATATTTACAATAAAATAATTATAATTCAGAAAGAAATTTTGATCAACTAGGAATTCTCAGAACTTTAAACAATCCTTTGGTTCCTTACTGGATTGAGACAACATCGAAGTATGAGTAGAAGATTCAAGAAACATTTGTAATGTAAGGAAACTAGAAAAATGGAACAACACACTTAAAGAAGGGTTGTGCTTCAATGCAATAGGCTGAGATAACTGATGTGGGACATGAACATAGAGTCTCCTTAAATAGGATTCATAGCGATGGTTTGAATTCTTAGATAGATCAAACGGTTGAGATTATCTTGATCTGATATGACAGTTGATATTAATAGTGAAGAAGAATTTATAAGTTCTGATCCTTTGAGGTTTTAAGGAAAATTCGGATGTAAGGAAAGTGAATCCGACAAGATTTTTTTAGAACAAGATAGATATACTAAAAAGTAAAAAATGAAATTAAGAGTATTTAAGTAAGGAATCATACCTTTTGAATTGTTTAGAAATAATTTTCAATATTGATATGGTCTTAATGGAAGACCATAGATTTTGGAAAAAAATTATTAAGTAAATAAATGTTTTTAGGTTCTAAAACAATTTAAGGAAAATTTTTTACGTTTCAAAGTTTTTTATGGATATATAAAGGAGTAAACATATGTACTCTCCCTATGAAAAGTAGCATATTAATGTATGGATATAGGTTTTACAAAAAGTTAATAAGTTTTATTACCTTATAGTTATCATTCTTAAGTTTTCTATACTATATTCAAATCTATCGAAAGGTAAATATTATGTAAATATGTCAGGAAGTTGATCTTGCATTCCGATAAATTGAAGAATGATATCTCCTTTGAGTGTGTGATTCCTAAGAAAGTGATGTCTAATGTCTATGTGCTTTACAGAAGAGTGATGTGTAGGGGTTTTTCTTCAGTAAATTTCACTAGTATTGTCACACATTATTTTTGTTTTGGTAAAACTTGTGCCATAGTTTGTGAGTGTGTGTTGCATCCCCAAAACATGATCACAACAACTTCCAACTACTACATATTCAACTTCAGTAGTGGAAAGTTCTACTAAGTGTTACTTCTTTCATGGCCATGAAATTAATGAATCTCCTAAGAAATGAAAAGTTCTAGATTTAACTTTCCTATCCATTATACATCCACAAAAATCAGCATTATAAAAGCTTTTTTAAAAAAATCATTTCTTGAAGAATAGAAAAGTATTAAATATGTTGTTCCCATTAAACAGAAACAAATTATTTTCACTATATTTAAATGATATTATTTTGGATTAGATTGATATCTTTTACATAATCATACTGAAAACAATATTTCTGGATAACTATATTTTAAGTATAACAAACTTCATATCATACCTCTAAAAGATGTTTGACCTACTGGTTTCCCAGCTTCATTAAGATAAAGAGAATTTGAGGTACGGATTGGAGTAATTATACTTTTAGTGTTTTCATATCCATAATTTTAAAGAAGATATTTAGTATACTTATTTCAAGATAAATATTTTCCTTTTGGTTTTTAAGAAATTGGAAAACCGAGGAAAAATGTTAACACACCCATCATACTCATTTCAAAATCAAATTTCATGATATTCACAAACAAATCAGTTGAAATGTCATCCACATAAATTTGAACAATCAATTTTTTTTCTTATCCTTTTTTATAAAAAGGTTTGGATCAATAGTTCCCTTAACATAAATTTTTTCTAACAAAAATCATGTTAGTCTATCATATCAGGATCTAGAGGTCTGTTTATGTGCATACAAATCTTAGGATAGTTTGAAAACATGTTCAAGATGTTTTATGTCTTAAAAAGTAGAAGGTTTATCAATAAAAACTTCCTCTTGAACATATCCATTAATTAAATAACACTTTTTGTCAATTTGAAAGAGTTTAAAATTGAAAAATTCTGTAAAGGCTAGTATAATTCGAATAGATCCATGTCTAGCTACTAGATAGTAGGTTTCTTCATAGTATATTCCTTCTTATTTACTATAGCCTTTAGAAACTAATCTCTCTTTATTTATTATAGTGATTACATTTTCATCACATTTATTTCTAAAGAACTTATTTAATCTAATAATATACGTTTCTTAAGGCCTTTCAACCAATGTCCAGACTTTGTTCCTTTATAATTCATTTATTTCATATGGCATAGATTTAATCCAATCATCATAACCTAAATCAACTTTAGTGATTTAGGTTTTAATTAGGAAAGAAATTCTAGATGTTAAACTCCATTTCTTAATAAACTTCTAGTCCTTATAGGTTGATTTATATCACCAATGACACTATCAGTAGAATCAGTCTTACGAAACAACATATTTGGGTGTTGTAAAACATGTTCATCAACATAAGGTAAATTATCTTCTAGGGAAAATACTTCAGAAACATTTTCTTGAGTATTTTTCTTATTAGAAGAATCTTCCATCAAAGGACGATAATTAGTTTTTGGAAACACATCTAATGATATAGGTTGGGGTTTTTTAAAAACAAAAGGATTAGTTTCAGCAAATTTAACATGCACTGTTTCATCAACAGTACAAGATTTTTTTATAAAACTCTACAAGCTTTAGTTGTGGTGGAGTAACCTAAGAAAATTACATCATCATATTTGGGTGCGAATTTATGTAAGTTATCTTTAGTATTCATAATGTATACTTTGCATCCATATACATTGAAGTAATAAAAATTAATATTTCGACCAGCCCACAATTCAAAAGGTGTTTCATTAAGAAAATGTATGATTAAAACCCAATTTATAGTATAACAAGTAGTACTTAAAACTTCATCCCAAAAGTATTTAGCAATAAAATATTCAGTCAATATGGTTCTAGGTATCTCTTGAAGAATTCAATTTCTTCTTCAAACAGAACCATTTTGTCGAGGAGTTCTTGGAGCTGTGAAGTTATGAGTAATACCTTTCTTACTGCAAAAAGGTTCAAAATATGAATTTTTAAATTCTCCCCATGATCACTATAAATAGTTATCAATGTAAGGTTTTTCTCATATTTTAACTTTGGCTGAAAAGGAATTTAAATAATAAAAGTCATCAACTATAATTATTAGAAAATGGACCCAAGTAAATCATATATAATCATCAACTAAAAAATACATAGTTTTTCCTCGAATACTTTCAATTTGAGTTGGACCGAAAAGATCTATATGCACTTGTTTTAATTCATTAGAAGTTGAGACTTCACTAATTTATTTAAAGCTTGACTTATGTTTCTTTTCATATTGACAATAATCACAAACTTTTAAAGAATCAAATCTATGATCCAGACGATCCTTAATAAGTATTTTCTTTGAGAATTTTCATAACCTCATAAGATTACAATGTCCTTTTCTTCTATTCCATAATCATGATTGATCTTCCATTGTAATAAGGCAATGTATTTCTTGGCTCCTAAGGTCTTTTAAGTTCAGTGTGTAAACATTATCATGCCTATGGGAAGAGAGAATAAAATATTCCTTGGAATTGTGTACGATACATTTATCATTCCTAAAATTCCCAAGGTAACCTTCATCACATAATTGGATTATGCTTATAAGGTTGTGATTACGACCTTTAACAAAATAAAATTTGAAATTAAAGCTTTTCCAAGAAGAACAATGTTACCTATACCAACAATTTCTCTCTGAGCATTGTCACTAAAAGTTACTTTTCCTCCTTTCATCTTTATAATATTTTCAAAGAATTATTTTTCACCATTCATGTGTTGGGAACATCCACTATCCATATACCATGTATTGTTTTTGGAAATTCCTTTATTTTCTAAAAATAAAATAGTTAGACTTTCAGAATCTGAACTTTCTTGGATCCAGAATTGTTAGAAAGTAAAATCTTAGGTATCCACTTTTTCATATAGAATTAAGATTTATAAAATCCTAATGATTGGGTTTTATTTAAAGAAAAACATTTCTCACAATTTCTACCACATTGACCCTTACTACAAAAAGGAGAAATTTGGGGAACAAAATAGTTATGACTAAAAACAAGTTTTCATTGAGTATAAAAAATCCAAAACTATTCCTGAGAGGATGAACTTTTCAATACATTTTATCAAATTCTTTCATTCCCAAAGTGAAATTTGATATAATTTTCCTTTAGGAAAATATTTTAAATTTTAGTCATATGACTAAATTCTTATCCTCATAGTCATTAGTCATAGAGTATGAATTATTATCTCAAACATTTTTCTTAGAAATAACCATTTCAAGATTCATAGAAATTTTATCCTTCTTGGAATTAACTTCATTATACTTTTTAGAAATATTATCAAAATGAAGAATTTTCTGATCAAGATTATTTGAATGATCTAATATTTCTTTTATTAAAATAGAAATATTAGAAATTTATTTCTCTAAAATATTTTTTATCTTATAGTTCTCATTCTCTAGTAATTTAGAAAATCTAGAGACTTCTTCAAATGAAGGTAATGTATTATATTCTCATGATAAATATTCTTCATATAAAGACTCATAGTATTATTCATTAGAAAAATTAGAATTTAAATAAATATTGGTTAAGGATTTAGTATTGTGTAACTTATCCATAAGACAATTATTTTCAATAGGTAATCTGGATATAAGACCAATATTATTTTGACAAGAAGATTCATATTCTAAAGATTCATGTGAAGAGTCACCACCACTATCACACCAGGTGTCATTATTCTTCAAGAAGTTCTTAGCCTTAGATTTTTAATACTTATTTCTATTGCATTCAAAATACTCAACATTTATGTCTTTTCTCTTGATCATAAGACAATCAGGCATGATATGTCTATCCATTTTGCATTCATAATAATTTACTTCAGAATCATTCTTGTGATTTTTGTATTTCTTCATATATCTGTACTAGAAATCATTCTTTCCCACAATCTTGTTCATCCTTTTAGAAATACTATCTATCTCATTATTAGAATTATCAATGTCACTTGATTCAGATACTATAATAACTTTCTTAGATTTAGATCTAGTTACCCTTTATAGAGGCTTGGATTTAGATGTAGTAGTGAAATCAATGCTTCCATCACCATTATTCTTCTTATTAAATTCTGAATCTCTCTTCATTCTTGTTTTATGCTGAAGAAGAGTTCTAAATAACTCATCAAGAGTAATGTTAGATACTTTCTTATTTTCATTAATAGATGTCCTTTTAGATTCCCACTCATTTGGAATAATATCAACTATCTTTTACAAAAGAATTCCATCATCAAGTCCTTTTTATCCCATAGATTGAAGACCATGTACAATAGTCATAAATATTTGTTGCACATTGAAAACAATTTTTCTATAAGGAAATAAAAATACATGATATTCAGATCATTACATATCTCTTCTAGTTTCTATCACTTTTGAAGTTACAAAGTGTGTAACTTCATGTTTCTTCCAAATACTATTGGCAGCTTCATAAGAATATATTTGGATATAAATATTCCATATCATGGAACAAAAAATAGTATTGCGTACCTTGTAGTTTAGTTGATATTCTTGTTTTTTATTGGTTTGCTAATGTTATAATTTCTTTTTCAGGAATCTTGTATTCACTAGTGAGCAAGAAAAAATTATCAACTCTAGTGTTTATAACAAAATTATTTATCCTAACTCTCTAGTATTCATAATCATTACCATCATAAATTATTGGTCTAGTAGGACATAGATTATCTATAGAACCAACGTTAATTCCTTCCATTCTATAAGAAAATACAAAAGTTCTTTTCCTTAAAAAGAATTAGTAGTAAAAGTTTATAAACCAAGACAAAAAAGCTATAAGAAAATCCTGAATAAGTAAAGTTAAGTAAGAAACGTTGAACAAGAAAACTAATATGAAATTATAAGTATTTTAGAGACATTCTATGATACAAATTTTAGGATCAAAATATAAATTTAGATGCTCAATTACCAGAGAGGGGTGAACTATAGGATTAAAAACATTCATTTTATCCTAAATAAAATCTATGTTTAATTAAACAAGATGGATTCACAAACCCTCTTTAGTTCTAAACTAAGAAACTAACTTCATTAGGATATGATAATATGGAATTAATAATGAATCTTAAGAAATTTTTTCTTAGGGAAATATTCAACCTTAAAGCATATATAATATTATTTATATTAGAGTATACAAGTATAATAAAGTTATACATTCTTTCTTTAACAAAATGCAGTGGAATAAAAACTTGTAACAACAATAAGTAAACAAGTATAATAAATATTTTAACCCAAAGGGAAGGGTATCCAACAACCTTGGATAAAGGTCCTTTATTTATACTTTCATGTAATTTTATCTTACCCACACCAAGGTAAGCCCTCAATAAGAGTATAGGATTCTGTCTTACTATCCCCACAAGCCCTCAAACTTTGAGGTAGTCATCACCTATGTCTTTATATCCCAAAAATTCCTCAAACTTTAAGGTAGTTGAAACCTCTATCTTCTTATCCCCATAAGACCTCATTTAATCATCCACTTGGAATCACATGAGGCAGACTGAACAAGTTGTTCACGGCTGAATAGAAAGTTCATAGGTCACACAAAGAATGATAATCTATCTCTCTAGAAATCATCACATCCACCACTTCTCAACATACTCCATGTCCTAAAATGGATGGGGTATTTATAGGCAAAAATCTCGACGGTCATCTCCTCCTCCAACGGTCATATTTTTCTTTTTATTTCGGAGGTACTTGGATATGTTTCACTCAACTATTTGTTAGTTAAAAAAAGATTGTTTGACATTATTTCATTGTAACATAATCATGTGTAAAAAACAATATCATGTAATAAAAACATTATTTTTCAAGAAGCATAAGTAAACTAGGATCCAATAAAGATAGAACAATATCTTAAAAAAATATTTAACATTAACAAGTATGAATAATCATATTCTAAATATAGTGGGAAATGGAGTATAAATATGTATAAAAATGGAGTTTGGAAAATTCAAAATTTGGAGTCTGGTTTATGATAGAAAGGAGGTCTGATTTTAGATAGAAATGGAGTCTGATTTTAGATATAAATGGAGTTTTAAAATATATGGAAACGGAGTCTACAAATAGCGAGACTCAGTATCTAAGAAATTTTAAGGTTCCAAGGATTTTATAAGGATATGTTTATTCATTATGGAAATTCGGTCTTCAGAAAAAAAATATGTTTAATCTAGGATAAGGAACATTAAGCAAAACATGTAAAATCATGATAATGGTTAAGAATGTAAATATCCTTAAAGAAAGAATAATATCTTTTAGGAAAAAATGTTTTTGATTTTCAAAACATAATGGAATAGAAAAGTCATAAGATATCTTATTGACATAACAAGAGCCACAATTATATATTTTTTCACCAATACCAAAAACTTCATCATAAGAGGTGGGTTTAGTATCTTTAGTCTTTATAATTCTAATTAGCATACATACTAGGAAAGGGTTATGTTTTTCCTGACACCTTGAGACAAAATACAAAGATACAGGAAGTGTGGGAATCTTGAGATGAGTTTTGGTTGATAGAACTCTTTGTAGATATGGATACTGATATTTAGGAGTCCTATGGATGAGTAGCCCTGAATTCAACATTGATTATACATGTTATTCTTGACAAGATCAAGAGAGAGTAATTATCTTATAAAATGGGATTATCTCTGAGGTATATAATATATAGTGTGGAGCCTCTAGTCTAATGGTCTATTGGTGTCAGTGATGTAATACTATTTTGGGGTTGTGTATGGATTCCTACAAGATTTCATCAGGAGATGATGAGGGAGTTTCATTATTATATATTTTTTGTACATCACGGATTGATAAAGATGTATCCTGATCTTAATAGACAGTACTGGTGGCCAAGGATGAAGAATGAGTTAAAGGGATTCATGCCATTATGTTTGACTTGTTCATGTGTGAAGGATGAGCATCAAAGGCCTTCTAATACAACACATCCTCTTCCCATTACGGAGTGGAAATGGGAAGAATTCACTATGTATTTTGTGATAGGATTAACTTGGACACCTCACACAAATGATGTTGTGTTTGTGATTGCGCATATACTAAAAATGGAATCCCACTTCTTTCTTATCAAGGAAACCTTCACCATTGATGATCTGGGTAGTCTATATTTGTGAGATATATTTTAGTTTCATGGTGTTTAGAGGATCATAATTTTCGATCAAGATCCTTGTTTAGATTCTCACTTTTGGAAAGGTCTTCAGAAGGATTTTGGATTGCAGGTTATTCTGAGAAAGGCCTATCATCCTCATACTGATGGTCAATCTGAGTGGTCTATTTAGGTTCTAAAGGATATTTTATGAGCATATATTTTTTATATTTGTGGTTCATGGGAGAATTATATGACACTCGTGGAGTTTTTATATACTAATAAATTCCATGAATCGATCTAGATGGACCCTTTTGTGGCCTTGTATGTCGTACCATATTTTTTATCCTCTTTTTTGGTTAGAGGTAGGTGAGTCAGTTCTTGTTGGGCCTAATTTTTTTCATGATATTTCAGAGTAGGTTTAGCTGATCAGAAGGTGGTTGGTGACTGCATTGAGTAGGATGAAATCATATTCTGACCATCAGAGAAGACCTCTAGAGTTTGAGGTTGCTCATCATTTATTCCTTCTAGTGTCTCCTAGTATAGGGAAACACCATATTAGGAAACAAGGTAACACTGAACCCATGTTTTTCAGGCTATTTGAGACATTTTAAAGGGTTGGTCCAATGGTCTAATTATTATCTCTTCTATAGAGCTATAGTGTGATGCACAACATGTTTCATGTGGCGCAACTTTAGATATATTATCCAAACACTTCTCATGTGGTAGAAATGGAGGAGTCCATGCTTTATATTGATGATCACATTGAATCCGACACAGAATATGGACCATAATGATAAATAAATCTATTGGAGGACTATTCCTCCATTTTTTAGTGTAGTGGAAGCATGGGCATGTTTAGGAGGAGACTTGGGAGAGGAGTTTGATATACAAGAAAAGGGGCCAGACTTTTTCAATAAGTCCTTAAAGTGATTCCTGGGGAAGCTAGAGTATGAGATGTTATATGGTATAGAGGATGTAGGGTCCTATATTTTTTCAAGTATGTCCCTCTTTGAGTTTATTCATTGATCATATTTCATTTGGTTTTCCTTTGTCTTTAAAACAATGTTGAAAATTATTGTTTGGAGACAAAGAGACTTTACATAGGAAAATAACCCAAACTTCAATAATGAATTATTTTAATTAATAAATTCCAATGATAAACATTTTTAAATGTATTACGAGGGTTTTCCTATGGGTCACGAAGGCATCAGAGGTGGTTTGGGAAATTTTAAAAAAGATAGGATGGAAACTATTCACTAAACAATTACACATTTTGTAAATGTCACATGACATTTAAATGGAAGCATAAACATGTCATAAATTGGTTCATGACATGAAGTGATTACACATTTTATAAATATCAATAAAGATAAATATTAACTTGGGGTGACAGTTGTTTCAATGTTTCCCTTTTTGAAGAAAAATATGATGTGTAAATGGATTGTATGTCTTGTAATTATTACAAGTAGTGGTCTTATATTGCATCATACACCTGTTTCTAATTCCTCTATTTTGTGAATCCCTCCTTTTAATCCCTAACTGACTCCCATTTTTTTGATGATGTTTCATCACCTCCAAACATTGTGGTTTAGTGTTTGATCCCTGGTAGGTATCTTTTCTTTAGTCTTCTTTCTCATTCCCTAATATAACATTAAAGAAGTGTTTTATTTTTATCTCCACTATATAATATTCTTGATATTTATATGGTTTTTCTTGATTATTCTTTCGATCATCTTCTTCGTCATCCGTGTTTGTGTTTTCCATTGGAAGTAATGTGTTGATCTCCAAATAATGGTAAGGGGTTTAAAACCCGACCTCGTTGTCTAATTTCAATTACTAGAGTGTGTGAAATATACACAATTTCACAAAAAAATATAAAAATTAATCAATGGATTAATTTGAAATGATAATAACGTAACTGGATCACTACATGGATCCCTTTGGTTCTATTGATATGTCGTCTATATTGTGCTTTCCTTTGAAAATAATGTATTGAAAATGGATTACATGTGATTTTATCATGAAATGTGTATCAGTTGATTGCTTGTTATAGATTCACCTTGTAAAATGGCTAATTTTATTAATTTCATAAATGGGTAAATTTAAAGAATAATAATAATTAGAAATATTAACTATTTGGCCTTATGTTGTTATATTATGATATGATTGATCTTTTAATATGAACTTGTGACACATGCTATGAGGATTATATATCAGGCTATGACCTAACACATATTGTGATGCTTATATACTGAGATAGGTCCTTATATATGTTGTGATAACTTATATTGGAATCTTCCCTAGCATATGCAGTGATGCTTATATAATTGGTATAGGCCCCAAAATGAATATATTCTTATCTAGAAAGTTTGGATTAATGATATGTCATACCAAATGTTTACAATTGTGGTTGGAATGGTTTTAAAACATGCTCAGAGACATTCTGACAATGTATCGAAGAATGTTTTTTGGATTCATGGTTGTGGTTGACATGGTTATGCTACATGCTCAATGATATTCTAGTATGGTGCTAAATCAGGTTGATTGATTTATTATATTGATTATGGAATTAATTTAAACACCTGTTTATTACATTATTGCATTCACTTACAATCATACTAGCTTTTAGACACTATGGTGTCAACCAACTTAGTTTTACTTACACCATAATCGGTCCTTCAATTTGTACTTGATAAAATTATAGGAATGTAGGTTTAGACAAGGGAAAAGAACCTTTTAGTTGGTTGTTTCTTTCCTGATAGGTTGAATCATCGATACATGTTCATCATGGGTTTTGGGATTAGGTTCATTTGAGTCATCATTTGAGTCTTCACATATTCTATCTGTATTACTTCCATGAAGAATTTTAGTTACAATCCAACCATTCATAACATTATTCTTTTTACAATTTATTGGATTATTTAGGTGGCATCTATTGTTTGGTTTATCTATTGTCTTGTATGGTTTCACTTATATCCATTCTCTAATATTTATGTATTTTACAATCTATTATGGATCTAAAATTGGGTGTATAATATAAAAAATATATTCATCACACCATTTCCATTTGTCAGTAAACTCTAGAATACAGGGAGGCATCCTTGAGGTCATGTAACAAACCTAGTATGGAAATGTCGTAGTGTTCTGGGATGAGTGACACTACAAAGTTGTATATGAGGACCAATTTTACTTTACACTACTTTAATATTTGGAAAATGTAGAAAGGATGCTAGGATGCATTTGGACATGGTAATTATCTTGTGCATGGTAGTAGCTAACTCATATATGCGGGAAATTATGAGTGCTTGTGGATGGTTTTATTGTTTGTGATATTGTCTTTTTATGGTTTCATTTTATTTCACTTTGGGTAATTGAAAAGTTGGGTGATGTTATTTTTTATTGATAATTTTACTCATTTTCTAGTATATTTTAAGACAAGTATGCATACATCATGATATGCACATAGGGATATATATTTACATGCATTGTTTATGATAGGGACATATCTATATCATGTTCTATATTTCTTTTGTGAACTATGAAATGGGATACCAATTATATCTGATGTAAATGATAATAAATAAATTGTTATGTTATGATGATTCAATTGTTAATCCCTATTTAGAGAGCCCATGATCTAGTGTTTCTCTATTTTTTCACTTGTTTATGTTTATCATGTTTTCACCCAGTATTGTAAGGAGTGAGTTTGTCTTATATATAAAATGACTCATCATCATCTTCGAATTAAGAATCTGAAGAGTATGAATTAATGTAGAAAAGCTAGAGGTTCCTATAGACCCTAAGGATCAACTATATTTTCAGCTCTAGTATACCTTCCTGAGGTCATACAATCCATATAAAGGAATACTATTCACACCATACCTTTTATGTTTGAGATGATGAGAATGTTTTAGCTATGGAATCCACCTAATTTTATTAGGGAGGATGGCCCCTGATAATCTAAATTCTAGAGTTATTCATTCTAGAAGATCTTCAATCACCTTGATAAACCAATAGACACAAGGTTGAATCTTGATGTTTATATGCCTCTAAGACTATCCTTGTGTTGGTGGCACATTCTGGAGAAATTCAGGCCATAATAGGTTCTATGTTGGAAGTAATTCTATAGAAAGTTACTGATAAATTTATATCTCGAGATGTTGAGGGATGAGAAGGATTATGATTTACTACTTATAATATAGGATGGCATGTTTCTGTTGAAATACTCTAGATGTTTCACCGACCTATATTTATTCTCACCATCTCTTGAAGATGATTAGTGGCCATGGTGAGGCATTTATGAGCTGGGATTTTCTATTAGATTAGGACAGAGGTGAATTATTATCATTTTAGTGGTTCTGAGGATGTGATTAATCAGGAATCCATCATAGTATGGAATTCAAGAGAGTCCTTGAGTAGTGGATAGACTATTTCAGTATGATAAACTGGGACCTCTTCTTTGAAAAAAAAAGATCATAACTATGACAATTTTCACCAAGGAAATAGTATAAATAGAAGTTAGGGTAGTACACGTACATCTTAGGAATGTGTTTGGTTGTGGTGCTATCAGTTTAGAAACATTCGGCCAAAATAATCCTTAGTGTTCATACCCTACTTTAGAGTGTCATTCTTACAAATTATTGGGTCATCATTTGAAGTTTTGTGGGAGATTTATATTGTAGAGTAGAGTTAGGGGATTAGGAAAGAAACCTGTAACTGGAAGTGGATTTACATCCCCTTAGTAGATAAGTAGATGTGGCTCCACATTCCATTCAGGATGAGGTAGGGGATGTGGTCCCCTAGTATAGGAGAAGTAGTGACACATAGTGGGAACACCACTTGGGATTAAAACTAGAGCCCATGGTAGATGGGAAAGGTAGGTACAAGTTATATAGTCTACTATGAATGGTTTGGATTCATGAACTTCCATATGAAAAGGTAACATTCTTCTATAACCTATCTTATATTGTGTTTTTTTATATAAGATAATCAAATTCCTTTCTATCTGTTATTTTGGAAGATATTTTTTCAGTTCGTTTATAAAGATCATTGATTGTGTCATGAATTTTGGCAAACCATAGGTAGTGTGGTCAAAGGGGATTAGGCACTACAAGGAGTGTTCTTTTAAAATTGGTTACTATTATTTCCTTTGGGAAAATTTTCTTTTTTAAATGATAGTATTCAATTTCATTCTTGGTATGGATTGGATTGTTCTATACAAGTATCATATCAACTATTTTTGGTTGGGAGTTAACTTTCTATCTCTAAATGATGGAATCTATACTTAATATGGTGAGTGGGAGGTTCAGGAAGGTCTTTCATGGATAATTAAGTTCTGATTGGATTGTCTTAGGGATAAGATTCAAGACTTGTTATGGATGATTGAGGGATAAATCATGATATTATTCCTCCATTGGTGGACTATTTTTAGGGCATCTTTCCCGAAGAGTTATCCAGCTTACCACCCTAGTGTGAGATTGAGTTTATGATTGATTTGGTGTGAGGAGATGAGCCAATTTCCTACCCACCATATGGTGTGAAATTAGCAAAGCATCATGAGTTAAAATTCTAGTTGGAATATATGGGTGCCAAGGATCTATTACAACCATGTACATCACCATTAGGTTATCCTGTTCATTTCTCCCAGAAGGATGGTGTTACTTTACAATTATATGTGGATTAATAGATATTGAACTATATGATGGTCATGATCCATTATCCCCTTCAATACATTAATGATCTCTTCAATCATCTGAGAGGTTCCATGATATTCTCCAATATTGAATTGAGTTCAGGGTACCACCATTTGATGGTGTGGCACTCAGACATACCTTAAACTGCTTTTAAGAGTAGGTACCACATATATGAGTTTATAGTGACGATGTTTTGTATGAATAACACACCTAAAGTCTTCATGGACTTGATGAATAGAATCATAAAAACTCTTCTAGACCAGTTTATGGTATTTTATTTATGAAATGTTAGTATACTCTTATTTAGTCGATTATAATTCCCAACATCTTGACATCGTCTTGAGTACATCGATAGGGAATCAACATTATGGAAAGATATCCAAATTTTGTATCTAGATTGAAAATGTGCACTTCCCGTGCCATGTTATTCGAGAGACTGGAGTTTTAGTAGACCCATATAAGGTTATAGGCATGTTATCTTGGGATAAATCCAATAATTTCATTGATACCAATAGTTTTCATGGTTTAGTTTTTTACAAGCATTTTTTTCATCTGGGAAATCTCATGTCTTTCCCCCATGATGTCTGAGTAGAACAAGAAATGAGTGACGTCGTTTTAGTCAGATAATTGTGAGAGAGGTTTCCAAGAGCCTAAGGGAAGGCTGACATCAACACCGATCCTCACCTTAACTATTTTAGGTGAGGATTATACCATGTATTTTGGTTCATCTAGAGTTATATTAAAAGAAGTTATGATATAGGATGACATAGTGGTTTCTTATGGGTCTAGATAGGTAATACCGCATGAGAAGAGTTGAACTACTCATGATCTGGAGTTAGAATTGGTGGCACATTCACTATGATGCTGGAGACACTATCTTTTAGGTGAGTGGTTTGTGGTGTAAAAGAACCACAAGAGTGTCAGTTATATCTTTTCTCAGCAAGACCTGAACATTATCCAAATGATATGGGTTGAGTATCTTCAGTCATTCGACTTAGATCTGGTTTTCACAGCGGGAAAGGGAAATTTCATTACCAATACCTTGAGCCAGAAGACAAATACATGGGTAGTGAGGGAATATTTTTATGAGTGTCAGTTGATGACACTCTTTTCATATATTCATATTGATGTTTAAGAGTCCCAGGGATGAGAAACCCTAACTTCGACATTGGTTATACCTGTTATTAGTCAATTATCAAGATAGAATAATTATCTAATCAAAAGGTATTATCTATAAGAGATATCATATTTTGTAGGATTCCATAATTAGGATGGTCTCTTGGTGGAAATGATGTTATTCCCTTTTATGGTCGAGTATGGGTTCCTATGTGTTTGTGTGAGTTTCTTATAAGAGAGTTGTAGGCTTCTAGATGATTGGTATATCCTAGATCGACAAAGATGTATCATGATCTTCTTATAAAGTAATTATATCTCGGGATGTAGAAGAAGATAGTGGTATTTTTGATGAGATGTTTTACTTTTCTATTGGTGAAGGCCTAGAATCAGAGGAAAGCTGGGTTGTTACAACCTCTTCCTATTCTGAAGTGGAAATGGGATGATGTCACTATGGATTTTTTGACCGGATTACCCATGACACCTCAAAAAAATGATATCATGTTTGTAATTGTGGATCTACAGATGAAGGTATCCCACATAATTCCTATGAGGTAGACCTTCACCGTTGATGATCTGGGTAGTCTATACATACAATAGAGTGTTCAGTTTCATGGTAATCCGAAGAGTATTGTTTCTAATTGAGATCCTTGTTTCACTTCTTGGTTTTGGAATGGTCATCAAAAGGATTTGTGATCACATATTCTTCTGAGTAAGGGCTTATCATCCTCATACTGATAGTAAATCTGAGTAGACTATTCATGTTCTTGAGGATATATTATGTGCCTATTTTTTGGATTTCAGTGGTTCATGGGAGCATCATATAGAAATCATGGTTTTTTAATTTATTAACAGCATCCAAGAATCAATATAGTTAAAAAAATTTGAGGCATTGTATGGTAGCCTATGTCATTAGCCTCCTAATTGGTTAGAGGCATGTGAGTTAGAACTTTTTGGACATTGTCTTGTACCAAAGATGTCTGCGAATGTTCAACTGATCATGAGGTTGTTGGTGGCCATGAAGAGTATGTAGAAATCATACACTAACCATAAAATAAAATATTTGGAGTTTAATGATAATCATTGTGTTTTCCTTTTGGTGTTTCCTAGGTTGGGACGATGATGTAATAAGAAATAGGGTATGCTATAACCTAGGGTTTTCAGGCTGTTTCAGAAAGTGGAATGGGTTGGTGTTTCTGACTCTTTTGCCGGGGCGCACGAATACGTCTATTTTGGGGATGAGAGGTGTGATTTTGTTGCCCCGAATTCCTATTTTCCAAAGGCGGGTGGAATTCATTGTTTATTCAGGGATGCCTTCTCCTTAATCGAAATGGGATGATGGGATGTCGGTTATTCCTTCTTTGGATTCCTCCTCGGAACTCGTCACCTAGTCCAAGTCTCCCTCATAGACTTAAGACATAGTTTGTAAAACTCTTCCTGGTGCCATATCTTAATGGACACAAGTTAATTACACTGCTTCTGTAAGGACATTCCAAGGGGCCCGGTCAGGGTAGCAACCTTCGATCAGGGGAGTAGTAACGTTGGGAATCACTAGGATGTCTTAACGCTAGGGGATTGGCGTGCCTGTCTTAGGTCCTTTGTTATAGGGATTCTCGAGGGCGCGGAATCCCAAGGAATCCCACATCAAACGTGGGGAATCATATGCCATGGGCATGTATATGGGGTTTTCCTCAGCTTCCCATGTTCAACATAGGGTATGCCGCAAGTTTAACATCTAGTGGAGACAGATCAGATTGATCAGAACACTGACTAGAGTGGATCGGATGGGTGAAACCCCTTGGTGGAAAACTGATGTTGGGGCCAACGTATGGTTGACTTCCCGGTCACTGTTGAGGGGAATTGAGAATGAGATGCCATGATTTCACCGGGATTTGGTGGCTTGGATAATAATCAGGATGGATGATGGGTGGATGAATCAGGTGGAGGGGGAATGAAATAGGATCATCTCAAGGGTGATGGTGAAGTTGGATTTGAGCCTCGAAGAGACTTCCTATGTATCCCTGTGGCAGGGAATCAAAGTCCGCATAGTTCGATGAATGTAGTTAATCTTGAAAATGGCTTACCGCTAGTTGGAGTTCT
Organism: Viscum album; assembly: GCA_963277665.1. NCBI lineage: Eukaryota > Viridiplantae > Streptophyta > Magnoliopsida > Santalales > Viscaceae > Viscum > Viscum album. Next base: position 1,354,951,668 of record OY728145.1, read on the forward strand.
AATGGATTACCGCTAAAAGGGATGACAACATCTTACCATTGAGTGAGGCTGACAATAGATTACCAATAAATGGAGTGACAATGACTTACCGCTGAAAGAGAATAACAACGGCTTACTGCTGAATGGAGTGACAATGGCGTACAAATGAATGGGGAACAGAAAGTGGAATACAGTTTAACTTCATCCAGGATGGGGGAGGGCCGACGTGAAGTGGCTGGGACCATTGGTTGTTGGGCTTGAACCTCATGGAGGATTCCTACGTACCATGCCATGGAAAGGATGAATGTACACATAGTTCGGATAGGATTTGTGTGTAACAGCTTACCACTGAGCAAGGAAACAATGGCTTACTACTGATTGGGGTCCACAGTTTAACGTGATTTAGGATGGGGAAGAACAGACATGAAGGGGGTCAGAACTGCTGGGTTTTGGGTTTTGGAGAACCGATGTGAAGGGGTCAGAACAACCAATGGGTGGTTGGCTTGAACCTCATGGAGGCTTCCTACATACCTTACCTTAGCAAGGATCAAAGACCGCGTAGTACAGGATATGGGGGAATGAGTCAGTGAACCGACATGAATAAGGACATGAGGTCTAGGTGGATGGTGGGCTTGAACCACATGGAGGCTTCCTATATACCTTGCCTTTGTAATGATCAAAGTCCTCATAGTTTGGGTGGGCATCAGCGAACCTACGTGAAGGAGGAACTGGGGTCCAATGATTGTTGGGATTGAACCTTGTGGAGGCCTCCTATGTACTGTACCTTGGAAAGGATCAAGGACCTCGTACTTCAGATTTTGGGGCTTGGTGCACCGACGTGAAGATGGTCGGGACCAATTCATGGTGGACTTGAATCTTTGGGAGGCTTCCTACGTACCGTACCTTGGCAAGGATCGATGACCTCATTGTTCGGGTGGTGTGGTGTGGGGATTACACTCTAGGCTACCCATGGGGTATGTCAAGGTTGGTGCATACTCTAAGCCCACGTGATTCATGCTCAGTGTGAGAAAAAAGAGGCAGTATATACCTAACGATCACGTCACGAAAGGTGCGTCCGTGAGAAGTGGAGTGGGGCTTACACGTGCTTAGCAGCCCAAAGAGGAAACAGGAGCTTACGTGTGGTTAGCAGCCTGAATAGGTTTGTACTTACTCTATGAGGGAGGCCTAATGGCGACAAAGCGCAAAAGGAGATGGATTTGGGACCGAAGAAAGGAGAAGAACCATTCACCATCATTCCATTTTCTAGCCCTGGGGACCAAAGAAGAAAGGAGGAGCAGGGATGCTGCCTCCTACAAGAAAGCTAGTGCCTTACTCCGAGATGGTCGCCCTTTCCCCATGGACAAATGCCACTCCCATAAAGAGGATATCATCCCCTGTGGATACCAGTGGGCATGGAGAATGTCCAAGTTGTGGGTATCCTGCGTGCAAGGCACGGGGTGAGGTAACAGTTGAACGTCATGTGCTGAAGATGAAGGTGCTTGGCATTTTAACGTCCTGCAGCTCGGACGAGGTGGGTTTGCTCCACACCTCAAGGACTTACATAATCGGTACCCTATTCTCCTTGGTGTTGGAAGGGGATAGTCAAAGCCTTAGACATGGGGTGTCATGGAGCGAACCATCAGGGTTTCTACGTTAGTGTGGCTATTCAAAGAAGCAATAACTGTTACCGTGCCTATGCGAAAAAAACATGAGGTGAAGAAATGAAATGGGAGATATCGTCTAGGGGGATTTGAAGTTACTTCGTGTGAACATAGGAGGTTGCACGGGAAATGAGTATATGGCGGAGGTGATGTGGGCATAGGAGGCGCCCAAAAATGATGCCTGGAAGAGGGACATCACGGTTGCACAAGACATGAGGCTTGTGCACAAAAGGGACCATTGAAAAAAAAAGGGTCGGGCCGGCACACAAAAGGAATTACACGTGAAAAAAAGGGTTAGGCTGGATCACAAAATAAATTGCGAGTGCGAAAAAGTTCAAGCCCATGAACAATAGGAATTGCGCGTGCGAAAAATTCCGGGCCAGCGCGCAAATGAGTGTTGGGCGTGAAAAAGAGCGGGCTGACATGTAAAAGGAATTGTGTGTCGAAGACCTAATTTTGCGCAATCAGGAGGAATTGCACGTGGGGGAAGGGGTTCAAGGGGATTTGGACAATGATCAAGCCCGAGTAGTCACGCGCAAAGGCGGACCCCCAAGCGACCTGGCGTGAAATATTTAGTACTTAAGAGGAATGTTTTTTGCGCACATAAGAGAGGGATTGCACGCAGGGTAGACGGTTCAGATTCTTCGGCCTGAAAGTAAAAGGGGTGGCCATTTATTTATAGATGCTCGGGATTGTAGATCCATGCAAAAAAGACGCCGCAAGTGAAATACTGTGCACCCGATGTCAGAAGCACATAGTTCCTTTACCCGAAGTGGTGGCGTGTAAAGGTTTTGTGCATGTGTGGAAAACTCTCACAAATCCTGGAGTTTTTTGCGCGGGACATATTTTTTTCACACACCTCTTTATTTTTTTCGCGCCGCCCCTCCAAGCCCCCCAGATTGGATCGCAAGTTCCAAATATGGCTTCACTTTGTCGTGCCCGAACCTTCCTTAGCCCCGAAGTGCTTTTCGGCATCTACAAAAGCACCCCTCAGAATCGGATCAGCGAGGGGACGCAAAGGACGAATTCTAAGGGAAATGTCGAGATACAGGCCTCCCTGGGGCCAGTGCACGCTAAAACACGAAGTAGTGTGAAAAACCAGCATAGAGCGCGCAATCCACTCTTCACATGTGAGGAAACCACTCTCCGCGCCTATAAAAACTATGCGGGTCCCTCATTCCGTATGGACTTTTCTCGTGCGATAAGCCAAGAGCTCTCACATGCAAAAAAAAATCCTCCTCCTGCGTGAAAAACACTTCAGTTGCACGTAATTTTCTAAGGTCAGCTTTCTTTTTACACGCAAACACGGTATTTTCGGTGCCAACTGCAAATATTTCATCCCCTCCACTGATTGTTTTCACCACCTGCTGATTTTTTGCGACAACATCTTAAAATCTTGCCGGCAGGAGATGGCTGACAATCAGGATGACGTTGAGAGGGAAGCTGTATATGCTGCTCAAAGGGCTAAGATGGTCTCCAATCCTGATTTTATGGCTCCCAAAGGATCGTATCCAACAACCATACTCTCTTCAACATGTTGACCCCAGTGCAGAATGAGTATGCACTGTCTTCCAACCTATCGATTGGGGACTTCAGAATCTTGGAAGAGGTACCTGTTGCAAGGTTTGAGGTCGAAAAACCACGGTCGTGGGTGACTTGCGAGGTCGACCTACCCTGGTATAACATCACCTACAATGGAAATCCTCCTAGAGAAACCAGACACATGGATGTGTACATCTTGAATCCCAGGACTAGGAACATCTCGGGGAGTGAACCTGTCGCGGATATTTCCTCGGCCCTTTACGCAAGAACCTTTTGTCAGAGTGTTACTAATGAGACCAAAGGCTGGATGCAGGATTGGGATCTGTGGTCTGGAGGAAATTTTACTAGTTAATGGGCCTGGGCATATTGGGTTCTCTATACATGTGACCAGTTTGGGTCTGAACTGTAGCACATCGGTTTGTTCGAAGTGGTGTGGATGTCACAGTTTCATTTCTATTGCCAGCCTGAGCTTGGGCCAGAGCTATTTAACTGATGGTCCCCTGACACCAACACCTTACATATTCATCATGGGGAAGTTGGTATCAGCCTATGGTACATCCATTTCATCGTGGGTATCCCTTTGGATGGGAACCAATATGATGAATTCCTCCTGATGAGGAACACCTGGGGAGACGGATCATGAACTCCTATGCTGACATGGCACCTGCTGGAGTTGTATAAGTAGAGGCTGAGGGTCAAGGATTTCCTAAAGAAAATCGCTTATAAGAAATGGTTCATCTTGTTCCTGGAAAGGGATCTGAAAGTCAAGATGTCATGGTGAGGGAGGCGGTGTCCGATTACAGCACAGAGGAGAAAAAGCGGATCCTATCAGAGGATCCTGGAGGTGGGGTACTATCAATCATGAGGATTCAACATTAATGAGGGTCAGGACCTGAAAGTCCAATATTCCGGATTCCTTGCCTCATTCCTATGTGGGTGGCTCTTACTGGTTAGACATGCAAGGATGGGAGTTTATCCAGTGACCCTTATGATGGCTGGCGTCACGACCGCTAATCAGCGATTCAATCTGGGAGTCCCCGTGTTGGCTCATCTATATGCCATTTTGGGATGCATTTCGAGAGGAGGGTCACTGAGGAGGATCTTTGGGCCCTTCTAGATCTTTTATGGCTGGGTTGTGGCCCATTGCGGTGGGTATACCTTTCCAAATGTTGATCATCCTCTAGGTAATGGCCTGTGACCTTCCTTGTATAACATCGATGGGGTCCTACCATTGACACTCAATGAGGAGGGAATAAGGATCAGGATCAGGAATCATGCCAACATCACTTTCATCACATTCCCCACCCAGAATGGCGAGATGATAGATAACAGACATGGGTCACTGGAGCAGAGGGAATACTTATATAGTATCATAGGTGGGGTGCTGATGGTCTGGATTGATGGGAAGATCTTTTGAGAACCCTATTTGACGTCCAGGTGTTCCATGCAGTTTGGATGCATTCAGAGAATACCGAAGAAGGTTTACACAGATGTTCAGGAAGAGAGGCGCCCCTGCGTCCTTCACCAAATGTGGCTGATGTTCATAGCCCAGGGCTCTAGTGATGTCATTACCTTCTCCCTCACCGATGTTGACAATGTCCTCTCAACAGAATATGTCGAACATTGGGTTATAGCGTACCCCGAAAAACTATTGCAGAAGTGAGTTCGGAAACTCAAGGTGGTTAGTGTAGAACCCAGTAGGCGGTAGAGCAGACATGGTGATGTTGGGAAGGAAAGGCTGGAGGCACGTCAACAAATTGGGCCCGCACAGGCTGAGACATCAGTAGTGGGGATGTCTTGTAGTGTGGCTAGGCCCTCATCGCCTAGGGGGAGAGGGACTCATGTAGCGGCCATGGAACTCCCAGGGAAGCAGATAAGGTATCTTCTTCAAACTTCAAATGATGCAATCTTCCTGGCCTTGTGGTCAGCCTGGATGGCCCTACGACAGTCGATGAGTAATGAAGCTCTTTGGTAGAAGATAATGCGAGACGGAATCCAGTTGTCAGAGGTCGGACTCATTCGGGTTGTTGATAGGGTAAACTTTCATCGCCGGCATCCGTATCTGACGGTCATGGACGTGTATGCACGCCAACGAGGTCGGAATGAGGATCCATCCTTCTTGGTGAATGTAATGCTCAACCAAGACCATGATCTAGAAAAGATGTCGTCAGAGGATGATGACACCAACGATGAGCGAGAGGGCACCGAGACAGAAGAGGAGGAAGAAGGAGAAGGTGAAGGAGGGGGTGAAGGAGAAGAGGAGCCTGATGTTGGGGGGTCTCAGGGGGAGTCCCACCAAGGTAGTCTCTAGGAGAGTGGCAAGATCGTCGACTCTGAAGTGGATGTAAATGAGATACTTGAGGTATGTCTCAGTCCTTGTCTGTCCTTTCCCCTCATCAGTTTTTTGTATCCCTCAATCATATATCCTTATCCTATTTAGGAGCATATGGGCACAGACCAAGGGTCTCCATTCGAAGGGTAGGAGGTGTCGATAGAACAAGGTGGGGAGTCGACGCCCATTATTGAGCTAACGAGCGCTGGGGGATCCCCCTTTATGGCAGATCCTGTAGTGGCTAGAACACTGGAGGCTGATGATTTGGGCTCCGGTAAGTTCATTTCTTCAATGCCGGTTAATCACTGTTGGAGAGCGCAATTGATCACGGTGTTCGTTGTCCGTGTAGTGATCACAGAACTAGAGGCTCGTCGGCCTGCTGAGCCCAATCGATCCATGAGCGATTCAACAATGAATGTGTTGTCCCATCCAGGGAATACCTCCTGAACCGAGTCGGCACTGGCACTCGATGAACAAGGGGTTGTGGATATCAGTGGCATTACTGTCGGGGCTGGGCCAAAAGCTGCCAAGGGACCTACTGTGACCCAGGTGAGAGAAGAAGGCTGCCCGAGTGTTGATGAGCCTAACCCTATGGGAGGAGCACCTGAAGAGGAGCTTACTTCCAGCCTATTGGCTTCCTTCCCTGATTAACGGCCCTCAGACCCTGAGAAGATTGACAATTACGACTCGTAGGTGGCTGAGGAGAGCTGAATGATGAGACACAAAGGGTGGAAGTGCATCAAGAATTTCCTCAGTCAGCCGCAGGAGGAATGGCCAAAGCAGATGGGATCGCTCCACACCTGGCGGTCCGTGACTACATGGCCGAGAAGCAGCATTAGAGTAGCCAATGCTCTGACATTGCCCAGTGTCGGGAGGAGTCAGGGAGTAACCAAGCATTCATCCGGGAAGAACAAGAGGTATGAAGCCTTGAAGAATAGGTGAAGGAAAAAAGAAATAGTCATTGTGGATTGTTATGAGCTTGTGGAGTAGTTGAGGGCCCAACAGGAAGATGCCCAAGAGAAACTCGTGGAAGCGAGTCACCAACTGACCTGACTGCAAACTGAACAGGCGCAAGCATGAGCAAGGGTTAGTGGACTGCGATCTATGGCCGCTAATTAAGAGAGAGTCCTCCGGGGGTGGGAATCAATCCTGGATTCCATCAGCCAAAAGGTAGCGGTGCTGGAACGATCCATCCAAGGAGCTGATCCTTAAGGGCCCTATTTTGGCCAAACATATAAACTCAATTCTCTTTACTGCTTCTTATTCTGAACTGCATGTTTGAATAAATATATTCACTTGTTCCCTTGGTTTAATGCGCTCAACCAAAGTCCTTAAATAAATATAAATCCATCCCAAAGCTCAAGTGGGTCGTACTCGAAGTGAGAAACAAAGGATGTTTATACTATTACTTCGTTTGATCATGGGAGCATCAACCAAGCTTCGGACATTTGAGATTCGAATCCATATATCTAAGGAGAGAAGAGGGAGTCCTGATCAAAGGAAGGGGACCTCAGACTAAATGACTTATCGTCTTCTCCGTGTGTTCTAGCGCACAATCGGGGAAACGCCTAGGGAATTATAATCAGTTTGAACATAGGGGAATGAAAAATGTGAATCACGATACCCCAAATTCGGAACACTGTTGGAGGTGGTGTGAAAATAAAGGATAACTGTTGACCATGTTCAGAACATAGCATCCCTATCATGTTAGCCTGAAATGGGGATAAAAAATGAGATTCGACTGTTGACCATGTTCGAAACACGGGACCTAACTCAAAACATCATCCATTAGTCCTCCAGAACGTTATCCCAGGACAGTAGGCGAGCCATTGGCCGAGCATCGATACTGTTAGGGGTCCCTTTAGATGTTAAAGAGGACGAGGGTCTAAATAAAGGGCATGAAAAGAATGGAAGGTGGAGTGGTGGTTGGTTTGAATAGAATCCAACACTCTTGAAATTATGCCACCGTGGTGGGTACACATTAGAGGGGAGCATTAGTCTGATCATGGATCATTCCTTATTTTAGACTAGACCTCTCTGGAAAGGTAATCGTCGCTTCCCAATGTCATTGTGGGGCATCCCAAACTTGTTCAGGGAAAAGCCGCAGTTACATAACTCCACACGAGGGGCCAGTCCAAGTTTCCAAAAATGAGAAGGGATATGATTTATGATTCATGGAGTGATACCAAGATACAAGATGCTTGGGCATTCCTATTTATCCCATGAAGAAGGGAATCAAGCCATACATAGTTCTAGGAGATGTCGTGCACTTTAACATCTCTCGGAAAGGGCGCCAAGTGGTCTTAGTTTATGGTCATAGAGCTCGGACCATGGATAGTAGGAAACGTTGGAGACACATGGTGGGGTAATTATAAAACCCTACATGAATGGGAACCTGGGGTTCCGACCACCACGTGTTCCCTGGGAAGGTTTTAGGTCGAGGGACAGGAAACAATACTTAAGATGGGCCTGAGGCAAGGTGAACAGACGTTCCTACGTACCCCATGAGGATGGGGATCAAGATTCATGTAGTTCTAAGGGGTGGCATGGTACAACAAAGCATACCCGACGCGAGTGAGGACATAAACCCATACCACACCATACGCGATTCCGTGAAAGAAACCTCGGGCCAAGGGGCCAGAATAGAGGTATGAGGGTAAGGGGTAAGAGAAACTAGCTCTCAACTAAGCTGGACCCAAAGATGAGATGTCCAGGTGTTCATACGTATCCCATGAGGATGGGAATCAAGATATACTAGTTATCACAAAGGGAAAATATGAAAAGATCTTAGTATAAGGTCTTAGAACTCGGATGATGGAGATGGGAAGTCGGTGTGGAGCCTCGAATGACGCCTTTACCACAGCTTTTTCCTTCTAGCATACAAATGTGCACTGAGGGATAGTGCCAAGAGCATTAAAATTCTACTTGGACATGATGGGGTGGAAAATGATGTGAATAATGTATCCAATAATCAAGGCTTAAAGGGTTTGGCATGACGATGGAGGATGACTGTTGACCGTTTTCGAAACACAGCATCCATATCGCGTTAGCCTATAATGAGGAAAAAAATGAGCGCCGGTCGCTGACCATATTCGCAACATGGGACTTGTATCGATTTATTATCTGAAACCCTCAAGTACATTGTCATGTGATGGTAGGATAGTCCTTAGGCCTATAATCCATTCCATTTGGGGGTCCCTTTAGGTGTGGTATATTATGGAAGCCCAAATAATGGGGGAACATGAAGCCTGAAAAATTGACGAAAGAATGTCCACGTAAAATCTAACTCTCCAAACACTGAACCAGAGTACTCTTAAACAAATTGGTGCGTCTCCGACAAGGGTTGAGGAGGGTTCTCAACTTGAGAGTAACCGATTTGAAAGGATGAGTATAGAATATAGGGATAGATAACTCCTAGTAGGGAGAGGTACGTGGCATGGTCATTACAAACCCGACGTGAATGACGACATAGTCCCATACCACACCATATAATCCCCTCCATATGATAGGGTAGGACAAGGGGCCAAGGTGAAAGGTATATTTTTGAGATATGGGGCTGGACCTAAAGTCTATACATTCGGGCATTCCTATGTATCCCATGAGGATGAGAATCAATCCATACGTAGTTTTGGAATCGCACATAGGGGTAAGATACCCTAATGAGGGGGGTGTACAACATGGTGAGTAACCTGACGTGAATGAGGACACAGTCCCATACCACACCGTACAACCCTGAATGAGAACCTGGGATAGAGGCCAAAAAATGGCCGAGAGGCCTGAGGCTGGGCCTAGGATGAAAAAGGGGCCTGAGGTTGGGCCTCGGTCGGAAAAGGCCAAGGGGCCTGAGGCTGGGCCTCGGACGGAAAAGGCTAAGGGGCCTGAGGCTGGGCCTTGGATGGGAAGGCCCGGTTAATTCACAGTTTAACTTCTTGTAGTGAGGAAGAAAGTGGGTAAGATACCCCCACATACATGAGGTTTATGGCGCGAAAAGTAACCCGACGTGAATGAAGACAAAATTCCATACCGCACCGTACAATGTTGAATAGGAACTTCGATTGGGGCCCCAAATAGGACAAGGGATTCAGGCTGAGCCATAGATGGGAAGGCCCGGTTAATTCATAGTTTAACATCTTGTAGTGAGGATGAAAAGAGAAGTAAGATTCCCCAAACAAGCGAGGTGTATGGCACGACGAATAACCCGACGTGAATGAGAACATAATCCAATGTCGTATCGCGCAATCCAGAGTGAGAACTTGGGTCGGGGGCTCGAAAAGGCCAAGGGTCCCCATACAATGGTATCCATACAACCTCTTGTGCGGTTCCCGCCCCATCACAGCTCTTAAGCCCACGTGAGTTGTGCTCGGTGTGGGAAACAAGGAACCGAACTCGGCTCTCCCAGCCATATAGGGGTCCAGTAGCTGGCATTGCCTGAGGGGGGGTTTGTCGTTTGGAGATACAACGGGGCCGAATGAACCACTGCACTCAATGTTTGAGACATCTTGGGGTGGATCTGATGACAAAGGATAGCTTTTTACCATATTCGAAACACATCATCCTTGTAGTGGCCCAGAATGGGAACAAAAAATGAGCATCGACCACTAACCGTATTCGCAATGCGGGACTTATAACAATTTGTTGTTCAGCATCCTTGAGGGCATTGAACCGAAGTGGTAGGAGATCCCTTGGGCCTAACATCCATGTCATTCGGGGGCCCTTATAGATAAGAGAGATGATGGAGTCCCAACCAAATAAGTGGTTGAATCATAGCTGTACCTATACATTTTAAAATCAATTAGGGCGATGAAAGAGTCGGGCACCTCTGGGGGGGGAGACATATGGTAGAATCAAGATGAGCTCGATGTATATTGAGGAAAAAACATGTACTACACCATATGTCCTGACCCGAGGGGATATTCTGGCATTTGGTCTAGGCCAACAGACAAAATGTCCAGGCGTTCCTACGTATCCCATAAGGATGGGAATCAAGTTGTGCGTAGTCCTTTAAGGCCATGAGGTTTAGCATCGTATGACGAGGACGTGGTAGGATAGAAGAATGGGGAGTAGGCACATGGTGTGCTTATTACAATCCTAGCATGAGTGAGGCTAAGGAAGCCTATACCATATCATGTAAGGATCCTCTGAGAGAACTATACACAGGGGGGTAGTCAAAGAGAAGAGTTTATGGGCTGGGCTCAAGATGAAATGCTTGAGCATTCCTACGTATCCCATGTTGAGGGTAATCAAGCCATATGTTGTTCTAAGGGAACATGTTAACGTCTTTTGGGATGATGAATAGTTTAAAGTCATGTGGGACTGAATAGTTTAAGGTCATGTTGGACCAAACAGATTAGGGTCATGCCAGACCAGCACGCTGTTTAGGGTCATGAAGGACTGGCAGTTTAAGGTCATGAAAAACCATCGTGCCATTTAGAGTCATGCCGGACCCTGCGGTTTAAGGTCATGTAGGACCAATAGGCTCCGGAAAAATATTTCTTAAGGAACTTTGCATTGGTGGGAGGAGTTATACGTTCACCATCCTTGGTCACTAGGGAGTATGCTCCATTGAGGTAAACCCTATGAATTCTATAAGGTCCTTCCCATTTGGGCTCCAACATGGGGGGTTTCCTACCAGGGATCATTGGTGCCCGGAGATCCAATACCAAGACACCTTGTATGAATTAGCGGAGGCGAACCTTTTTATTGAAGGCTCTAGCTATCTTATTCTGATGCATTTCCAGATTGTGCAGGGCGCGAAGCCTAATCTCGTTAAGTGCTTCCAATTCAGCCAGATGAATTTCGGAAACTTTATCTAGCGCCTCCTAGTCATAGACCATTGTGCGTAATGAAGGCAGCTGGATCTCAATGGGTAGGATGACCTCAGCTCCGTACACTAGGGAATATGGGGTTACCTGGGTGGAATTACGAGTCGTCGTCCAATAGGCCGAAAGGGCGTTGTGGAGCTTGTCCGGCCAACTCTTCTTGTTCTAACCAACCATTTCCTACAAGATGTTAGAGAGGGTCTTGTTGAATGCCTCGATCTATCCATTTTCCTACACATGGTAGAGGGAGGTATGGTTCTAATGGATGTTGTACTTGGCATACAATTTCTTCAACACAGCTGCATGGAATTTGGTGTCGATATCAGTGAGGACGACGTGAGGGACTCCAAACCGGTAGATGATGTTGGAGCTCACAAAGTAAACTATATAATGGGCCTTGAACTCCTTGAGAGGAACTACTTCTTCCCACTTATAAAATAAATCTGTGGCAGTCAGGATGAACCTGTACTAGCGATCTGTCGCCGGTGGGTATGGTCCCATGACATTGAGTACCCACACCGTGAATAGACAAGAGTACTTGGTGGAGTAGAGAGGTTATGGCAGCCGATGCAAGAAGTTATAATTAATTTGGCACGTGGGATTTCTCTTGGTGAACTCGATGTAGTCATGGATCATGGAGGGCCAGAAGTACCCCAGTCTCCGAATCTGATGGAACAACTTCAGCCCAGTCCGGTGAGCACCCCAGGAACCAACATGAACCTCATGCATGACCTGGGAAATCTCGACTCCTTGGATGAAATGGAGGAGAACACCATTGAACCCGTGCTTTTAGAGGATCTACTCAATACTGGGACTACTCTGGAGGGTAAAATATAGCACGCGGTGTCAGATTCACTCACGCTCAACCCGATCTGTTGGGAGGTAACCATTTTGGAGTTACTCGACAAAGGGGTCTCTCTAGTCGGGATTCGTTTCAACCACTGCATTTGAGGAATATGGGGGTCCTGATGTGGAGGCTCTGATGGTAATATGTCTTACTCATAGGCCATAATCACCATCTTTTGTGATGGGAGAAATGAATCTTCGATGTGCCATGTGTATGATCAGATCATCCTACTCGGGTTCTGCGAGTGATGCAGCCAGGCCGACCAGGGCATCGACACGACCATTCTGAGATCGAGGGACATTAGTAACTATCGACCGAGAAGGAAATAGGGCCATTATCTTGAGGGTGAACACTAAAAATGGTATGAGTTCTGGCTTTCTAACAACGTATCCACCGTTGATTTTCTTGATGACTAGTTCTAAATCCCCTTTTACATTCAGATGGGGCACATCAATTTAGAGGGACAGCTCGAGGCCAGTGATAAGAACCTGATACTCTACCTCATTGTTGGTGCAACCTTTTGATAACAAGAATGAGTATGGAAGAATTTCTTGCGATGGGGTAATAAAGACAATACCCATGCCTACTCTATTGAGTCTGGGATCATTGAGTCTCCAACCGGTGGGGCTTCGGGAAGCGACATCAAAGTGAATCTACCAACATGGATTGGCATGATCTACCGAGAGGATGGCCTCATCAGGAAAATCTAGGTCCATGGATTGGTCTATAAGAGCAGGATGGGAAACAAGGAAGTCTTCCAATGCTTTTCCCTTGATATCTTTTTGATGGACAAACATAATATCGAACTGCTGAAGAATCACTGCCCACCATTCTAGATGGCCAGTCAACATGGGGCAGTTCAGGATGTACTTCAGCGGGTCTACCCGAGACACCAACTATACCTTGTGGGGATGCAAGTAATGTCACAAATTCTATACTACTAATACGAGTGCGAGGAAGCTCTTTCGATGGGGGAGTATCTAGTCTCCGTATCTATGAGCATACGAATGAGGTAGTAAAGACTGTTTTCTGTTCCCTAATTAATCTTCTGGGCAAGAGGGGCGCCGAGATATCATTTCAGGGTAGTCAAGTACATGATCAATGGTTTTTTGGAGATGGGTTGCATCAATACTGAAGGCTGGAGAAGATACTACTTGATTTCCTCGAATGCGGTCTGGCACTATTCGTCCCATTCGTAGGAGGATCCTTTCTTCCTAAGTTGGGAAAAGGGATTACACTTGCTGGAAATATTCACAATGAATAAGCGTATGTAGGCTAAGTGGCCTTGGAAACCCTGAAGCTCCTGAATATTTCTCGAGGGAGGCATATGGATAATGGCATTGATCTTATATGGGTCGATCTCGATACCCCGATACCTGACAACAAAGCCAAGGAACTTCCCAGAGGTGACCCCGAAGGCACAGTTCAACGGGTTCATCATTAGGTGGCAGGAACAGAGGAAGTCGAAAACTTTTTCAAGGTCCTTGAGATGGTCCTGGAGCTGGAAATATTTTACCACCAGATCCTCTATGTATCATTCCATCAATGTACCAAGTACTGGCTTGAATATGCGATGCATGGCCCGCTGATAAGTGGCACCAGCATTTTTCATGCCGAAGGGCATAACCAGGTAACAGAAACTATCTTGGGGTGCCCTGAAAGCTGTGGACTCTTCATCCTCGGTGACCATTTGGATATGGTTGTATCTAGAATAACCATCCATGAAGGAAAGGGCTTGGACCCTAGCCGTATCATCGATCAACAATTCTCTCACAGGAAGGGGAAAATAATCCTTAAAACAGTGACGGTTAAGGTCTCAGAAGTCAATGCAGACCCTGATCTGTCCATTCTTTTTCCTGACTGGCACAATGTTAGCTAGACACTTGGGGAATTGGACCTCCTTGATGAAGATGGCTTTGCAGAGCTTTTCAACTTCATCCACGACCATGGCACAGTGAGATGGGTGAATCTTTCTTGGAGGCTACTTGAACCCGCGATGATTTGTTGGAAGACCGAGGCGGTGGACGGCTACCAGAGGATCTAGACCTGGCATCTGGTCATAACTCTAAGTGAATACATCATGATGCTACTTCAGGAAATCTATGTACCACTGCTGATCCTCGAGGGACATGGTGGAACTGATCAATGTGGGTCTCAGATATTCTTTGCTACCAAGGTTCACCTGTACCAGTTCATCGACCGTGGTAGAGACGCCTTCTTCAAAGGTGGGGGGAGCATCATCCAAATATTTTTCTTTGCTTGTAGAGGAAGTATTTACAGTGGGAGAAGATTCCTCTCAGTTGGTAGGTCCTAACGGAAGGCTGGTACCAGCCTGGACAGTAGTGGATAGTATATCAGGAGATTCATGTGCTGCTGAGACCATAGCGATGAAGGCAGTCGATCCGATCCCATCTGGTCATCAGCCCAAGGGGCCATGCTTAATGATATCAAAGAAATAATGGTGTGTCGTCTTAATCCAGTTAATCCTAGTCTAGTGAAATAGACACGTATGAGGTATTGCCATTTCCATGGGGCGGACATCCTGATACCGTATGGGGGAGGAGGCTCTAGGATCACCTGATCCTGGTTTGTGTAGGAGTACGAGGTGATTTCCCTCCATCACTTGGACTTGGGAATATGCTTCCATCTTGTACCAGAGAAAAAAAATCATTTCTCCATGTTGGGGGTCATGGCCTCCAATCGATGGATAGGGAAGATGTAGGCGTCATCCAGAACTGCCCATGGGTTAGTTGTGACCGTGATGGGTTCGACCTCACTTGCCTGAATCTGCTTATCCTTTCTCTTGTAATAGTCAGCATCTAGATAGCGGTCTTCACAAGAGGAAAAAGGAGATGCATCTCCTTGGAGCACGCACAATCGACCACTGAGGGAGTACTTGAGGCATTGGTGATACGATGAGGGGACCGCCACGTGCTGGTGGATCCACGGTCTTCCCATCAAAACATTGTACATGGTGTCCTGGTAGACAACCATAAACTCGGTGCCAGAAACTAAGCCACTGAACTGGGTATTCAAACAGATCTTAGCGACTGGGGTCTGCTCAGTCCTGTCATATCTCTGGATCCTTAAGTCGGAGGGATTTAGGTCATCTTCGGATAAACCCAGCTTTCGTAGCATCTGCGTCAGAATAAGGTTGATCCCAGAGCCGGTGTCAACGAGACAGCGGCGAACTTCCACGCCATTAAATTGGATGATGATGTATGGTAGGCAGATATTCTTCTATATAGGAGAGCCTTCATCTTCTCCTGAGAATTAAATGACGGTCTGAAATTCAGCATTATTGACCGCTTCAGCATGGAAAGCCTATGCAACTGCTACATTCGTCTCAAACTAGAGGGGGATTCTTAAAGCCTCAGTGAGCACTTCACACATATCTAGTGACAATAGAAGGGATTAAAGGATGAAAAGACTCACTAGGATGATAGATAGGTCCTTGAGAACATCATATTTTTGCGCTAGGCATGAACTTCTTCTGGCAGGAGGCCACTCTGTGATAGGAGGCATGACGGGATCTACCGGTTGGGACGATGGCTGACTGGTGCAGGGAATATACTACTACTCACTAGTCAAAGCCCACAGTGTAGCTATCGAATGAGGTCCGGATGACTGAGACCAGCCTGTATCCGGGCGAGGCTGGTCATGACATGGTTGAGGTAGTTCTGCCTGATCCAATAGCACGAGCAGTGGTGGAGGCGGGCCTGACGACATCAGATGAAGAGGCTGCGCGTGCTGAGCTCTATGCTAGGCATGCTATCCAGTTTCAGTGGCATGCACTATAAGGCCCCAGCCTTAAACCATACTTAATCTTGAGTTATTACAAGATTACAGATTGAGGATCTTATCGGGTTTAGAGTTTTAAAGGATTAGATCATAAAACTTTCATTACATTCCACATAAAAACAAAGTGGTTACATAAAGAGAGTATTATTCTTTCCCATCAATGGAAACATATTTAAAATAAAACATGGATTATTTCATGACACTTCCTTGACACTATCATCATATCATGTACCTTTCCCTTGACCTGTGAAAAAAATTTCAAAAAAACTTGGGATGAGCATAAAAAGCTCAGTAAGGGATATAAAAATATGGAAAGGAAACATGGGTACATATATACATAAGAATGAAATCATACTTTACCCATAAAACATAAGAACTTTAACATACCTCATAAAATCATGAATAAATCATAGAAATCATAAGACATAAAGGTATCTTGAGGCATTCATAACATTCTTATGTAGGGAGTAACCCTCTTGGTTACGTTTGGAATACCCATCACAGTATATTCCCTAAATCTCTTCGGAGAAACCTTAACGTTTCATTCCTTCACGTTACCCAATGCATTGGAGAGCTATATTGGGCTCACCCACCCTTAGTCTATCACGGAACCACTCGTCTTCATAATAATGCCCAAGAACCTCAACATAATCGTATCACATAAAACATGCATAAAGGAAACATAACATTTCCACCTTTCAATCACAAGATATCAATACAACACATTGATATAAAAACATTATGAAAACAATTTTCAATACCAAAATAAAAGAAAAGTAAAACATGGTATTTATTTTTCTTTTTTAAAAAAAGTTATGGCTTTTAGAGGAAGCCGAAACTCAAATAATGGTCACGGCGGCGGAGAATTCGTTGTCGCCGCATACGTACGACAAAAACATTCCCTTTTGTCGTTTAGTAAACGCTTCGTATAAAAAATATTACTTTTGAATAAATGTAAAAGTCAAAGGGGTTTATACACCGTATAAAAGAAGGTTGTGTATAAAACAAAATATGCCTCAATGAAATGATATTGAGATGAAGTCCCATACCTTGGGTCAGACTTGACTCGGTCGTTCTTTAATCTCCTTAAAATCGGGTAACTCCCTTTGGTTTGAGCTCAAAGGCTTCCTTGGGAAGAATTCTGCCCAAAGTGAGGCTTCAAGGAGTAAAAGAGGGATGTGGAGAGACAAAATGGGTAGGGGTTGGCCGAGGCAAAGGCTTTGGGAGTGTGGGTAAGGAGGTAGACGTGGGGGCCTTTTATAAGAGGAGAGGAGGGGCACTCTTGGAAAGTAAAGAAATGTTACATTATTTTAAAATGAGTTTCGGATTCAAAAGGTCCCACATTGATATAATTCGAGGGTAAGTTGATAAGGGTTCGAAATCCACCCATCAAATAGGTTTTGTACATGTGTAGTTCATAGATTTTACATTATCATTTCATTTTATTTAAATCCTTTATTAATGAGGTAATCGTTGCATCATCATGATGTCATAAATAATTTAATTTATTTAAAGTGTAAAAATTTTAAACAAAAATACTATGATGTAGGACATATTTTTAGATTTACAATGACTATTTATAATCAAAAATCTGACTTGTATAACCCCATTTAAAAATTATTTAGTAAAACAACTCATGTTTGTGTCATTTTAATTTTAACATTAAATAAAAAGTTATTTATGTCATTTCCCAACCAAAGTGGCTCCATGGGGTCCCCAAGTTGACCCATGGCTTGTCTTGGTCGTCCATGACACATCCAATAAGGGTATGACATGTGTCAAGCTCATCTCATATTATTAAAACATTATTTTTACCTTAAACTACACTAATTACCTCTAATCGCGATTAAGAACTTAAAAGTTACTATTCACCAAAAAATTATTTTAATCTCATTGAACCACATTTTACTTCTTAATGACAACCATGTATGTCGGATTTTAGAAAATAAAATCACAGAAGTGGAAAAGTTTCATTTAAACGAAAAATCAGTTTCTTTAACTACCACTTAGTGGTTTCACTATTCATCAAAATTGAAGTTTTTCATAAAAATACCAAAACTTCACCCTAAGATATATTTGATATTCTGAATTCAAAAATGATGTCTATTTTACAAAATTCAAAACATATAAGATGCATTAATTAATTTAATAATTAATTCCCGTTGTCATGACAAATAGCGGGTTTTTTTGAAACAATATCTATGAAAAGTTTGGCATTAGTTTATGACCAATTTCAAAGTAAAATTAATCCTAATGACCACCATTGGATTAAATTGTAAAAATATATTCAGATTACACTTTAAGACCAATTAAAAATATAATCTATCCATATAATTAAATTAAATGAAAAAGCAGTTTTGATGTAAAATGCAGTATTTTTCACTATTCATTAAAAAATGAACATTGTCAGAAAAATACCAAAAATTTATCCAATGTAAATTTCAATGTCCCAATCATAATGAATATGTTTATTTTGACAAAAATATCTTATAAAATTGTCAAAAGATAGATTTAAAAATGGTTTTCCATCAAAAGGCAGTAAAACAATCCTTTAAAAAATATTAGTCTATTCCATGCTTAAGATTGGATTTATTTTCATTTTAAGCCTCTAAAACACTGTCTAATCATTAATAGACATAGATAAAAATATTTATTATTCATTACTTACTTGGGATGTTACATCCTTCCCCCCTTTAGAAAATTGCGTCCCCGCAATTTATTTACTTATCGAATAAATGGGGGTACTTATCCCTCATTTTATTTTCAGATTCCCATGTTGCCTCTTCCATCATGTTTTTACACAAAACATTTACCTGATTAATCACCTTATTCCGTAACACTTGCTCCCTGCGGTCAATAATCTGGACCGGTTGTTCCTCATAAGATAAGTTCTCTTCCAGGTGAACTACCTCTGGACTCAAAACATGAGATGGATCTGGCATATACTTTCTCATCATCGAAACATGAAAAACATTGTGTACCTAAGATAAACTCGGAGGTAAAGCCACTCGGTAAGAAACTGATCCAACTCTCTCCAGAATTTCATATGGTCCAATGAACCTTGGACTCAACTTTCCTTTCTTACCAAATCTCATCACACTTTTCGATGGTGAGACTTTGAGAAAAACATGATCACCTACCTCAAAAGTTAGATCCTTCCTCCTGTTGTCCGCATAACTCTTCTGCCTACTCTGAGCTGTTCTCATGTGTTTCTGTATCAGCTGAACTTTTTCTGCTAACTCTTCTACCAATTCTGGTACCATCAACTTCCTTTCACCCACTTCATCCCAAAAAGCTGGAGGTCGACACCGCTTCCCATATAATGGCTGAAATGGTGCCATCTGTATACTAGAATGAAAACTGTTATTATATGAAAATTCAACCTAAGAAGGATTTTGGTCCCAACTTCCCTGATAATCCATTGAACAAGCTCGTAGCATATCCTCCAAGGTCTGAATTGTTCGTTCTGACTACCCATCTGATTGAGGATGAAAAGCTGTACTAAAATTTAATTCAGTACCCAACGACTTCTGAAGGCCTTTCCAAAAGTTAGAAGTGAACCTGGGATCACGATCAGATATAATGGAGAGAGGAACTCCATGTAACCTGACTATCTCTTTAAGATACAAACGGGAAAGTTGATCTTGGGAAAAAGTATCTCTTATAACAAGGAAATGAGCAGATTTAGTCAAGCGATCAAAAATAACCCAGATTTCATTATTACCTCGAGATGTCTTCGGCAATCCCACAACAAAGTCCATGGATATATTCTCCCATTTCCACTCTGGCACTGGTAAAGGCTGAAGCATTCCTTTCGGTAACTGCCGCTCTGCTTTAACCTGTTGACATGTCAAACACTTCACAGTAAAATCAGCAATATCTGTTTTCATTCCATCCCACCAGTAATACTCCCGCAGATCTCTGTACATCTTAGTACTGCCAGGATGAACTGAAAACGGAGAACTATGAGCTTCACATAACAACTCTCTCTTCAACTATGAATCAGAAGGCATACACAATCTCTTCCCAAATCTCAAAACACAATCATTATCAATGTTGAATTCCAGCAACTTACCTTTCTGAACCAACTCTACCTTTTTCTGCAACTCACTGTCTTGATTCTGTGCTTGCTTGATTCTATCTGATAGAGATGATCTCACTGATACCTAAAACAAAACAGAAGAACATCCTACGCCAAAAACTTCTATGCCAAAGTTTATCAAATCCTTAACTAAAGGATCACGTTCCAAACGCAACATTGTTAATGAAGCATTACTTTTTCGACTCAAAGCATCAGCCACTTTATTTTCTTTTCCCGAATGGTAATGAATTGTACAATCATAATCCTTGATTAATTCCAGCCATCTCCTCTGTCTCATGTTTAACTCTTTCTGAGTGAATATATACTTTAAACTTTTGTGATCAGTATATATTTCACACTTTACTCCATACAAATGATGCCTCCAAATTTTTAAAGCAAAAACAACAGCAGCTAATTCCAAATCTTGTGTACGGTAATTTACCTCATGAGTTTTCAACTATCGTGAAGCATAAGCAATTACCTGATCATTATGCATTAGGACACAACCAAGTCCTTTCAATAAAGCATCACTGTAGATAACAAACTCACCATTCCTGGAAGGTAGTGCCAAAACTGGAGCTTTCACCAATCTTCTTTTCAATTCCTGAAAATAATCATCACATTCTTTTGTCCAGATAAACTTAACACCCTTCTGAGTTAGCTTAGTCATTGGACTAGATAACCGTGAAAAATTTCTAACAAACCTTCGGTAAAATCCTGCCAAACTAAGGAAACTACGAATCTCTGTTACATTTGTGGGTCTTGGCCATTCTTCAACAACCTTTATTTTTGCAGGATCAATAGTTATCCCATCTTGAGAAACAATGTGACCATGGAAAGAAATTTTTTGCAACCAAAACTCACACTTTCTGAATTTCCCATACATTTTATTTTCTTTCAAGGTTTTCAAAATTACCCTTAAATGTATTTCATGCTCTTCTTTACTTTTAGAAAAAACCAAAATATCATCAATGAAAACCACCCCAAAATTATCCAAGAACTCATGGAAAATTTTATTCATTAAGTCCATGAATACAACAGGTGCATTGGTTAACCCAAAAGGCATTACTACAAATTCATAATGGCCATATCTTGTATGAAACATAGTCTTTGGAAAATCTGATTCCTTTACCTTCAGCTGATGGTTCCCCGATCTCAGGTCGATCTTTGAAAAATACTGAGCTCCCTGGAGCTGATCAAACAAATCATCGATATGAGGCAATGGATATTTGTTCTTAACAATGATGTTATTAAAGGATCTATAGTCAATGCGAAGTCTCATTGAACCATCCTTTTTTTAACAAATAAAACAGGAGCACCCCATGGTGATGTGCTAGGTTGAATGAAACCTTTCGCTAATAAATCTTGCAATTTCTCCTTCAACTCTAAAAGTTCAATTTGAACCATTGGATAAAGGGGGTTTCGAAATTGGCTTAGCATCAGGAACTAAGTCAACAGTAAACTCACCTTCCTGATCTGGTATTATTCCAGGCAACTCATCAGGAAAAACATTAGGATACTCATTTACCACTGGCACATCATTAATCTGAATAGTTCCTTTATTTTCAACAATGTGTGCATGGTAACATTCATTTCCATCTTTTACAAGTTTCTTTTCCTCTTGAGAAGTTATCAACGATAAGGGTTCATTCTTGTACACAAACTGAAAGTCTTTCTGAAAAGAAACATCTTTAGCTCTACAGTCAATCTTTGCATGGTAAATAGAGAGCCAATCCATACCCAGGATAACATCAAACTCTACTAGAGTTAGAACAATAAGGTTTTCAAGTAGGTTCTTTCCACATATAAGGATAGTAAGATTCTTATAAATTATTTTTGCCTCAACATTTCCCCCAGGTGTTTTTACCAAAAGTTCAGGAGTCATTTCTTGAGATGGTATTCCCATTTTACTAGAAAAGTTTTCAGAGATGAAAGAATGTGTAGACCCCGAATCAAACAACACACTGGCATAATCTGAAAAAACAAAAAAAGTACCTGATACAACTTCATTTGATGGCCTGACATATGCTGAAGTAGTTGAAAAGGATTTCACCACCCCTTTCTGCTTGTAGTCTAACTGATTCCCTTCACTCAAGCTCTTTGTCGGACACT
The DNA here is from genome assembly GCA_963277665.1 of Viscum album. Taxonomy (NCBI): domain Eukaryota; kingdom Viridiplantae; phylum Streptophyta; class Magnoliopsida; order Santalales; family Viscaceae; genus Viscum; species Viscum album. Next base: position 1,354,973,842 of record OY728145.1, read on the forward strand.
TGTTTGCATAGTGACCCATCTCATTGCAGTTAAAACATTTCACTAACTGTAAATCAAATTTGGTCTTACCTTCACCTTGATCTTTTTCAGTGCAATCACGAGCCATATGTCCCATATTACCACATCGGTAGCACTTTCCAGAATTCAGAAGACATTCCCCAGCATGCCTTTTGCCACATTTATCACAAACTGGAAACTTAGATTTCTTACCATCAGACTTTTTTGAAGAATTCTTCCCTTTCTCCTACCACCTTGGTCTCTTCTTCTGCTATTTGTTATAGAACACTTGATCATCAGCAAACTCCATTTCCACCTTCTTAGCACATCGAACAAGCTTTTCATAACTTTTAAACTCATGAGAAGCTAATTCCCTTCGATATTTTGGCTTTAATCCTGAGTAAAAACGATTTATTTTACTATCAAGGTCTCGGATAAAATTTGGAGCATACCTTGCCAATCGAGTGAACCTTTCTTCATAGGTAGCCACTGAGTCTTCCTCTTGCCTCAATTCCAGGAATTATTTTTCCATCCTAAGTCGAACAGCCTTAGGAAAATACTTCTCAAGAAACATACCTTTAAATTCATCCCAGTCGAGAGCATCAATCTCATCAGCGTCCCTGATATTTTTAACCATCGACCACCACTGATCTGCTTCACCCTCCAAACGGTAAATAGTAAGACTAACCTTTTGATTGTCTGAACACCCCATGACATCGAAAATTTTCTCCAGTGCTTTAATCCACCCTTCAGCTAGCACAGGGTCATATGATCCTCTGAATGATGGGGGATGTTGCCTCATGAAATGTCCCACCACTGACATGTTCCTCTGCGGTTGATCTGGCTGATCTCGTGCATGGATACCACCACCATTTATTGCTTGGGTCAACTGCACCATTACTGCAACAAACTGTTCAGTTCCAATTCCGACCATCTCAGGATGCTGATTCGGAAGGTTATTTCCTTTTGTATGCCTTCGTAGCACTGCTTCCCTGTTTCCTCTGCGGAAAACCATTCTGAACAAACATGTTTTAGATGAAGCAACATGGTAATCTTCAAATGCTATATCACTTCAATCTGACCATAAAAAAATATTTTTGGATAATCATTTAATAGAATTCTAACTCCTAAAGTTATCTAAACCTCCCCTTGATACCAACTATAAGGCCCCAGCCTTAAACCTTACTTAATCTTGAGTTATTACAAGATTACACATTGAGGATCTTTTCAGGTTTAGAGTTTTAGAGAATTAGATCATAAAACTTTCATTACATTCCACATAAAAACAAAGTGGTTACATAAAGATAGTATTCTTCTTTCCCATCAATGAAAACATATTTGAAATAAAACATGGATTCTTTCTTGAAACTTCCTTGACACTATCATCATATCATGTACCTTTCCCTTGACCTGTGAAAAACATTTCAAAAAAACTTGGGATGATCATAAAAATCTCAGTAAGGGATATAAAAATATGGAAAGGAAACATGGGTACATATATACATAAGAATGAAATCATACTTTACCCATAAAACATATGCACTTTAACATACCTCATCAAATCATGAAAAATCATAGAAGTGATAAGTCATAAAGGTAACTTGAGGCATTCATAACATTCTTATGTAGGGAGTAACCCTCTTGGTTACGTTTGGAATACCCATCACAGTATATTCCCTAAATCTATTCGGAGAAACCTTAACGTTTCACTCCTTCGCGTTACCCAATGCATTGGAGAGCTATATCGGGCTCACCCACCCTTAGTCTATCACGGAACCACCCGTCTTCATAATAATGCCCAAGAACCTCAACATAATCATATCACATAAAACATGCATAAAGGAAACGTAACATTTCCACCTTTCAATCACAAGATATCAATACAACACATTGATATAAAAACATTATGAAAACAATTTTCAATACCAAAATAAAAGAAAAGTAAATCATGGTATTTATTTTTCTTTAAAAAAAAAAGGTATGGCTTGTAGAGGAAGCCGAAACTCAAATAATGGTCACGGCGGCGGAGAAGTCATTGTCGCCGCATACATATGACAAAAACATTCCCTTTTGTCGTTTAGTAAATGCTTCGTATAAAAAATATTCCTGTTGAATAAATGTAAAAGTCAAATGGGTTTATACACCGTATAAAAAAAGGTTGTGTATAAAACAAAATATTCCTCAATGAAAGGAGATTGAGACGAAGTCCCATACCTTGGGTTCGATTTGACTCGGTCGTTCTTTAATCTCCTTAAAATCGGGTAACTCCCTTTGGTTTGAGCTCAAAGGATTCCTTGGGAAGACTTCTACCCAATGTGAGTCTTCAAGGAGTAAGAGAGGGATGTGGAGAGACAAAATGGTCAGGGGTTGGCCGAGACAAAGGCTTTGGGAGTGTGGGTATGGAGGTAGAGGTGGGGGCCTTTTATAAGAGGAGAGGAGGGGCACTCTTGGAAAGTAAAGAAATGTTACATTATTTTAAAATGAGTTTCGGATTAAAAAGGTCCCACATGGATATAATCCGAGGGTAAGGTGATAAGGGTTCGAAATACACCCATCAAATAGGTTTTGGACATCTGTAGTTCATATATTTTACATTATCATTTCATTTTATTTAAATCCTTTATTAATGAGGTAATCGCTGCATCATCATGATGTCATAAATAATTTAATTTATTTAAAATATAAATTTTTTAAAAAAAAATACTAGGATGTAGGAAATATTTTTATCTTTCCAATGACTATTTATAATCAAAACTCTGACTTGTATAACCCCATTTAAAAATTGTTTTAGTAAAACAACTCATGTTTGTGTCATATTAATTTTAACATTAAATAAAAAGTTATTTTTGTCATTTCCCAACCAAAGTGGCTCCATGGAGACCCCAAGTTGACACATGGATTGTCTTGGTCAGCCATGACACATCAAATAAGGGCATGACATGTGTAAAACTCATCTCATATTATTAAAACATTATTTTTACCTTAAACTACACTAATTACCTCTAATCGCGATTAAGACCTTAAAAGTTACTATTCACGAAAAAATTATTTTAATCTCATTGAACCACATTTTACTTATTAATGACAACCATGTATGTTGGATTTTTGAAAATCAAATCATAGAAGTGGAAAAGTTTCATTTAAATGGAAAATCAGTTTCATTAACTACCACTTAGTGGTTTCATTATTCATCAAAAATTGAAGTTTTTTAGAAAAATACCAAAACTTCACCCTAAGCTATATTTGAAATTCTGAATTCAAAAATGATGTCTATTTTAAAAAATTCAAAACATATAAGATGCATTAATTAATTTAATAATTAATTCCCACTGTCATGACAAATAGCGGGTTTTTTTGAAACAATATCTATGAAATGTTTGGCATTAGTTTATGACCAATTTCAAAGTGAAATTAATCCTAATGAACACCATTGGATTACATGGTAAAAATGTATTCATATTACAATTTAAGACCAATTAACAAATATAATCTAACCATATAATTAAATTAAATGAAAACACAGTTCTAATGTAAAATGCAGTATTTTTCACTATTCATTAAAAAATGAACATTGTCAGAAAAATACCAAAAATTTATCCAATGTAAATTTCAATGTCCCAATCATAATGAATATGTTTATTTTGAAAAACATAGCTTATAAAATTGTCAAAAGATAGATTTAAAAATGGTTTTCCATCAAAAGGCAGTAAAACAATACATTAAAAAATATTTGTGTATTCCATGCTTAAGATTGGATTTATTTTCATTTTAAGCCTCTAAAACACTATCTAATAATTAATAGACATAGATAAAAATATTTATTATTAATTACTTACTTGGTATGTTACATGAACGGCCTAGATAGAGGTGCCAACTGATGCGCCTCGACGAACCATATGGTCGTGGCTCCATCGTCGTTGGCGTCGACTGAGGACATTGGCAAGGTTCGCCTGGTGCTCCCCTTCGTCATGAGTCATATAAGGGTTTACCATCTCCAAGGTGTTAACTTAAGAATACCCTTGACTATCACATAAAGATTCATCCACAACTAGGTTGATTCTGGGAAGAATACCCATCTCAGGGGGCATGACGTTGCCGAGAGCATGGGACAATGACGACATTGGCGGGATGTGTTGCTTTCCCTTGCGCTGTTGATGCCTACTCTTCTAGGAAGAGGCTGGGTGAGATGATGATGCAGAAGGGGTGGCCACCACTTATGGAGGCTCTGACTGATTTAGGCATGGACGGATGATGTCATGGGCATGGTCAACCATTTTGCGAGCCATCCATTTTCCATTCTTCTGCGACTCGCAGTTAGAAACCTGCTGCCACTCACACTCACTGTCGCTACTGCTGTCTGGCCTTACAAAGACACCGCCACTTGTGCGGGGGCCAAGCCCATCCTAAATATGTTGTTATCAACCTAGTCTTGAATCCAATATTTTAACACAAAGTACTACATGAGGGTGTGCCCCAGAATCCGATGATAGGGGAAATAGATGGGGCGATCACTGAGGTTCGCCTCTTCTGGCCTTCTGCGTTCAGGTAACCTCATGATCCCTTGTTTCAAGGCAGTTCTGAAATAGCAGGGAACCTGATTTTCATTGAATGAGTAGCTACGGTTTCTTCTGTCCGGTAAGGGGGCTCTTGGAGCTTGTCCCTAATGAGGAGTTGGAGGGGCTTTTCGAGGAGGCGAACCCTGATTGTCCCACCTGGGCGGTGGTAGTGCATTCTGTGTAGGCGCTTTCCAATTTTGAGGCTGATTCTATTGAGGCATAGGCTGTTGATATGGTTCCACTAGTATCGATACTGGTGGCCTCATGGCTTCTATTTGGGCCACCATGGCAGGCTTGGCCCTGGAATCCCTTCTCGCTGGAATTACATGGGGAAATGGATGTGCCTGGCTTGCATATTGCAGGGATTCCTCTAGGATTTGGGCCTTATTGGAGAAGTCTCAGAATCCCCCTGGGTAGTTTTGGGTTATTAGAGTGGGAACCAGTTTCATCCTAACATTTCCTACACACATCGTTAGTAGTGGATCCTGAGTCAGTGGCATGTCAAGGGAGTATGTAAGCCCCTTCCACTGGGAGATAAAGTCTGCGAATCGCTCATCAGGACTTTTTTTACACTTGATGAGGTATTTGATGCTCATTTTATGGGTGGTAGAGATGAACTGGTAGAGGAATTGCCTGCAAAGGTCCTCCTAGCTGGTTACGAATCCGACGAGGAGCTGGTTGTACAAGATGTATGACAACCCCTCCAATGTCTGAACACAATAGCAGATCTTGGTAGCCTCCTGCTATGCTGGAGTCCCTAACATGGGCCCACACATTGAGTTGAAGTGGTCCAGGTGTTGCGGCGGGTCCCCCATCCCATTAAAGGGGGAGAAGGTGGGGTTCCCGAAACCCGGAGGCACAGACATATCATCCACCCATGCTAGATATGGCTTTCCATAAGGTGGGATTGCCACCTGTCATGTTTCCAACACCTCAAGGTGGGCTATGAGAACCACCATAGGATCATCTGGGTGGGGGTCCCTATCTTGATGGGGATCCCTAACCACCAGTGTGTTGGCGGGTTCTTCAACACAGTACATAGGCTCAGTGTCCCGTGGAGCGGCTGGCGGCACGGCCTGCGGGGAAGCTGGGGGAACCCGAGCTGGGTTCCATGTATTGCCACTCCGTTCAATAGGGTTTGGAGAGACATACCACACCCTCTTTCCGTAAGCTCTGGCTTCAAACCTGTCTGTGGGGGTAGGATGATCAGGGTTTCCTAGAGGCAGCTTACTGAGGGGTAGTTGTTCCTTCTCCTACTGTACTTGCCTAGGATTGCCATAGTCGGGTCATCTCTCTGCAGCACATTCATCCAGGATTTCATCGACCAACTTCATCTTCTTAGAAAGTTGTTGGTGCAACATGGCCTTCTCGGGGTCCTCCTCCATCTTCTGTACTGAGGCAGATAGGTCGGAGTACTTGGAAGCTCTGACGTGGTCTTTTCCCTTACCGGTATTCCGCTTGAGTACCAATGCCTTAGTGGGTTCAGGGATACCATGTAGATTCCTCTACTGAATAGTAATCCTTCCCGATGGGTCCAATATTGTTGGCATGTCCTTAGGGGGGTAGGTCCCCATCAAGAAGCTCCAACTCGTCCTCTTCGTCCACTATGTCAGCCATGTTGACCATGACCCTTCCTGAGGGCATGTCCTTGATATCTTCTAGCGAGTCAGGCTGCTGCCTGATAGGACTGAAGATAAGGGAAGTATACTTCCCCCAGACATGGATTTTTACGTGGGGGGATGCCTCCCTGATGATCTTGTGGAGTACTTGGAAACTATGAACGCGTTGTTGTTGGAGGGCCTTCTGGCGGCCTAGTGACTCGGGGCGCTGGGCCATAGGGAGCACAACTAGATCAACCAGACAACATTATTCATCGATGTCTTCATGGTGCACTTGGCTCCTGGGATAAAACATTCGATGGTGGTGAAGACTGAAGTGAGTCACCCAGAGTGTCTGGAAAAAGCAGTCAAACTCCTCTACAGAGAGGGGATCCAGTGCGTGAATGTTCGATGCTGCTGTGTGCCAGAACATTTCAGGGAAGTAGTCTGCTACGAGAATGTTCCATAAGCTCCTCATCTCAGATTCAAGGTCTGGCCCTTGATTTCCCCATTCATCAACTGGGGGTGGCTGAGGAACCAACATCGGCACTGAGGAAGACCACTAAGATGGCAGGTTGTCCGGTGGATAGTACAACGACCGGGCTGACTGGACGCCAAATCTCAGGTTGTCCTCTGAAGATTGTGACGACCTGGCCACCACATCGTGATAAGAGGGGTTAATGGCCACCATTCCTAGAATAGGGGATATGTCCACCAGCGATAGGCCGAGATGCTGCTCTCTCATCATTGGTCCCCAGAATAGTTCTCTGTGATCTCTTGTCGAGGTAAAGATCGCTTATGGTGACGATGGTGGTGATTGCATGACCATAACCCGTGGGGTCGCCAAATTTTCATCTTCCTGTATATACCTATGGAGGGAGGCGGGAATCCGATGGACCTCGCATTCTGGGAGCACCAAGCTGATGCGCCTCGTCTTTACCCCAACCCTTGACTCGGATGAGCGAGGGGAGGGTTCCTGTGATGATTCAAACTCCGCTTCATAGTCTGAGAAGCGGACTAGTTTGATCTCTGTCCGGACCTTCCCATAATCCTTCTTACGGTGGCAACAACCTGCCTTCCTACCCCTGGGTGGCTCCTCGGGACAGGGCTGATTTCTGACACAGAGTCCTTCAACCACAGTGGTGCTGGGGTGGAGAGGATTTCCACCAAAGAAAGCCGAGGTGCGAGGAGCACTAGGACAAATGTTGAAAGGGACATTGGGATGACCTTCATAGATAGAGTTAGAGCTGGAAATACCTCCACTGGAACTGGAAGAAGCATGGAGAGGACCTCCATGCAGGGTGCTAGTGAGGAGATGCTGGCTTTTACCCCTCTGGTTGCCGAGGCGAGGACCTTCACCAGCTTCTAAAAGTACATGGGGAGTGTCCTCATGTTTAAGATACACCAGATGAGAAATGTCCCTACATCAGCGGTAGGGGCAGGAGGAATGACTTCATACCCAGTGTAGTGGGCAGGGGAGAGGTTTATGTGCTGAGTATCACCACTGCAGGGAAGACCCTCATTCGGTTTGGGGGTGGCACGGGGCAGACCTCCATGTCAAGCCTCGAAGCGGGGGAGGCCCGTGCTCCCCATGGTAATGGTATGGGGAGGAACTCCGTACTGGGTGAAATTGCTGCGGGTTAGCTTGCGGCGACCACTGCTTGTGCCAACGACCACGAGAGTCGACCTTGCCTACCCGTGTGGAGGTTGGGGCCTTGATCCCGGCTGAGCGTATAAGTGTCCCTACTCAGTGTATGCAGAGAACTGATGGTATGTGTCGGTGGTGGCTTGGGCCACAGTAGCTGATGACGTTGACACCCCTTGGCGGGCATCCTCCTCAGCTTGCATCTGACGCTGGCATCAGGTTGGACGAACCGGGGCCGGTGGTGCATAGCCTACCTCCTCCTCGTCCAGCAAGACTGGACGGAAGTGTTGACATGGATGGGTGGGAGCCCTCACTAGGATCCCCTGTAATGGGACTCTGACCGGACTGGGCCAGACGTCAGCGTGGGGAGCAGCGGCTCCCTACGCGGCCCTCGGGGGCAGCATTGGTGATGAGGCGTAGATGCTTCCAGATCTAGTCGGGCCATATCACGGGTTGAGATTATGCCCTCCTCCTCATAACGGCTCATGATGTTGTTAATTAACCTTCATTGGATAACTTATTATGGGAAGAGGGGGTGTGGGCGCCCCATAATCATAGATGTAGAGGTCATTGTGGAAGAGGTGAATCCATGCACGATGGCCATGATGGTGCTTCCCCTACCCCTACGTCGATGGGAAGGTGGTGATCATGTTCCTGGTGCAGTAACCTGATTCATGAGATCCAGGGAGATTAACTCATTAGTGATTACAGAAATGGAATCGATGACCAATTCCCCAGTGCCATCCCGTCTTCCATTACCCGTAAGAGGGATCCACGCTGACAACATCGCAGAATGGGATGTCCAACGTTCTACTACCCCAACTTCTGGTGAGTTCCAGACCAGGCCCTCTATTTTATTGGCGAGACATGGTGCCGGATAACTAGATCTAGTGACATGTCAATCCAGTGATGCCTCGAGTGCTACTAATCTCTATATTGAGGAGAATAATTTCACATCAGATTCACCATTTCTATTTCCAAATCTTCCGTCGGGGCGCACGCATCCGTCTCTTTTGGGGACGAGAGGCATGATTTTATTGCCCCACATTCCCGCTTTCCAATGGTGGGCGATATTCATCACTTATTCAGTGATGTTTTATCCATGATCGAAACAGGAAGATTGGATGTTTGTTCTTCCTTCCATGGATTCCTCCTCATAACTCGTCACTTAGTCCAGGTCTCCCTCAAAGACTTAAGAAGTTGTTTATGAAAATCTTCTTGGTGCCATATCTTCATGGACACCCGTTAATTACACTGCTTCTGTCAGGACATTCCAAGGGGCCGGTCAGGGAAGCAACCTTCGGTCAGGGGAGTAGTCACGTTGGGCATCACTGGCATGTTTAGACGCTGGGGTATTGGCGTGTCCGTCTTCTATCCCTTATTATAGGGCTTCTTAAGGGCGTGGAAACCTGAGGAATCCCACATCGAACGCGGGGAATCATTTGTCATGGGCATTTATTTTAGGTTTTCCTCAACTTCCCATGTTTAACACAGGGTATGCCGCAAGTTTAACATCTTGCGAAGACAGATCAGACTGATCAGAACACCGACTATAGTGGATAAAATGGGTGAAACCCCTTGGGGGGACACTGATGTTGGGGTCAATGTATGGTTGACTTCTCGGTCACGATTGAGGGGACTAGGGAATGAGATGGCATTATTTCCCCGGGATGTGGCGTCCCAGATAAGAATCAGGATGGATGATGGGTGGATGAATGAGGTGGAGGGGGAATGAAATAGGACCATCACAAGGGTGACAATGAAGTTCGACTTGAGCCTCGAAGAGACTTCCTACGTATCCTCGTGGTAGAGAATCAAAGTCTGTGTAGTTCGATGAACGTAGTTCATCTTGATAACAGATTACTATTGGTTAGAGTTCAAATGGATTATAGTTGAAAGGGCCGACAACGACTAACCGATGAGTGAGGATGACAACAGCTTATCACTGAAAGAAGTGACAACAGCTTACTGCTGAAAGAGGCTGACAATAGCTTACCACTGAATGGAGGGATAATGTCTTACTGCTAAATGGGAAAAAAAGAAGTGTCATATAGTTTAACGGCATGCAGGATGGGGGTGGATCAACGTGAAATGGCTGGGACCATTGGTTGTTGCAATTGAACCTTTGGGAGGCTTCTTATATACCCTTCTTTGGAAAGGATCAAATTCCACGTAGTTTGGGTAGGATTTGTGTATAACGGCTTATTGTTGACTAGGGAAACAACGAATTACCACTGATTGGGGTCTATAGTTTATCGTCATGCAGGACGGGGACAAACCGACGTGAAGGGGGTCAAAACTGCTGGGTGTTGGGTTTTGGAGAACCAATGTGAAGGGGTCATAATAACCAATGGGTGGCGGGCTTGAACCTCAGGGAGTCTTCCTACGTACCGTACCTTACCAAGGATCAAAGAACTCGTAGTTCAGGATATGGGGTCATGAGTCCGTGAACTGATGTGAATAATGACCTAGGGTCTAGGTGGATGGTGGGCATGAACCTCAGGTAGTCTTCCTACGTACCTTGCCTTAGAAAAGATCAAATTCCTCGTGGTTCGGGTGGGCATCAGCGAAACGACGTGAAGGAGGACCTGGGGTCCAATGGATTTTGGGCTTGAACCTCATGGAGGCTTCCTACGTACCCTACCATAGAAAGGATCAAAGATGTTATAGTTCAGGTTACAGGGCTTGGTGCACCAACATGAAGATGTTCGGGACCAATTGATGGTGGGCTTGAATCTCGGGGAGTCTTCCTACGTACCCTTCCTTGGAAAGGATCAAAGACCTCGTAGTTCAGGTGGCGTGGAGTGGGGATTACACTCTAGGTTGCCCATGCGGGATGTTAGGGTTAGTGATTACTCTAATACCATGTGAGTCATACACATTGTGAGAAACAAGAGGCAGCAGAGACCTGACGATCACCTCCTGAAAGGTGTGTCCATGGGAATTAGAGTGGGGATTATGCATGGTTAGCAGCCCAAAGAGGTAACAGGGGCTTACGCGTGGCTAGTATCCCAAAGAGGTTGGGACATACTTTAGGAGAGAGGCCCGATGGAGACAAAATGCAACATGAGAGGGATTTGGGACTTAAGAAAGGAGAAGCACCATTCCCTATAATTCTCTTTGCTGGCCCTGGGGACCGAAGAAGAAAGGAGGAGCAGGGATGCTGCCTCCTACAAGAATTCTAGGGGCTTACAGCGAGATGTTTTCCCTTTCCCCATGGACAAATTCCACTCCTATAAGGAGGATATCATCCCATGTGGAGAACAGTGGGTGTGGATAATTTCCAAGGTGGGGGTACCCTGCGTGCGAGGCACAGGGTGAGGTCACAGTTTAACGTCATGTGCTGAGGATGAAGGTTCTTGGAATTTTAATATCCTGCAGCTCAAACGAGGTGGGTTTTCTCCACACCCCTAGGACTTACATAACAAGTACCCACTGGTCCATGGTGCATGGAGGGGATATGAAAATCCGTGGACATGGGGTTTCATGGAGCGAACCATCGGGGGGCCTATGTTAGTGTGGATATGTGAAGAAGCAATAGCCATTAGCGTGCATATGTGAAGAAGCATGAGGCAAAGAAACACAATGGGAAGTATCATCTAGGGGACTTGGAAGTCTTTTGTGTGATCCTAGGAGGTTGAACGGGAAATTAGTATATAGAGGAGGTTTTGTGGGCGCGGGAGGCACCCGAAAATGATGCCTGGAAGAGGGACATCGTGGTGGAACAAGGAGGGAGGCTTGCACGCAAAAGGGACCATTGTGTGAAAAAGGGTCGGGCCAATGTGCAAAAGGATTTGTGTGTGCGAAAAAGGGTTGGGCCAGTGCGCAAAATTAATTGTGCACACAAACAAATATGGGCCCATGCGCAAAAGTAATTATGAGCGTGAAAAAGTATGGGCCAATGCGCAATTGAGTGCAGGGCATGAAAAAGAGCAGGCCTGCGCATAAATGGACATGTGCACCGAAGACCTAATTGAGCACAATCAGAAGGGATTCCGTGTGGGGGAAGGGGCTCGAGGGGATTTGGAAAAGGATCAAGCCCGAGTAGTTTCATGCAAAGGTGGACCCCCGGGCGACCTGGCATGAAATATTTATTACCTGAGAGCCATCTTTTGGCGTGCACGAGATAGGGATTGCGCGCAGGGAAGACGGTTCAGATTCCTCATCCTGGAAGTCAAAGGGGTGGACTTCTATTTATAGACTCTCAGGATGATGGATCCAAACGAAAATGATGCCAGTGAGAAATATTGCATGCCTGATGTCGGAAGCGCATAGATCCACTATGCGGAGCGGTGGCGCGAAAAGGTTCCGTGCCCGCATGGAAAACTCTCTTGAATCCTGGAGTTTTTTTCATGGGACATATTTTTTCATGCACCTCTTTATTTTTTTTTTCACCGCCCCTCCGGGCCCCCCATATTGGATCACCGGTACCAAATATGGATTCACTTTGTCGCACCTGAACCTTCCTCAGCCTTGGAGCACTTTTCGGCATCTACAGTTGGTCAAGTGGATTTCTGATTAGCCCTTCCAAAATGTTACAGTTCTATTTGTGACATGTTTCATGTGTCACATCTCATAGATATTATCATGGCCCTTATCATGTGGTAGAAATTGAGAATGTTGAGAATTGTGATGATAAATCTTTTGAGGAGAGTCCAATATAGATAGTGGACCATTGTGAGAAATATCTCTAGGGGAGGACTATTCCTCTAGTTCGAGTGTAGTGGAAGCATAGGCATGTCCAGGAGAAGACCTAGGAGTAGAAGTATGATATTCAAGAACAATATTCTGACATATTAAATAACACCCCACATTTATTCTTGGAGAAGCTCAAGGATGAGTTCTAATAAGGGGAGTAGGTTGTAAGATCCTGTTTCTTTCATGTATGCCCCTGTAGGACTTTTTGTTTCAAACGTATTTCCTTGTGTTTTCATTTTTCATTAAACATTTTTGGTTGAGTCTTTTTTTTGAGAAAGAGGTCCTATTTTGTGAAAATTAATTCATTATTATGGATTTGTTTTGTTTTAATTAACATATTCTTGGTATAAATGTGTTAAATGGATTACAAGGGATCTCCTACGAGTTTTGAAGACTTAGGAGGTGTTGCAATATCTTTCATAGAATATATGATAGAAACTGTTCACTTGACAATTACATGCCATGAAAATATTACACGATGTATAATTTCCCCCAAACACATGTCTTTAAATTGTTCATAACATGAATTGGTGGCATGTTGGAAACATATTTCACATCATGTAAATGTCTATTGAGATAAATATTAACCATGGTCGATCAGTTTTTTGTGTATCACATTATGAAGAAATAAATAACATATAAATAGATTAAAAACTATGTAATTATAATGAGAAGTTGTTTTATGTATCATCATATTCCTATTTATCATTCTACTATTTTATATAGCACAACTATCTAGATCTAGGTGAGTATTTGTTATTCTGAGGCGATTTCAACACCTCCAAACATTGTGGTTTGGTGATTGATCCCTGGTAGGTCTCTTCACATTAGTATTTTTCCCTATTTCACACTATTCCATCAAATCAGTGTTTTCTTTTTATCTGCATTGTATAATTTTTTTGATCATGATTGGGTTTGATCAAGGATCTTATTTTAGTAATATTATCTTTCATCCTTGTTGGAATTTTCTATTGGAAGCATTGAGGATATTTACAGATAAAGGTAGGGAGTCTATAACCTAACTTAATGGTCTGATTTCAGTTAATTAAGTGCATACAATATATACGATTGAACCAATAAAACAAATGAATTAAATAATGGATTAATTGGAAATGATAATCATGTAATTGGATCACTTCATGGACCGCTTTGGGCCTATTAAGATGTGACATGGCTTGCAGTTTACTTTTAAAATAATGAATTGGAAATGGATTGTGAATGATTTTAGCATGAAATGTATTTTAGTTGATTTATTGTTATAGATTCACCTTGGAAAATGGATTGTTTTATTAACTGAATAAATACTTAAATTGAAAGAAATATATTAGTTATCAGAATTAACCATTTAGTCATATGTTTTTATATTTTGATATTATTTTGTTGTGACATACACTTGGGGCACATGATGTGATGCTTATATATTTGGATAGACCTTGAAACGTGCTATGATGCTTATATACTATGATCATCCCTGACATAACTTGTGGTGATTATAAATCAGGCTAGGCTCGGACACACGATGTGATACTTATATACCGAGTTATACATAAATTGTGTATTTTTTCTAGTGATATGTTATAAAATGTGTAAACGGTTATGGTGGGCATGGTTGTGTTACATGCTTAGAGACATTCCAGCATGGTGTCGAAGATTGTTTTTTGGTTTCATTGTGGTGGTTGGCATGGTTGTGATACATGCTTGGATACATTCTAGATTGGTGTCGAAGAAGGTTGATTAGTTTTTTTTGCACAAAATTATAACATACCCGAAGGAACACATCTCCTTTATTAAATAAAATCAAGGATACAAAAGTTAATTTTTTTTACAATAATTCCTTTGAATGAAAGAGTGAATCTCACCAGGAACTTGATTGAGCCAATTCATATTAGGAGTAGTGAACCCTTTATTCTCAAGTGCATCATACGAATCATTTTCTTCATGATAATCAGGCATCACGATGTCATTCATAGAAAAAAGATAATCCATGAAATTTCTGTATTTGGGAGTCAGCATCCATGAGAGGTGAACAGTTCCATTCCAAATAGCTTGTACAATAGTATTCGAGACACATTCATTCCACAAGTTGAGCCAACCATGTTGCTTTACCATTTAAACTAAAATTGATTTTCCTCAGAAATTCCACATCAATAAATTTTCTTATACCACTTGGCCCATATATACATCCCATTACATCACCTTTATGATTTTGAAATCTTTCACCATACCTATAGGGACCTAGGTTACTCATTGAAGATCTATTTATATTAAATTTAATCTTGCTCACAAATAAAAGAGTTTATGGGACATCAAATGTACTAAAAGGAAGAAGAAGGTTACCTACAAATTCAAGATGGTTAAGGACATAATGTTCATAAATGGAGTTGTCACAAAACCCATCTTTAAAAGATATAGAGTTTTTTATAGTAATAATAATGCGGGTGAGGGAATGGTGAATATAATATGAAGAAATTACATATTAAAAGTTGTTAAGACTTGACTAGATAACATGTAGAACATCAGTGATGGTCTCCGTGAGTAGGTTTCCCAACTTTGGGGAAAGTGATAGAATGATGAAAGTAGATATATGAGCATGGATATCGACTGTTCAATGAATTATTACCTCAATGAGAGAAACATTAACTGTACAAAGGGTGGTAATAGTTAGTCAGTTGATAAAAGGATGTCAAAAATCATCCCTATATTGATTACATTGGGCACATTATGAGCATAAATTAATTCTAAAAGATTTATTGAATTCATCAGTTAAGATTTTGGAATACATCAACCTCAATTAAAGAGTAAATATGGATAGAAAAATATGTTATCTACTAAAACACTTACTCCAACTTTTAATATGACCTTGTATAGAACTATGATAAAAACAATTATGGAGAGAATCCCACTAGATGTTGGATCCCAAACAAAAACAACATTTTCATTGATAAAGGTATAGTTTGAGACCATTTCATTGACTTTAGTAGGGAGCATTTCCCATTAATTATCCATTTTATATTTTTAAACATATTAATTTAATGTAATGGGTTAGATGAACTAATTCTATTGAGAAGGGGTGTACCTAACCAATTATTAGACAAACAGTTAAGAGAATTATTGATATTGGAGAGCTAGTGAGAGTTCACAAAATGCCAGAATACAAGGACTTAAGGGTGGGACTTATGGAAGAATCCACATAATTCAAATTCCATGTTTACAGCTTGGTCAAGAACATAGATCATAGAAAGTAAAGTCTCTCAAACATCCCATTTTTTAGTCTCTACATGAAAATAGCTTAAAATGATTGATTGAATTTCCCAATATTTTTTCAATCCCTCCATAATCAATAGGATGACATCCTTGCTTCCAAAGAACAATAACAAGTCTACGATGAAGTATTATTCCACTCAAGAAAGAATTCTTAATTGAGGTGTTGATGTTTTGAATGTGAGAAACCTGCCATTTATAGACCTTAAATGTGTAAACAAATTCAGAAAAATGAAAGCATTCATGAAGCTGACCCTACCTTCCATTGAGAGGGTTTTTCCTTTCCACGAGGCTAATTGATTTCTGATTTGGCTCTCAATTTTTAAAAAATGACCAGCATTTGGTTTTCCCTAAAACATTTAGACTTTGAGATAAGTAAATGGTATCACACCCTCTCTAATTCCTAACTCATTAATGATAAATACTTTTCTAATTACCGAAATATTTTTTTCCAATGTATAAGTATGAATTTCCCCAAATAATCTCTTCTCAAGATACACTTTCATAATGAATGAGAGTATTCATGATGTTTCTAATATTTCCTTTATCACATTGAGTGAAGATAATTTTTTTCATCTATATAAAAAAGGTGAGTGGAAGCAATAAGACATACGACATCTCTAATGGGTTTTATTTTTTTTGACATTGACCATATTGAGAAGAAGTCTACTTATACAATATTCAACAATAGATAAAATAATGACTGAAAGAGGATATCCTTGTATAACACCTCTAGATCATGTTAAATATCCCTTAGGGGGTCCATTGATAATCACTGAGATATAGGCTGAGCTTAATTTTTTTTACCCATTTAACAAAGACCACGTCAAATCCAAAACTAGTTAGAACCAAGAAAATGAAGCCCTAATATAACATGTTAAAATCTTTTTTTTATCATCAATATTTGATAGAAACATTACCTCCTCTGGTCGATTTCTGGTGAATATTAACACATTCTCAAGTAGTGATCAAGAAATCAGGAATAGTTCTTCCTTTAATGAAACCAAATTGGTTAGAGGAGACAATCCTATGGAAAATACTGGATGGACAATTGGAAAGTACTTTTATAATAATTTTTAAGATGGAATTAAAAAATGACACTAGTCTAAAGAGATGAACCTCATTTTCAATATCCACATTAGGAATGATAGTAAGAAATTGACCACTAATACCTTGTGTTAGCTGACCACCTTTTATGAATTGAATGACTAGTGTAAAAATATCACAATGGATAATATCCTAATTTTTTTGGAAGAAAGAGTTCGTAAACCCATAAATTCTAGGATAAATTCTAGGATTTAGACCAAATACATATTCCTTGATCTTATACTATAGGAGAGTAGTGATAAGATATGATTTTTCTTCATGATTAATAAGTCAATGACTGATATATTCAATCATATCAATGTTGGTACTAGGTCCCACAATGAGATTCTTATAATAGGAGACAACATGAGTAGCCAAGTCCTCTCTTTTTTCATAGAACTCTTCACTATCACATAAAATAGTCAAAGGTCTGCTAAATTTCATTACTCTTTGATGGGTGTTAAAAATGTGTTATTTCTACCACCTTGTTTAACGATTTGGCTTGTAAATATTTTATTTTAATGACCTCTCTGAAAATCAGAAGTTTTTTGAGATCATGAGTGACACCATTTTCCTACTAAATATCAGAAGATAAGTCACATCCTATGTTATTTTATTAGATGGAGTGATGTATAGATTTTAAATGAGAAATGTTTTCATCTTTGTTACTAAAGCACTCTCGATGCCATATTTTAATCGTTTTATTAAGCAATTTGATCATTAAAACATAGTATAGGGCATCATATATATAGTCGAGGGAGTACTAAGAGTCATGAACCAAATTTTTATATTCAGGGTACAACGTAAAATAATTGTTTAATTTGAATGGGAAGGAAGTTTAATCCTTACTAGAGACAAGGTTTTTCGATATATGATGATGATTTGAGTAAAAGTTTTCAAGGTTGGTGCAATAGATAGTTTCCAAAACATCAAGGGAATATTCATTAACAAAAATTATATCCAATATTCTAGAAAACATTTTATTTATATTCCTTATATACCATGTGTATTTGAAACCCACCAAATTAACATCATGATAGTTTCTATTTCTAATAAAAGATCTGAATTCTTTGATAGAGGTAGTATAATTAATCATGCCAAGACGTTCATCAGGATTCAAAATGGAATTTAAGTCTCCAAGATGAGCCTAATAACTTTTAATCGATATAATAATAGTCTGAATGTTCTACCATAAAACCCTTCTTTCCTATTGATCATTGTAATCATAGATAAAATCATAAAATGTTTCATCCTCAAACACTTATATTTTAGAGTAATCGTCTACTAAATGTGATTAACAGATGAAATTCCATCCATCCTTGAATGATATAATACCCAAAGTATTTTGATATCATTATTGGGCTAATTATTATTTATAAGATTTTAGGAAAAATTACATAGAGATGAAATCCTCTCTGAAAATATCCTTTTTGTGTCAGAAAGAACTAGAAGTTCATGTTTTTTTGTTCTTATAAAAAGTCGAAGGGAGTTGACTATTTTAGGGTTCAGCATACCCTAACAATTCAAAAATATTCAATTTATTTGTTCTTTTTCTTATGAAAGAGCCCCCTTTTTAATTCCATTCAATTTTTTAGTCCAAGTTGATTTTTGGATGATAGTAAATTTATTATCATCTTTAGGTATACCTTCATTTTTTTTATATTTTTCCAGAAAAGGGACTCCAAATTCATTATTCTCTGTAGAAATAACCAAATATTGAACTTATACTAAAATATCATTGGTATTTTTCTGATCCTTCAAATCTCTATTAATAGTCGTAACCTCCAGAGGTGTATTTTATGTTTGGGAATATGGTCAGGTGCGGTTATAATTTTAGGGATCCCATTGATTCAACTTAAAGGAGTCCTCTAAACTACCCTATCAATAGTATTGAAAGCATTACTAACAGGGGGATATATTTTTTTGGATTACCATCCACAACAAGAAGATCATATGTGATGAACTACTAGAGGATAGTCTCAAAAGACTCAATTATGACTTTATTGATGCCTCAATAAAGTTCACAGAATTCTTATGAAAATTGACTTCTCTAGGTTTACTAGATTTTATATATGAAGGCCTCTATAGGCTATCAGGATATGAAGCTAGGGTAGTCGATGTGGTAGCCTTATTTTTCTTCAAACTATTATGAGCACAAGTGATTATAGTATTAAGATCCAACATGTTACTACCCATAACATTAGTAGAAACCATTGAATGGGTGGTAGAATCATCATCATAGTTCCTTCATTCCTTGTCAAAATAAGTTATTGATTTTACTCCGGTTTCTTCTGTATATCAGATACTTTGTTTAATTGTTTTGTCATTATATATTCAACTATCCTATAAATATTTGGGGAAATTACATGGTATTTAAATTCGTCCTCAGTGTCCATACCAACATTATGGCCCACATTTATTACAAGAGATATAGAAGCAGTACTGGTATTTGTGGTAGGGTGAGTAAAATCACTTTCCTTTTCCTCTTCATCATATAGGACAACCCAATTCATCCCAATAGTGTTATTCATTTCAAATGTGTTTGGCTGTTTTTCAATCATCTCCAAAAATCATTCTTTTTAGCAGGATCACCCTTGTCCAAAACAATGGAATGTGATTTTTATTTATATTTACCAATTTCCAGGGAATGACACCAATTGGTGGATTCACTTTTTTCTTGACAACCATGAAATTATCAATGCCATATCTAAAAGTTCTAACATAAACAAAAAATGGATGAAAATATTCATACTACATAATTATTTCTACTTTATAATAATTTCTAGTGAAATTGATAACATAAAAAATATTTGTGACAAATTTTTCCTCAACCAATATTCTTTCATAAATCCCAAGTTCACAATTAAGAGTATTGTGATCCATATTAAAAGGTATGCCAATACATGCAGCAAGCTAATTAAGGATTTTAGGGTTTCATAACATCCAGTTTAGACCATGAAGTCTAACCCAAACTTGAGAATTTTAATTTCATTGATTGAAATGATTGAAGATGATATCCCAAACAGATTGTCTCAGTAATCCAGGTTTCAATTGAACATTCCCATTCTTTCTCACTACTTCCAGATCATCCTAACTCTCTATAAGGATGTGGAAAAAAGAACTACTGATTGGAACCATCTTCCAATCAGATCTTCCCCAAAATATTGCAACTATGGATTTGAGGCCATCATTGGGCTACGTTTGGTCACCCTTTTTTTAAGATATGCACCCATGAATGGAAAATTTTTAAAGATCCAGCCTCTAGTGGAGGGATTTTTGATCTGAGACCACTGAATTTCCTTCATCTTCATGATATTTTAAGGGAGAATTTTTGGGTAGTTCATCCTTGATAGGATCAGATTCTTGAAGATCCTCTACAAAAAAGATTCATTTTCTTTCCCATGATTATAATCACCAACATAATTTAGGTATTCAGCTGATTGCTTCTTTCTTTTGGAAGAATCCATGATCACACCCTTGAAGGAAAGTTCATATTTTGGGCTGAACAATTCCATGATCCAAGAGAGGGTTAGATCTAAGGAGAATCATCATTGAATCCTAGCAAGAAACATGTAGGGTTTTAAGAGGGATTTTTCTTCATTGTGAGAATGAGATCCAACCTCAAAACTAAGATATATTTTTGGATTATTGATTTATTATATTAAATTTTGAATTAATTTATACATCTGTTTATCACATTATTGCTTGAACTTATTTTCATAATGGTTTTTTATACATGGTGGTGTCAACCTACTGAATTTTACTCGCACCCTACTTGAAAGGTCATTTGTACCTATGAAGATAATATGGATGCCAGTTTGGAAAAGGGAAATGGTCCTTATAGTTAGTTGTTTCTTGTTGGATGGGTTGGGTACTAGAGAAAACCCCGACATGGGGTTCAGGACCAGGGACGTTTCAGTTATCATTTGAACCTACTATTATTTTATATGTATCACTTCTGATATGAAGTTTAGTTACATTCAATCCTTTCATTACATTATTCATTTATTATTTATTGTATTATTCATTTGAAATTTATTTTTTTGTTTATCCACTATGTTATATGGTTTCCATTATTTACAAACTCTCATATTTATGTATTTTATGCTGTATTATGAATCTAAACATGTGGTTATAGCCTCCCTACTATATTCACCACACCCCCTCTTCTTGTCAGCAGCTTCTGGTATATGGAGAGGCATGATTGATCTCATGTAACTAACCTGGATAGGCCACGTGAGAGATTTCTAGTCCGGTGGAAATTACATGTGAGTACATCTGTTTGGGCTGACATGTACTTCATTAAAAATGATATTTATAACACTTAATCAAATTTAGATATGCTTTATGGAATTTACAATTGGTATTTCACAACTATAATTATATTTACAATTTCAAAAGGTCTGATATACCTGGGTCCCATTAATATTTTCTTACTGAACCTTATAACACCCTTCCATGGAGATACATTCAAGAAATTGGATCCCCCACTTGAAATTAAAAATCTTTACTCTAGTTATCAACATAAATATTTTCCCTATATTGAGATTCTTTTATGATTTTTAATGGTCCATACATTTATCATTGTATCATCATGATGTTTTTAGCCTCTAAGTTTCCTTTCACTATCTTTATCCAAACAATTTGGAGTAAAAAATTTATTGAAATATAATGATTCATATAAAGCCATTTAAATACTTGAATAAAATATATTATTATTGGAAAACTCCACAAAAGGTAATTATAAATCCCAAAAACCTTGAATGTGAAGTGATAACGATCTAAATATGCTTATAATAATTTAATAGACAGTTTGAATAATCCATAATCCGAAGGATGATATGCAGTGATAAAAAATAGTTTGGTATCAAGAGACATCCAAATAATTTTCTAGAATTTAGATGAAAATAAAATATCAAGATCAGATATAACTGAAAGTGGTGCTCCAAGAAGTCTTACAACTTCATTAATATAGAGTTATGAAAAGAACTCATGAGGTCAATCTTCTCTTATAGTGATGAAATTTGTATATTTTGTAAGGTGATCAACAATAACCGATATTGAACCATTCCTTCTAATATTATTTGGTAATCTAGTGTAAAATTACATATTAATTTCATCCCATTATCAAATAGGAATAGGTATAGTTTTCGTGAGTCCTCTAGGATTTTTTATCTCAATCATCACCTATTTAAAATCCAAGCATCTTGATACTTAATCACAAATTTCCACATTATTTTGTCATATAAAAAAGGTTTATTTCGAATACTTATACAAATTAATCCTACTAGGGTGGATAGATAAATTCAAGCTGTGTGGAACATCTAATAATTCCATTTTTAGTTCGGGTATATATGGAACACATTTCCTCTTTCAACATTTCAAAATTTTGTGTTAATATATAAAGTCTTCCAATTTCACATCATTGATGTATTTAATTTTCTTCTAAAAATTCTCATCATTAACTCAGAACTTTTTATCTTTTCTAAAAAATATGGTTTCAAAATAATATGAAAAAGGAGTGATGTTACCCATTCATTAATAATTCTTAAATCCATATTTACATACTCTATGAACATATGATCCCTCTTAATCCCCTTTTTAGGACTTCATGATCTTTCTCAATCTATTGATCGACTACCTTATTTAGCTTCCCTAAGTGGTAGTTTATTGGTCAATAATAATCCTTAAGTATCTAGATCTGTTATATTTTCCCCATATTAAGTTATCTATGTGAAAGGGGGTATTTTAGAATTTTATGATCTTTGTATATCTCACACAATTCATCATAGAGATAATGTCTCCATATCTTCATAGAAAAGATTATTCCAACCCACTCATATCATAAATACCCACATAATCATGAACTTAAAAAAAACGTGTATGCTATTATCCTATAATTAGACATATGCTGAAATAATATCCTAGGGTTATGTTTCTTAGTATATGTTTTCCTAAATAAAATTCCCAAGGTTTTTAATAAACTTTCATTGATACCAATTGTAACACCCAAACTCCATTATCCTAGAGTGATGATTATTTTATTACATTAGAATATATACAAGGTATATAATCTTGAATCATTTAATAGATTAATAGTCTTATGAGATTCGATATGTACACGATTCTAGCATTCTATATTAAAATATGAATTATAATATAATAATTATTGTGAGATATTTTTTATTTCTTCTACTAAATCATTAATTTCAATAGTATTTTCTGCTTCGTATCCTAATGAAAGGAAAACATAGTAATGGGTGATATCAAATACTCAGTAAGGGACAATGCACAACATAAGATATCATAAAGTGAATAAAACATAAATAATATGTATGAGATAAAAAGTAATCAAATGTTCTATAAAAATAATACCATAAATGGGGACTAATTATATGTTTAACATAACAATATAAATAATCTCATGGATAATAATAACTTATTTAATAATGATTAAATGAATAATTTCAGACATCATAATCTTACCATCAAGGACATATTCCAAGACAAAATATATAAAAAGGTAAGGCATATTCGAAATAAAAAAATAGTTTTTCTCATGAGACCTACCGATGCATTGACGGGCTATAGTAGGCCCTAACCATCAATTACTAAGTCCTAATCAATATAAACATTCATATTGAAAAAATATCATATGAAATGTTAATAATTCCCCAATGAATAAAAAAATCATAATCCATAGAGAGTAATATGATGAATTTAATAAAACTTTTACATCCCTAGTAAATCATAATATTCTCCAAATAATATTGACAAAGAAAAGATACATTAAAATATCACTTGAGGATATCAAGATGAAAAAAACCTTTTAATTTGGAATTCAGTTATGTAAAAAATTTACCAAACATTAATGGAAATATTTTATTTTAAAGGGAACTCTAAAACTTATAGTGTAATATTCAATGAATTGTACAATCATGACATCATGGAATTTTTTCATGTGTTGTACATAATAATAGATTCAATTCACACTTTTGGTAAAGACAAAAAGTACCTTATTCGAAAAATGACCAGATGATTCCATTGAAACATTTTTATTGAAATAAAAACATGGATAAAATGACTTTAATAAATCAAAGAAGAATAGTAAAAACTTTCTTGATAAAATTTTAATGAATATAAGTACATGGTTGAAAAATATTCCTGACTAGATAGAAATAAAAATTAGTTTTTCTTAAAAATATACTTTGGGTATCTTGAGTATTGTTAAGATGAAAATGAAATAAAATATTACAATTTTTAGAAACTAACTAGAGGAGAAGAAAATATATTGGTTTTAAGATATATGGATAAAATAATTTCCCTAATTATGACTTAAATATACCCAATCTTGGATAATGATGAGATTTTGAAATAAATGATTACCTCATGTCTAACTTGTGTTGTACATGATTTAAACCTCATATATAATAAATTTAAAATTATTATAATTATATAGAAGATCTGTATACATACTTATAATATCTTATATGTTATTTTTTTAACATTTTATCACCTATTCATTAATAATATTTCATTATTACCATTGTTTCAGGTGTTAACCGCTTCATTTTCTAATGTAGTTTTTATCATAGAAATTTCAGTTATCATGAATAGGAAATAATTACATCATATCCAGAATTATATAAATACTATAAATGTCATGTTTATTCATCATATAATTTTTTATAATCATCCTTTAAATTTGGACATGGAAAATGAATCACTTCACTTCGTGGAGATGGTAGGTCATACACACGCACGAGCCACATTATCATTTACTTAATGGGTGAATGAGTAAGGAATTGGAGGATATATTAAATTTTCATAATCAATATTATTTCATAATTAGCATATGTATTCATTATTTTCATCATTATAACAATCCATGTGAGTTGGTGATGGAAAATTAATTCCATCGGTTTGTGAGGTGGCAGTATGTCATATACACGAGTGATGGTTTTGTTTCCCATTTGATGAAAAAGGGGATAGATAAATATTAATCTATAAATATAAAAAAAATCTGAATATATTTTTAGATACTGGTTTCATTATATTTTACTTATTAAGAAATAATTGAAGTGGTAAATATGGAAGTAAAAAAAGACCTTGGTGATGACGAATACCTTAGAAAAATATCATTTGGATCACTTATTAAGAACCCTAGGATTGGTATTTTTGGAATAAAAGTATCTCCAAAAAATGTATACTGATTTTGGGGGAGATTTTTTCTGGTATTTTTTGAGGTAAATGTATCAATAGGTTTTAAGGAGTGATGGGAGGAGGTTCCGTTTTATAATTGAGGTTAAGAGAACACTTGTAATTTTTCAAAGGTTTAAAATAATGTCATGTAAATTTCATAGATAAATGACTAAAAAATGGTTCATATTTTATGTCGATAGGTTTAAGGTCTCAATTAAACCAAAAAATGGAATTTTATCAAGTTTTTTGGTCATTTAAACTCTTATCTTTTAAGGTTAACCCCTTGTAAATCCATTTTATCCATAACTGCAGTGAAAATGTTTTTACTATTTATAATATTTCTTATAAACAAAAATTAAAGTGGCCTAATTAAACAGATTGAAAATTATAATTAAAAATATTAATCCATCTTATCAAAATAAATTCACAAAATTTTGAGCCTTTAATTAAAAAATAAAGATGAAACATTTATCAGAAAATAGTTTTTCAAAAAAGGCTTTATTTAAGAAAAGATAATATTACATTAACTATATGACTAGTAAGCATCATTATATGATTTTATAACAATATATTTAGATATATAATCTATAATTTTCATTTAAATATTTCATCATTAATGATTAATTTATTAAATTCAAATGGATAGTCATTATGCTTAAAAAATAGTTTTCTAAAAAATATCCCTTTGTAACTCCAAATGATCATTTTTTTTGTTTCAATAAATTTAATATTCAATACATGATTGATTCTAAATGTTATATCACAGTATTATAAAAAAAATTTGAACTAATTAAATACTAAATTATAAATTATTCATAGAATCATATTTTGAAGGGAAATTTTCAAAACTCATTTAAGGCTTATTTTAACCTAATAAGTTTAAAATCAATATTCATATTATCAAATTAAATTTTTTTGTGCCATGAAATATTAAAAAAATTATTTTATTATAGTTTTACTAATATATTATTTTCAAATAATTTAATTTAATCTCAGGTGCTACACTAAACCTAATGTTCACTGAAAAAGTAGGGTTTAGAAAAGAATCCTTAGAAAATGTCATGAATAGTTAGAAAAAATTCATCCCAATTACTTCCAGAATACTGCTGGAAATTAAAATAGTTATTTCAATAAATATAATACAAAAATTCACTTAAATTATGTTCAATAATAAAACATAATAGTGTATCTTTTAGCATAAAAATCAATGAGAAAACAAATGAAATTATTGGATCAACATCGGTATGCCTAAAATGGAGCCTCTTTTCTAGCACCCAGAGTTCCATAGAATATGTTTTAAGATTCCAGGAGCATGATTTGATACCACTAGAGGATTATTATTATTTTTCTTCATTATAATATCAGAAATACATGAAGATCAACCAAATTCATCTCTAAATAAATAATTATGAACAAGATAATTATTTTTTATAAATTAATTATAAATTATATGTGAAAATATCCTCTATTTGAATATTTGAAGGTCACATTCATCTAGTTCTAAGGATTAACCTAAAAAATATATATGAAAATATATTTTTGGATAGGGGTCTGACGAGTTAAGTTGTTCTCTCGAACCAACAATCTCAAGGGATGATAGAGTAGCTAAATATATACATCTTGACTTATTTTAAAACAAGAAGCAATACAACATCTCAAATATATTCAAATTGTTATGGTATATTCTTGTATAGATTTTTAACATTCTAATATAGGGCCAACATGAGGTCTCTATCACTATTTTTCATATGAGATCATATCTATAAATAAAAATTCATATTTTTATTATATTTTTAGTGGTGTTTGAGTATCATAATTTAGTTTTTTAAAATTTATATGGATTCTATATAGGATGACTATAAACATATATTCTTTTGAAAAATTATTATATAGTGACTTGTTTGGTGAATTTTATTTTTCTATGTGTGTATTATTTTTTTAAAGAAAATTACCTTGAGTCAGCTTCTAATACATACCCTATTCTTTGTGGTTGTCCTATAGATCTATAATAAACTTTTCACTTTGTTGCAACTATCTCTGAAAAGGTCGTCCAAACCCTAATCCAATAGCACATTTCAAATTGAGAGTGAAAATGTAGATGAATGATTGCCTGATAACTAAAAAAATATACAATTCATTGAGTTAAATGTTTTATTTTTATTTTTGATCTTACATTACATTGTCTATATATATGGATTAGATAATAGTGTATACTTTTAGAAAACATGTATAATGTGAAAAGGTGTCCTACAGAAATATATGTTTTCACTTTAGTAAAGTTTCATAAAATTTCATTTTTATTCTTTGTAGTTCCCTTATTAAAATTTATTATATTTATTAAAATTATTTTTATTAAAAGTTTATTCTGACATAAAAATTATTCTACTCCAAATTATTTTATTTTTTATTTTCCCATTGTGTGTTAAAATTGTTTATTTTGATTTGATAACTGCCTCAAGGAGCCACTTCATGAGTTTTTTTTATTACTGGACTTGTTCACCTTGATCAAAATCAACATCCTAATGCTATATCCTATTTTGAAGAATCATTTCTAGAACTTGTGCAAGATAAATCTCAAGGAAGTTATATTATGTCTCAATCCACTATTTTTTTCCAATATAATATCAGTTTCACTCTTCTATAGGTATTAATCTTACCAAGTGATCTTCAAAAAAAATCAAAAACTCTTTATGGATCTAGCCACAGATTTGACACAAAATCCAAAAAATCAGGGTTATATTATTTGATTTGACGCGAATGTAGAAAACATGAATCAAAATGGTGAATACTATAACACTCCAAGATTTTAATATACTAATACCATCAAATATGTCAATATGATCAATGGTTCTTTCCATACACAACACTATACTAAAGAAAAAACACAATATATTTTTATAAAAATATAAATATTAAATATGAACATTAAAATATATCCCTTGAATTAGTGGTAATGAATTTTATTAATGGATTTATTAAATATTTATGGAAATAAAATAATAGATACTTTTAATATGAATGATATTCAATTAGTATATCTAAAATAAATAAGGAAATCATTTTATGGTTAAAAAATATTTTTTAAAAAATTTGGGTTTTATTTCACGAAACTAATAATATTTTGATTATATAATAATAAAATATATTTATAATATGAATAATATGGTATGAAAAAATTAATTATTAATTGATATTAAATAATAATAAATAAAAGTTAACATTTTAAAAAGTTATTTTCAAATATGAAGAGTTTTCCAAAATATATTTCGTAGTTCTATATAAATATTTAGTTAAAAAGTTTAGAAATTTAATTTCAGAAAATGAACATAAATTTTAGAATAAAAATATAAATATAATATTAAGATAAATATTTGGTAATTTTCTAAAATTAATTATTTTTAGGTTGAAAAACCACTTTTACAAATAACATGGATTTTATGAAATTATTTGAATATAATAATGAATTTGAAATAAATTATACCTTTTTTCTAAGACCAAATATGTATTTAATCTATGAATTTTTAATTTTAAGAAGCTGGGTTTTAATTTACAAACCCATATTTGAAATTTTCAAATATATGTAGAATTCTTTAAAAAAAAATTTATTTTTATTTCAAAATTAATTTTTATCACTTATAAAATTTCAATAAAATTAAATGTATTTAAAATTTATTATTAATGGTCCCAAATATTCTACTAGAGACCTATTTATTTTTAGGCATAAATATTATATTTTCCTTAGGTAAAAACAAGTTACCACCATAAAATTTAAAAGGTAAAAGTAACCATTCAAGAGGTAGAGGGATTAAAACAAGATAAAACATATATGTTATTGAGTTATTGAGTTTTTTTTAAACCATATATCTTAACCAATAAATTATTTTCTATTTTTGATCCACTTGATGTGATTAACATGTGCTTCATTTCTATTAACTTGAAATATTTACAAAAATGTCATTCTCACCACATATAAAAGGGGCCTCTCACAACCTCTTAATGAAAATCCTAAAAATTATATTTCCTCTTGAAAAACTACAATTTTTACTTAACTTATAGTAATATTTCACTATCTTAATCCTCTAAGTACATGATATTATCCTATTACATTCATTTCCAAGGGATCTTTCAAGGAAATATCAAAGTGCTCAATATGAGTAATTATTTTTACTTAACTACTTTAATTTCTACTTTTATTTTCCAATTATAATTTTTGAATACCTATGTAATGAAATAATTATGGGATATTGAATTATATTATGTTATGGTAATATGTATTAATCACCTTTTACCATTTCTATTTAAAAATGAAACTATATTTTTTTTACTGTGAGGACTCCCACCTCAATGACACAACATGTTTTTTTCTTTAACCACTTTAAAATGAAGGTATAAAATAATAATTTAATAAATAATTATGATATTTATTTAATTTTTATGTTTATGAATCATTAAAACAGACTACTTATTTCACTCGTTCTATGTAAAATAAAATCTTCAACCATGCATATATGTGGACTACCACCGCCATGGAGTAATTGATTTATACCATTATCCATCACTACCATAAATGGATGGTTATGAGGTTGGTATTAAACAATAATTATGATATTTTTTAAATCAATAATTTTTTATGGAAAATTATAGAACCTATTAATGATATGATCAACAAATGATTATTATTAATTCAATAATTTAAAATGACCAAACTATGAGAAAAATGATCTATTATTTCTAAGTAATGGATTTATATAAATTATATTATCATTATTTTATTTACTATTATGATATATCACACTATTAATAACCAAATAATATCATTATGCTTCTATTAGAATGATATTGGAACTAAATCACCTCATAATCAACCATTAATCATGTTAGGTTCATGTTTGGGTCGGTTTAACTACTTACTTGAAAATACTCTATATTTATATAATTTAAGAGTTTGAGAAGTTATTTACTTGAATAATTTGTTATGAAATTGTAAATCGTTTTTTAGTGATTTTATATCATCATTTATCTCATTAATTATGAAAACACCTTTTATTCATTAAGAGTGAGTGAAACATGATATTCATCAATTTCATATCATGTTTATGACCAATAACACCATGGAATGAAACTATATATTTATAAAAAACCATTTAATGTCTCTTAAAGTACCTTATATTATCTAATAATGATATAATTTTTTAAAATATTATATTCGGACACTATTTTTATAAAACATTCTCATAGTGATAAAGATTACATACACTCAATGTTGGAAATTGTTAAAGAATAATTAATATTCATGTGTATAGAATTATTGAAAATGAATAGTATAAATGGTTACAGTTATAAATATGGTTATTGGGTAAGTATTTAATAAACATAATTTATTTATTCAATATGTTTGGTTCAAGTCCAGAATAAATCCGGATCGAGGTATGGATTTCTGTCACAAATTTATCTATGAGATATGTTTCGTATTATGCACCTAATTTCATTCATATGGTATGTATAATACATATATTATATTTAATATCATAAATTATCTATTAATAATTATATATTATGTTAAATTATATTACCACTCCTTCAATGGGAATTGATTAAAGGGATATTGATTCCATAAGGGTTTTCTTGGTCTTAATTTTGATTCTTTGAGACATAACACATGGTATAAAACATGTTTCCTTTATATGGTTCTCTAATTATTTAATATAAAATAAATTTTATAGAAATTATTTCATTTTAATTCATGGTTAAAATTATTCCAAATCAATTTATTTCCTTCATATATCTTTTGAATCATGTGTTACCCCAATCATAATATTTTTTGATAGCTAATTTTTTTCATTAAGTTATGATCATTCACTGAAACATATTTCATATAAGTGGGGTATATTAAGCCTGTTTATTGTATTATGTGTTATTATCTCATTTTTTATATTTTTTTCCATAAAACCCCATTTTTAAATGACTCATGCTGCATGGAGTATGTTTCCCCTAAGTGATATTGATAAGTCAATTCTAATTTCATTGAGTTATAATGATTCATCTTAAATTTTTCTTTTCCATTCCTAGGATACCCCACCATAACCTTTTATTATATGGTATTTTATAATCTTATTTGTTAAAATTATTTTTTATACGACTAAAGTTTTTACTCTATTTATACAAATATATTTAAATAAATGTATTTTGAAAATAATAAAAAGCGGGTTTTCCTTTCACTTTTACAGGTTTTGTCTTCCTCTCCTCATTTCTACAATATACAATTTATATATTTTCAAGGATCCATTTTTTAGAGATTATTTTTTGAAGTAATTGTTTTAAAAGGAATACTATTCACATTTTAAAAAGTTACCTTTAAAAGAGACATGAAAATTTGTACTTTACATTAATCTTACACTTATTTTCCAAAAAATATTTTGTGTTTTTTCATCCATTTCCCTTATGATTTTTTTAAAAAATTACCCTAATGGTTTTATATATCATGATTTATCCTATAATACATACATAAATACACACACACACACATAGATATATATTTATATATTATCATTTGGGTTGTTTAATTCATTGTTTCAAACAATTCTATTATTGATCCATTAATTTGTGAGAATATTCAAAACAAAAATTTTATGAGGGTGTTTTTCATTTATTTAAACACCCACTTATGTTTTCTTTACTATATTGGGGATATGTTATATTGAAACCATCCACCTTCTTTCTCTAGATATATTATCTAATGTCCTTTTTTTAGAGAAATGATTCATCACTACCTTTTTTTGGAATAATCATTTTTAGTGCATAAACATTAATTTACCTTCTAATTCCTTTAATATATGAATAACCTATGCCTGATTCATTTTATTGAATGTTTCCACACATCGATTAATTTGGGATAATTTTTTTCTTTACAATATATCTTTTATGTATACAATATAAATACCACATGATTTACTATCTTGATTGAATGGTATTTACAAGGAAATTTACTCAATTTCATTGAAACCCAGTTTCAATCTATGGGTTATTTAATATATATTGAGAGAAATTAATTTTATTTTGATGGGATATTTATGAATTTTTAATGGAAATTTTTTTATTTCCATATTTTTTTAAGGTGTACCGAATGAAACCCATTTTAATTTAATAGTTTCTTTATGCTATAAAAGTGATATATTTTCAATTGGAACATTCTATGAAACTCGTTTTATTTCCATGGGTTCTTTTTGATGTGATAAGTGAATAACTCTTTATTGGGACACATAAGTATGGATAATTATTATTGGGGTCTTATGTTACCCTAAAATTAATGAGTTTCAAGTATATATCTCATGAGATAATGTATTCAAGAGAATTTTTTTTATAATCATGGAAACATATAATGGGGATCATGAATGTAGTGTTCCTTATACTAATTTATATAATAAGTTGAAAGATGTTTCAATATTTTCACTTATTCTCATGACTATGTTATATTCTCATGGATCATTTTTATTGAATCGCTATTTTGATTCATGTCATATTTTATGTCAATATTTATTCCATGATTTATGAAATAATATTTGTTAGGTATGATTTTATTATGCATCTTGATTATACTCATATGCTCATATTATACTCACTTATTATATTATATTATTATGAATTATGTTTACACTTATTAAGGATCTGAGATAACCCCTTTCTTATTTTTCAATTTCACCATGTTTTGAAGAAAGTTAATACACATGATATGTTAAGAACAATATCTTATGAAAATAATTTATTGGATATGTTGAATAATGGTTATGTATTAAGTATTTCCTTTCATAGTGTAAATAGAAAATGTCGATTAGTTGAAAAATAAGTGATTTTAATTCGTAATTTTTTTTCTTAATTAACTAAAAATATAAACCAAAAATGTATTTTGAATTTTGTAAAATAAAATATTTTCTTTCAGTATTTTAATTACCAGATGATTTGGTTTTGGTCGTCATAGTTAGTATTAGACTATGGTTTAGATAACTTTGGATATTAGGAAATTTTTTGAGGTTAATTTAAGGGTTAATAAGTTAAGATTTGTTATAATTTAAAGGGTATGGTTAACAATTTTAGATATTATATGATTTTATTATATGGAAATAATTTACCTTTTATTTCTAGATTAAGAAAATAAAACCTTAGTTAAAACCCTAGGGATAAGTCTAAGTGGGAATTCTAAGTATAGGAGAACATCTTGAAGTTTTGGGGAAGTAAAATACTGTGTGGTTCTATGATAAATGGAATCCCCATATGGATACTACAAGTGGATGGAGGCTCTAGAATAGATGTACTTAGGGGTAATAACCCAGAAAAGGGATGATTTAGTAATAACTAGATCATTACCTATATTACATGAAAAAATGTCCCAACTACACCCCTGGTTTGACATTCCCATAGGATATGATTTGGTTAATCACATTCTCTTTACAATCCATTATGAAGGATTTATTTCCTAGTTAATTTAATGGATTATGTTAATAAGTATAAGATAATACAACCCAGAGTAAACTAGATTGAACCTATAATGATATAGGTTAATCTATGGATGATATTTGTTGATCTATGAGCGACATAGTTTGAACTAATAGATCTATAGTCTAACAAAGAATATAAAACATCATTATCCTCAAAGATAAATTAAATGAGGTAAATATTATGTTAATCTTACTACTATGAGTTTTTCATGAAAATAATGGGAAGATGGTATAATTATTCTTCAATAATGATTTTGTATCCATTATTAGATTATATTTTTATCCACAAATATGTTTCAAAGAAGATACAATGAATATTAATTCAATACTGTAATTACTTTATTATCAAAGGAATCTTTTAGTAGTAGGATCACTATATCCCACATTATAGTTAAAGGGAAATTTGAATCTTTTTATTCCTCTATTAGATAGAATTGATGTTAATTTGGAAAAGGATTAACCATTTCTATATAGAATCCATATTCATGTAATCATAGTGATATTACCTATAAAACATTTTTTTTGAAAAATTTAAGAGGGTTGTGACCATGACTAGCAGTCATTGCAGAGAGATATTAATTTCATTGGAATGGTAGAAGATAAAAAAATATTGTCATCATTTTAATTCATAATGAACTACCACTATGTACATGCCCTGATGTGGCTAGTGAAGTTTAAATCATCATTCCAATTTTTTAAGTAAAATACAATCCCCAACCACCAATGCTAGGGAAAAAAGACACCACAGTTAGTCAAAAAATGGGGAGGCCACTCAGTGGCACTGAAATTAGGAGTATATCTTGAATCAGGTTATATTCCCCAGAACATGAAAGACCTTATATCATATGCTTGAAATATTTTTGGTCTTGAAAGGCCCTATTTGAGCATAGGAAGTTCCATCTCGATTAGATGTTGTAGGTCATATATCCCCAAACTACCTTCATTCATGAGTTCTTTACAGTGAATATAATATAAGGATAAGAGAAATAGGAAGGCTAAGAGATGGTTGGTTATCTATTGTGGGTGACGATGCAGATAAGAGATGTTTTTGAAAGAGTGCAGGATGGGTTTATGGAGGCGACTACTCTAGAAAGGGCCTTGTGGGGTCTAAATGAGGATCTCAATGAGAATTATGAGGAGGATGATCATTCTTCATTGACATTGTCATTCATCCTCAATATCTCGACAGTGTCTCTAAGATTAATATGTGATGTGGCTGAGAGATGGATGTGTGTTCTATGTCTATTTATGTGATTTTTTACATACAGATTGTCAAAATAGGTAATCATATTTCATACCAACATTTGATAATCTATCACTACTGGTCTAACAATGAACTCAACAATAAATAAAATAGTTCATAACACCAAAACATGGAAGGTACATTTTACTAATGGTTTGGAAGAAACTTAATATATAGATATTACTATATGTGACTTCCCTATCTATCTCTGTATTTGTAATGTTGTTACCACAAGACATTTATGCCTCATGGATAACCATATATATATATTTTAGTAATTAATAATCAAAATTGAGAGGACATAATTTGGGTAAGGGGGAATATTATAACACCGCAAGTGTTTAATATATGATTAAATTTAAACAAGTCAATGTGATCGATATATTTCTCCTCATGTGATACAAAACTAAAACAAAACCGTGATATATTTTAATAAAAATAAAAATATTAAGTATGTCACATAAAAACTATCCATCGAATTTGTGGGAATGAATATGAGTAACTTATTTTTGAAATATTTATAGAAGGAATATAGTGTATACTTTTAATATGAATTAATATCAATTAGAGTATCTAAAATAACTAATTAAATCATTTAATGTTTTAAATATATATATTTATAAAATTTGTGTTTTATTTCAATAATCTAGGTATATTATGATTATATAGTAATAAAGTATTTTGATAATATAAATATTATATTTCCAATAAATTAATTTGTAATTGATATGAAAAAAGAATAGTTTCCATTTTAAAAAGATACTCTCTAATATGAACATTTTTCCTCTATGTTTTGGGATTTCATTTAAATATTGAATTATAAAATAATAAATTTTAAATTTGATAAAATAAACTCCATTCTTTGATTAATAATAATAATATAATAATAATATGATTATATGGTACTTTTAAAAAATAATTATTTTTAGGTGAAAATACCATTTTTAAAGATAAAACATTATTTATGAGATTATAAGTATATAAGTATGAATTAAAAATTCATGTAACATTTTTATAAGATGAAATATTTATTTTATTTGTGAATTTATAATTTAAAAATGTCGGTATAAATTTAGAAACCCATATTTTGTATTTTAGACCATGAGTAATATTTTATCAATAATACTTTTTAATACATTATATATTATTATTTTAAAATTATTTGTTCACTTTTATATATTTTAAAGAATAAATTGGATTAAAATTTATAATTAGAGGTTCAAAATTATATAATAGGGGAAAAATTATTTTTAAGCATAAAAATTATGTCACCTTATGTAAAAACTAGTTACCATGGTAAAAATTGAAATGGTAAATTAATTATTTAATGGGTCAAGGGATTGAAACATGATACAAAATTTGTATAATTGATTTTATGGGGTGTTTCTCTACCTTATCTCTTCTCAGTCCATTATTACCTATTTTTGGAGCCACATGAAATGAATAACTTGTCACCCCTTTGTATTAAGCTTAAATATTTTCAAAAAAACCATTCTCACCACTTATAAAAGTAGCCTCTCACGACACCTTCAAGGAACTCCTAGAAAATATTTCCCACTAAAACCCTGCCATTTTTTCTTCCACTTAATAATATTTTATTGTCTTCATATTCTAGTGAACATATATAATCCAGTGTCATCTATTTATAAGGGGTATTTTAAAGAAATCTCATAGTGCTCAATGTGAATGATTATTTTTTCTCAACTTATTTCTTTTTATATTTTTATTTTCCCATTATAATTTTAAAATAACTATGTAATTAAATAATAATTGGTTGTATAATTAATTTTATTATTCTATGGTAATAACTACTCATCTCCTTTCCCTTTTTAACTAAAAAAATGAAACTTAAGTTCATACATTTTACAGACTACTACCTCTAATATGAAACATGTTTTATTTTCCATAAAAAACATACAAGAATGGTATAAAAGGATAAAATAATAAATAATTAAGATATTTATATCATGTTTATGATTCTGAAACATCAAACCATATTTCTCATTTCTCGTATTCTATGGAAAATGAAATCTTCAACCATTTATATGTGTAAACCACTATCTCCATAGAACAATTGATTTATGATTATCTTTTCATTACCTCCATACATGGCTATTCATACGGATGGTAAGAAAGGATAAATATTATTTTATGACATCATTAAGGTTCTATTAAATCAAATTTTATAGCATATTAATGATATGATCAACAAATGATTATCATTAATTTAATCATTTAAAATGAGTGAATAAAGGGTAAAATGATCTGTTCTTTTAATTAATTCCTTTATATAAATTTTCATATCATTATATAATTATATTAAAACTAAAACACCTTATAATCAACCATTAATCATGGTATATTTATGTTTTGGTCGGTTTAACCACCTACTTGAACAATAATATGAATTTATATAATGGATGACTATGAGAAATTATTTATTAGTATAATGTGTTATTAATATGTAAATATTATTATTTTTTATGTTATGGTTATGTCAACATTTATCACATTAATTAATAAAACACCTTTTGTTTCTTAAGAATCATTGAAACATGATCATCGATGATTTCATCTTCATGGTTTATAACTAAAACTAACAAGGAATAAAATTGTTGATTTATAGAAATTCATGGAACATCTATTATTTCAATTTAAATGATTTAATAATGATGTAAATTAGAAAAATAATATATAACATAACTGTTTTTATGAAAAAGTTCAAATCGATAAAGATTACAAAAACCCAGTGTTAAAAATAGGCAAAAATAAATAATATTCATGTGTTAATAATGATTTTAAATGAAGAGTATAATGTTTTATGGTTCTGAATAAATTAATTGGCTATGTATTTAATAAACATGATTTAATTATTTACGGATTTTGGTATAATTGTATAATGAATCAGGATAGTGGCAAGGGTTTCCATCTAAAATTCAACTCTCTGACATGTTTGGTATTAGGCACCTAATATAATTTATATGATGTAAATACTACCTATATGAGATATAATATAAGGAATTATATTTTAATCAAGGTATTTTAATTTCAATTTAATGTAATATATTTTAAGGGGTTTATATAAAGTTTTACTCAGTCCACAAGGGTTTTCATGGTCTCAATTTTGATTCATTAAGACATGATAAATGTTATTCCCAATGTTTCCTTTCAATGTTTCTCTATTGATTTACTATTTCATAAAGTTTATATAGATTATTTCTTTTAATTTAATTAATGAACTAGGCCAAATCAATTTCTTTCCTTTGTTTCTCTTTTAAATCCTGTGTTACCCGATTTATAAGAGTTTTTAGAAACTCAATTTTCATTCATTGGGTTATAATCATTTTGTATAAATTATTTCATATAGGTTGGATACATTTTTACCTTTGATTATATTATTTGGTATTCTCTCAATTTTCATGTTTTTACAACATAAACCAAATTTTAAATAATTCATTATTCATGGAGTATGTTTCCTGTAAGGGATATTGATAACTCAAATCTCCTTTATTTATGTTAAAATGTTTCATCTTGAATAAGTTTTTTCAATTCACAGGTTCTCCCATCCTAATATTTTATTTTATGGTATCTTATAATACTATTTCATAAATTTATTTTTTTGATACAAATGAATGTTCAGTTATTATTCTTATAATGTGAGTTTTAAACAATGGTATTTTGAAAATAATTAAAAAGGGTTTTACTTTCACATACATATGTTTTGTATTACTCTCCTCATTTATCTAAGATAACTTTATTAATTTTAAAGTCTCTTTTATTAGATATAATTTTTAAAATTAAAATTTTTCAATGTATTTCATATCACCTTTTTAAAAGATACCTTTGAATTTAATGTGTAAATATTTATTTTACGTCAATGTTAAAAAAAGTACTAAAATATATTTTATGTTTTCAATTACATTTACCTAATCATTTTCAAAATTATTTTCCCTATTTAGGTTAATGTTTCATTATTTATCCTAATATATATATATATATATTAACATTAAGAATATTGAACTCATAGTATCAAGAAATTCTTTTCTTAATAACTTTTTTTGTGATACCATCCAAAGCAATATTTTGGGGAGGGTGTTTTTTATTTATGTCAACACCCTTCTATTTTTACTTTATTTCTCCAGGGATATGTTATTTTGGAATGATCCACACTATTTCTCTGTATGTATTATGTTATTTCTTTTTATTTTGGATAAATGATACATCAATGGAATTATCTTTCCTAATAATTTTTTGTAAGTATCCATAATTTTTCATCCAATGTATTTCCTTTATGAATACCCTATTCTTGTATCCTTTGATTTAATAGGGATAATTATTGTTTTAATTTAATATCATTTATATATAATTTAATGAACCAAACATTTATAAATTAAATTCCCTTTTTAATATAGTAAATTCCTTTTTAATAAATAAAATTATAGAAACCACATGCACTACATTGGTTATTTTGGACTATTATAATTTATATCCTGTTGAATTTAATGGAATTTTATGCATAAAAATGTTAATAATATAACCATTATACAGTTATCATATTATTAGTCTATAAATATATAGTTATGATAAATCCATTTGACACAAACGAAAGAAGTGATGACCTCCACCAGTAGGATCGTACCTTATTAATAAAATTTATCAGATCTTTTGCGGGATATGAAATAACTGTGATATTCCCTTGACCACGCCCAAATGAAGATTCAATAACTAAATCATTATAAAACCCATTTACAAGCAATGTTCAAGCTTAATGAGATCACAAACAAAATCATGTTCATCGAACCACCATATAAAGTAATCCATATTGCACCCCTTACCCATAGGGTGTACACTACTCTAATAAGGGATTATGTATCTTTAGTTTATTATTAAGAATTTTTTACTTTTCATTTCTTATAAAATAATTATTACATTTATCTCTTTTATTACTACTTTTTTAAATGATTAAATAATTTTTTTTGATAAAAATTATATATTGATTCGATGAAACTCAAATTTTATTTTTGGAAAATATACAATTTCAGTCAAGAAAAAAAATTGCATGAATTAAATAATGTTTTAAATAATTTTTTTTGAAAATATTATTCTTATTAAATATTATTTATTTAAATATAAATGATAATATAATTTTATGAGGTCAAATGTAATTTTTATTAGGGACAAGAAACTATTATAAATGTAAAACCTGTTATTTTTTTCAATAAATATGAATTTTTATTTAAAGTGTAAATTCTTATATTTCTAAAAATATTTCTAAAAATATTTCTAAAAATATTTCTAAAAATATATGTAAAAAATAAATATAATTTTTGAAATCAACATTCCATAATTTTCAAACAGTGAATTTTTTATAATTTTCTAAGTTAGTGGAATTTTTGGGAAAAATTTAAATAGTATCTAAATAAATGGAATATATTATGACATAATTAAAGACAAAATGTAATGTAATAAATTATATAAAGATTATACACTATCAATATTATGTTTTCCATATAAAATAATCTATTTCTAAATTTATTTTATTAATTTTTAAAACCATTAATAAAACTGCCAAAACATATATTACATTTCAAGGTTTTAAATTTATAAATTTATGAACATGACTCACTCCCTCATCCCCAAGGTTATTGCATTAAATAGTTCAGTTCCTAACATTGTAAAATAATTAAATACACCCTTATTTGGTAGAATAAATGAAAAAATGGTGTGGTTTCTGGTTGGGATTAATTTATCATATAGATTCCAAAACATAAGTTTTGAAATCAATAAATAATTCTCCTATCTTTTTTGATAAAAAAACACACAATATTCCATACACCTTCATTCAAATCCCTTTTATCATGAATTTTGTCTTCCCTTTCCTCTTTAAATCCCTCCCAAGGTGTCCCAAATCCCTTAAAAATCTCCTCTCATGCTTTTATATGTTCCCTCTCAAGGTAATGGATTCTCCCCTCTTTATTCAATAACCTTTAATGTATTACTCAATTTGATTCCAAATTGTTCATGTTGGGACATGTTTTTAAACATATATATTACTCTCCATATGATTTACAAGTGATTATATACCCCTTTCACTCTCATTAAACTCTTCCCAAAAACTTTATATACCCCTGCTGTATGAAAACCCATGTATTTATTATACATCAATCCATTATTTGTTATATAATGAAGCCCATAATATCAAAAAGCATAATTTATTTTGGAATTAGGTATATATAATAACATCTTGAACATGGGATACACAAACATTATCTAAAACATTCTTAACATGCTCTTAGAAATAATGTGTCCTATAAAACTACAAGGGACAACCATGGGACATACATAAGAAACAGGTGATCTATAATGACCAATAAGGGAATATAAATGAAGAATAACATGAAGGAATTATTACATGATATAAAATCAGAATTTAAATGGAACATAAAATTGTTTAAGTTAATAAATATGAAAAATAACGCATGATATAATATGGTATCATAAAGAAAACCTGGGAATATAGAAACAACATTAAACATAAAATCATAAACATAGGTCAAGGATATCTGCCAATACGTCATAACAGGGTGGAAGAAGTCCAATAATTGATTAAGTTCACTCACTAATCCCTTTCATAATGTCTCTTCAGACTAAAAAATTACCCAATTCATTGGATAACTACATAATTCCAAAAAAAACTTTTCACTTTCATATCATGTTCATGCAAAGTGTTCCATATAGATCATTTAGTATATGTTTATATTTCAACACATTTAATTAAAAAAATGAAATCTATAATACATAAATGTAATCCCAAAAAAGGAAGTATGAGGCCATAAATTTGAATATCCTTCATAGGAAATGGGTACATTTATTCACTACACAATTGTTTGGAATGAAAAATAACAATGAAATTTTGACTGTATAACAGGGGCACATAAACGTTCATTGGAGGGCTTAATGAGAGTGAAATGGGTATCTAATAATTTATACATTATAATGGAATTAATGGATATATGGGATAACATTTTACAACATTATTAACTGGATATAAATGGCCTAAGAAAATGAAGATGCTTGAATAAAGAGAAGAATGAGAGGATTTTAGCATAGAAACAACTTAGGTAAATGCTATAATGAGATGGGATAAATGATCTATCATTGTTAGGAAATAAATTATAAGGTAGATTAGTGTTTATAAGTTCATAAAAAATTTCCAATTTAGATTCAAAAGGCTATATATAATTAAGGTGCTTGAATTGAAAAAAATAAGGAGAGGTCCTTTGATATAGAAAATCAAAGGACAATTTCAGCTGCGTAACGGGTTTACATAATGGTTCATGGGATAGATTAATGAGATATAAAGGGTTCACTAATAACATGTGAATAAAAATTTATCTACAGGTGGGATTTAGAATGACATACCCGAACAAGAACAAATAGAAGTTAGTGGAACAACATAAAAGAGGTTCTTGAATAAAGAGAATAGAGTGAGATCCCTTACCTTGAGAGCGTGATTCCAAAAGCTTAGGAGGAGATTCTTAAGATTATGGTGGAACCATGGGAGGAACTTATAGAGGGGAGGATAGATTAATAAAGTTCTCAATGTTTTATAGTGAATAGGATTGGAAGATTGTGTGGGTTTATATATGAAAAGTTATATAAGTTCTTTATTATTGCTCAAACATAGGTTTTGGAATCTATACAATAAATTTATCAAAAACTATGAAACATTACACAGTTTTGACCATGATTTCTATCAAATAGGAGTATTTTTTGTAATTTTTTAATCCTAAGGCCTAAATCACTACAATATCACCCTTGGTGATGTCGAAGTATATCTTGTTCACACAGAAATGATTTTAAAACCCTAAAATATAATATATCTTTTAAAGGATTTATAAATGCATTATAAATAAATTTTATAACCTAAAAAACAAATTATTTTAATTTTTATACATATAATATATCTTTTATTATTATTATATTATTTATTACATCAATTTTGTGTTATTTTGATGTCATAATACACACCATATATTTATACAATATTTAAATTTTATGCAAAAAAATATTATCTTAAAATTTTATTAAAAATTAAATGGTGGATAATTTTGACTTGATGATTCCAAAAATAATATTTATTTTATCCAACTATTTTTTTACATTTGAATTTTCACTTTTAAAACTAGAATGAATATTTTCTTTTCACCGTGTTAATAAATATTTACAATGTCTAATATTCATATTGTTCAAAAATTGTGTTGGAATTATTACATAATATTAATTGTGATGATTCTAAATATTTAATCCAAATTATCAAAGTCAATTACCTGATTTGAAATAATTTAATTTAATATAAAACACACAACCGTGATGGAAAGAGGTTTTCATTATAATGAAATTTTCATGGAAAAGATTATTTTACATTAAATCCATAACAATTGGTATTATTTATATGAATGTCAATTCCAAAATAGAGTCATATAATATAAATATTTCATTTAAATAATTTTTTTAGGTTATATTTTAATTAATTGTAATAGATAAACATTACTCACTTTAAAATGTTTTCAAAAAAATGAGTTTTATGCCTAAAAATAAACATATTCTAAAATCCAATGTAAAGATGATTTAAATGTAATTAATTTGGAATAAATATAACTCATGAATAATTATTTTGAATTTAAATCAAAATTATATAATTAAATAAATTTTAAATTACATATTTTATCAAAATAAATGACGATTTTACTAAAGAGTTTGTATTTTCACTATTCATTGAAAAATAAATATTTTCTGAAAAATATTAAAACCTTGCCCAA
Organism: Viscum album; assembly: GCA_963277665.1. Taxonomy (NCBI): domain Eukaryota; kingdom Viridiplantae; phylum Streptophyta; class Magnoliopsida; order Santalales; family Viscaceae; genus Viscum; species Viscum album. The sequence continues at coordinate 1,355,017,442 of OY728145.1, forward strand.
AGTAAATCAAGATATTCTAATATAAAAAATGAAGATTAATTTTATAAAATAATTGTTCTAAATGTTCTATAAAATAATTATAATATTTTATTATTAAAATAAATAGAAATCATTTTTTAAGAAAACATATTTTAAAGAACAAAAAGACAATACCAAAAATAGATTAATTACTTTATAATAATTTATCAAAACATTTAAATTGAGTAGGATATATATATACTTATCATAAATTATTTTATCCTATTCAAACCCAAATATTTAATGGATAGGTTAAAACATTCATGTTTAAATAGTCATGGTTTGTCTGGGTATAGTTTTGTGTACCACATACGCAATCAAAAATAATTTTCTATTTTAAAAACTCAGGGTGTAACGTTCTTCCATCCTCCTAAAAATTTCTATCCTTTCAATTTTAAATTGATCTTGGCATGAAATTTTTGACACTTGAAAATATTTTTTTCCAAACCCACCTCATAAAATTGGTTAATAAAACATCATCTTTAAATGATATAAAAGAAAGTATAAAGTTCATTACATAACTAGGTTTCCAAGAATGAGAAAATTAGTTGGAAGTAGAAATATAGAAATGAAAACCAACAACTTACAAATAAATAATATATAGTGATATATGATATGGTTATTAGAAAGTAAATGAAAATAAAAACATAAATATATTTTGGTTAAAAATACCATCAATTTAGAAAATGAAAAATAATTATTCACAACTATTTTCTGAGAGTCAAGAAATTTATATACCATCTTGACTAAGAAAAATAAGGGAATGTAATATCATTAAAATTATAATTTCATCATTTAATTAATATCCATAATAATCTCTTCTTTTCTCCAAACTATGTGTACACATGTTGATTTTTTATGCCCGAATCACTATGATAAACTTCTAATGGATCACATAATCCATCAAAGAATAACAAACTATTCCTCACATCTTTGATAAATCCAAAATAGTTAGCATAAAGTATGATAATACTGAAAATTAACAAACCTCAATAAAATAATATAAAAAATTAAACAAATAATTCTAATGTTTTTTCATAGATCATTCCTTAATAAAAAATCTTGTATCCCAAATAATAGACACAACCTTAACATTAAATAATATTTTGACCTAAACAGTTGTCTCACACCCTTCAACATAAACCTAAAAAACATAAGAAAATTCTTCTCAAATAACACTTAATATTAAGCTTATTGGTTACATAAATCTCAACCCAGATAAAAAATCTCCTAAAATATCATTAACCACCTAAAAATCAAGAATTGTTTGATCATATAATATGTTTTCCCAAACTTTTCTCAATCATGTTAAACATCCTTCACATAAATCATCAAAATGGGTATCTATGATTTTAATTATTATACATATACCTATAATCCAAATAAACATTTGGTTTATCCAAATATAAAACGCATATTAATGGTTATCAAAACCTCAATCATGTGTTTTATAAAATATCATTTTATCACTAAATCACTTTTATAGGTTATCAGTACTATTCAAAATGTATTTCAAATCCATAAGGAAAACATATGGTGGATCAATCCTCATATTTTCATTTTTCATATATCCATAATTTCATTTATATAATACTTCATCAACATAACTCTCAAATACCAATATATAAGCACTATAATCCTTACACTTTAATGATTTCTATAACATAAGTCATTAGTCATAGACTTAACCCTTGGATTAAGAAATTGAATCAGATAATTTCTATATTCTATGCACATAATACATTAAGAAAAAGCTTATATAGGATGTAATTTATTCCCTTTTATAAGAATATTTGTTTTTTACAGAAACTAACTACTTTATGATCTATTTTTTAACACCTAAAGCACCATTGAGTTCTTTGTGGAATTTCCCTTTGTTCTATTTTCCATATTTTTTACATGTAGAAAATTTAATCTTATTTTATTTTCCACCTTTTTTAGATAAACATACTTATGACATTATCCTCCTCTCCTTTGATGTCTTTGAACATTCAACTATGTTCCATTTGTTAATTATATTTTTTTGATAGCTGATTTGGCATAATCAAAATATGTATTTCATGATTTACCTTTATGTTATGCATATCATTTGGGAATTCATAAAATTTTCCATCACATAGGTTGTTGAATTAGTTTTTAATTTTTAAAACCATTAACTAGAATAAAGGGAATGTTGGGGATGTGTAATTCTAAAATACTAAAAACACAACTGGGAAGAAAATAGCATTAATATGATAAACTATAAATTACATGTATTTCATTAACTTATAAATTTCTAGGATTAAATCTATGTTATCGAAAATATTTTTCCTAAAATTTACTCTTATGGTCATTTTTTCCCATAATGGTTCGTAATGTGCTTGTGAATTACATATTCATAACACTTAGGAGTGAAATACCAAGTGTGCAACATGTTCCAATTTCATTCACCAATTCTTGATTGAGTCAAGCTCAATAAAGTGTTTTTGGGTGTTACACGTAGGTACATCACTTAAATATACACATCTATTAGTAGTATATAGACAAAGATGTATTTTCATAGAAACCACTTACTATATACTTTACAAAAAAATAGGGATGTTTTTTTTGTTTAGTCTTATCCCAAAGTCTTTATCTTGAATGTTTTAATAGTAATCCAATAAATAACTAGAAATTACTTAGATAACAACCAGGAAAACCTATGTCTTTATTACATAGTAATTCATGATTTATTACATAATAATACCCATAATAAAACCTAGAAGATCAATAATTGTTATTTATTTTGGAATTGGGTATAGAGAATTATATCTGGATCCAAGTATAGAAAAATATCTTGATCATCCTCTTTGAAATCATAATCCTCTAAAATAGAATGGGATAATATGGGGATGTACATAAACAAGGGGTGATCTATAAAGCCCAATAAGGTAATATAAAAGGAAAATAATATAAATAAAATATTAATTGTGATAAATATTAATTTAAATGGAACATTAAATCTTTGAGGGTATGAAATATGAATAATAAGTCATGATATAGTATGGTAACTCAAAGAAAATAATGGAATGTGGCAACAAATGTAAACATAAAATAATAAACATTAGATAAGGATAAAATCCAAGACATCCTAACATGGTAGAAAAAGTCCCATGATGGCTTAGGTCCATTCCATAATCCCCTTAATGATGTAAAATGAGGCGAAAACATTACCCAATTTATTGGAGTTCTATATAATTCTAGGTGAAACCATCACTTTCATGTCATGATCATGCATAAGTGTGCCACATAGATCATTCAATATTGGATCATATTTGATCACATTAATTTCCAAAAAAATGTAATGTGGAATACATACATGTAATTCCCCAATAAATTAATTAAAATTTCATAAAGGTAACCATGCTTGATTGGAAATGTGTATGAGTATTCACTACATAATTGTTTGTCATGGAAAATCATAGTGAAATTTTGACAATATTACGGGGGAACATAAATCTACATGGGAGGGATTAATGAGAGATAAAGAGTTCTATAATCATTCAGACATCATAATATAAGTAATGGGATGTGGTATATCATATAAGAACATTATTAATTTAGAAAAATTTCACAATAAAAAGAAGATTCTAGAATATAGAGGAGAAGGAGAGGATTTCAGCATAGTAACAGCTCGGGTAAATTCTATAATGAAAAGGGATAAATGATAAATCACTGTTAGGAAATAAATTGGAAAGTAGAGGTATATTTATAAGTCCATGAAGAATATACTAATTTAGTTTCAAAATTCTAAATATAATTAATGTTATTGAATTGAAAATAAGAGGGAGAGGTCCCTCACTTTTGGAACGGAAAACTATTAGACAATTTCAGCAGTATAATGGGTGTACATAAAGGTTCATGGGAAGAAATAATGAGAATGAAATGGGTCGATCATCACATGTAAATAAAAAAATTAGTATTAATTATTTATAATTACATACCCTAAAAAATAAAAATATAAATTAAGTGGCTTATCCTAGAAGAGGTGATTTAATAAAGAGAAGAGAGGGAGATCCATTACTATGAGAGGGTGATTCCAAAATCTTGGGATGAGCTTCTTGATAGCTTCAGGGAACATTAATAGGACACTATAGAGGGGGGATAGATTAAGGACATGATCCAGGGTTTATTAGTGAAGTTTAATGGAATATTCATTGGGTTTATATAGGAAAAGAGACGAGAGTTCTTTGTTATTTCTCAAACATAGGTTTTTGACTCTATACAATAAAATATCAAAAACCAAAATCCTTCACATGGTTTCTGAAAAACTAGAGTTATATTAATTATTTTATATGGAAAGGGGACTAAAACATTATAATATTACCCTTGGTGATTTGGAAGTGTGTCATGTTTATGAATAGATGATTTTAAAATTTTAAAATATAATATAGGTTTTGGAGGATTCATAAGGGAATTATAAAATAAATCAAATAACTTAAAACACATTATTTAAATGGGATAAATATAATATTTCTTTATAAACATTTTATTATTTATTACATCACTTTCTGGTCATTATGATATCATAATACACACCATATATTTACACTGTATTTAATTTTTACCCGAAACTATGACCGCCTAAGAAAATAATCAAAAATTAACCAATGGATAATTCAGACATGAGGATTCCAGAAAATAATATTTTTTTATTAAAATATTTTTTTAAATATTTTAATATAAAATTTTAAAGCAAAAATCAATATTTATTTGGAAATTCTTTTGTTTTCAACAATAACAGTTTTCTAACCGTTATACCAATTACCTTTTATTTCATAAAAATTATATTATCATTTATATTCAATATATACCATTTAATGTTGATATTTAATTAAAATACCCATTATTTCAAATTTTATTTAATTATTAAAAATATTTCTTGATTAAAACTATATATTACCGGCAACAACATTTTTTTAACCCATAAAAAACACAATTTTTATCAAAATAATTATTTAAAAATTTATAAATTAAAAATAATATTCATTTTTATATTTATATGAAAATATAAATATTCATACAATTGGGATTAAATTATTTCCAAAACTTTTTGAATTATTTTTACCCTTAAATTGTCAAGACCCATCCTCGGGGCCCGTGCCGTGACTACCCCAACCCGCCTTCCATAGGCCCGGGGCTGGCGACTTGCACCAAAGGCGTAAATCCCTATACTGGGAAGGAATTGCCTTTATAAAAGTAAACAAACACAACATAGTACGCAACTAAAGTAAACACTAAGCAGAACTGTAAACAAAAGTAAGTGATGAAAATAAAGGGGCTGGAAGTATAAGCCCAATAGTAGGTACAATACAACTGAAAAGTTAGTACAACCGCAGTAAAGTAAAATAGAAACCACCGAGTCGTCCTCTGGGAATCCCACCTGAAGGGTGGGTACAAATGGTCTCCTCAGCACCTCGGGTCTGTCCGTCTTCTCAGTGTACGTCTCGTCAAGTGGTCCACCTTCGGGTACTCTCCATCTCCACAAGTCTCTACCTCGATCAGTGCTGTCCGTCGTCTGCATCCAACAAAATGATGTGTGGGCATAGCCCATGCACGGGTGAATATAACGATACTCAGTAGGGACCCCGAGACCCGCAGGGTCTCACAATATCCACTAAGGATAAACAGTAAGTAAGATACAAAACACGGTGCATCAACGAACCCAACTTAGGTATATGCCCATACATATACCTAAGTCTTTAATCCAGTTCGGTTCTAACTCTTGAGCCCAAGAACATCCTAGTCCACACAGGAATGTAAATTAAATCACATCGATGATAATGATTGATAGTCAAGACTATGCTGACACAGGTATATATCTTTCGTATAGTAATAGAGATGATCAGATGTATACACTGATTCATCTAAGCCGTCAGACCCACGTAGAATACTAGACCAACTAAGCTGTCGGCCCCATGTAGGATACTAGACCAGCTACTCTCTCAGAACCAATTAGAATTCATCTATTGAAGTCAAACTGTTAGACCCACTTAGGATACTAGTACACTAGTCATCACTATCGAACCCACAGAGGATTCCAGTACATTTGTCATCGTCGCCGAACCCACGGAGGATTCTAGTACGGTAGACGTCGTCGTCGAACCCATGGAGGATTCTAGTACAGTAGTCGTCGTTGTAGAACCCACGGAGGATTCCAGTACAGTTTTCGTCATCGTCAAACCCATGGAGGATTCCAGTATGGTAGACATTGCTGTCGAATCCACAAAAGATTCTAGTACAATAGTCGTCGCCATCGCAGCCAGCTCTAGGTTTCCCGCACACAGCATTCTCAATTCTGGGAGGGTCCACTCCTCGAGCCAAGGGATCGATACATCAACTACCACGAAGCCTCAAGTTGATGTACTCTGAAGGTCCTCCATGTCATAGGGGGCTAATAAAAACAAAACGTATCCAAGATACTGTGTACAAGATGACCAAGCCTTTTACCAAAAAGTACACAGTGTGTAGGTATACGGTACATGCCATGTAGTCAGTCCTCGAGTACTTCCCATGTACAATGGCCCATGCCGAAGGGCTGGTCAGGTATAAAATTAAGTACATGACGTTTGGTATGGTTACACGCCGTGTCCAAACATCTGGGGTCAGCTCCGTGTACGTTGGCCATGTGCCCGTACACGGCCTCAACCCATGTTCTCCAACCCGTGTAATTGGTACACGGGTTAGCCCGTACCACTATCCATGTCTGGACGTGTGGTAGAGTACATGCCCGTGTACTCCACACCGTGTCTGTGTATCCCCGGGATATACGCCGAGTCTCATGAAGCTATTTCTACCATTCTGCGTAGAGGGTACATGTCGTGCCTCTTGGCCGTGTACTTTTGTTCATGTCCGTGTATTTCCCAAAATACAGGTTGAGTCTCGCGTAACTGCCACCTCTTTACTGTGTGGTGAGTACACTCCATGTGTGAAAGGTCACACGCCGTGGGTCAGTTGTTTGACATCCAAAACCCTAGCCACAGAATTCTCTCACTACACGACATTCTCTCCAGGAGTACATGTTGTGTAGTCTAGAATTTTCAAAAAACGCCAACCCTAGCCAGTGCACCTCCCTTGATGCCTGTTCTTCATTCCAACAGTTCGTTCATCACGAAACATCAGACTCTAGGTCACCCCGATGTCCATAAGTCGATTCCGCTGTTTTTAGGCTTCCGATCGGCTCCGCAAACACGTTTTGAATTCCCGCTCGAAGAACGGTCGAGGAACGGTCCATCCGATTCCGGTCCGAACCGTCACCCGCTATCGTCGTCGCACATCCGCTAGGTTTCTGTGATGTCGACTCTTCAATTTTGGGATAGATGCCTTGATTAACGAACCTGTAACGATCATTGTTTGTCACCCATGAAGAACGTGAAGAACCACCAACAATCAAAATAATGGTGGAGGATTCAAACCGTGTTAGTTTTGCCCGATCTCCCCGCATTAGTTCGGTAACAGGCGGCTAAAGAGACACAAAACAAGAAGGAAGAAGATTCAACATTGATCCAATCAAAACACACCCCTACCTCATTCGTCATTCCTAAATGGAGTCGTGGGGAGGCGGCGTCACCTTGTTGACGTCGGGATAGAAGGTTCCGAGGATGGTGTGTCATCGACGTTCCTTGTGGGCAGATCCTTCTCCTTTGGCTTGGCCGAAGATCAAAGAAGTTGTTCGTCGTTCTTCGATGGTTCTTTGTTGGAAGGATGAAACTCTCCTTTCTAATTCTCCCCCAATGTTTTCCTAACACAAAAAGTGCCAACCAAAATAATAGCCTAAGATATTGTTTTTATTCTCCCATGATTTTCAAAATTGAAACACTTAAATTAATTAATTAATTGTTGAGTTTAATAAATTAATTAAAGGTGTTTTCAAAAATTAATGGGAGTGATAAGGAGATGGAAAGTCACCATTAAAGAGGGGAGTTGTCAAAAATAAATAAAGGGGAGTTAATGGGGAGTTGAAGGGTAAGGGATCATGTGGGCTCCACCTCACAAATATCCTCTCATGGGAGGTTATCTGTGGTGTGGGTCCCACCCCAACTTCCCTTTGGTGAAAATAACCACCAACATAAATAAAATTGTGTACAAAAAATTTATTTAATTTATTATAAATCCCCAAAAATTAACTTCTCCTCTCGAGAAAACGCAACTGCAGTAAAGGTCCCCTTAAGTGAATACCAGTGTTGCAAGTTCATCGGTTCCCTTAGATTTCAATTCCGAGCACCGATTAAAAGGATAGAAAAACATGCATGTACGTTTACTAAACTTACTCGAACAGAACATAAATTAATTCATGGAACACCGGGCCGCGAAATCAGGTGTCGTTAGAAATCAAAAACTTGTAAAATTCCAAAGTATTTATGAAAAAAAATTCCTTGAAATTTCCATGTCTTTACATTACTCCCACCTCCGGCCTTTACATCCCCATAAAGCTACAACACACACTAGGGAAACAAAATCTGGTACTGAGCAGGCATCTGAACCTCCTGCTCCCATGTGCTCTCCTGGAGGTTCCCATGCCACCAGCGAACACGCACCAGAGTAATCGATTGTCCATGTAGGACCCGCTTCTATCAATCCTTGATCTCAAACAGGACCTCTGTGAATGTCGCCCCATCATTGATATCCAGCTCCCTGTGGTCAATGATGTGGGATGGGTTGTGCACGTATATCCTCAGCTAAGATACATGGAGAATGCCATGCACCTGGTGCAACTGAGTTAGAAGGGACAGGCGGTAAGCCACCTCGCCTAATCTGTTGAGAACCTGGAAAGGTCCGATGAATCGAGGAGAGAACTTGCCGCCTTTGATAAATCTCTGTAGACCTCATCGAGGTGAAACCCGTAAGAAGATGTGGTTTCCATCCCTGAACTTCAGTGGTCTCTGTCTCTTATCAACATAGGACTTCTGTCTGCTCTGTGCAGTCTTCATCCACTCCTGGATGATCTACACCTTCTCTAACATAGCCTGAACCATCTCCGGTCCTACAAGTGCTGACTCCCATGGGTCATTCTAGCATAGAGGTGATCTGCAAGGTCAGCCGTATAGTTCTTCATAAGGGTCCATACTGATGGTGGAGTGGTAGTTGTTGTTGTATGAAAACTCTAACAAGAGTAGGTGATCCTCCCAACTGTGACTAAATTCAATGACACGTGCACAGAGCATGTTCTCAAGAGTCTGAATGGTCCTCTTAGTCTGACCGTCTATCTGAGGATGGAAGGTGGTTCTTAGATGTAGCTACGTCACAAAAGCCTCCTGTAACCCATTCTATAGATGGGATGTGAATTGAGCATCTCAATCGTAAACGATAGACGATGGAACACCATGAATCTATATGATCTCCTGAACGTAGAGGTGTCCCATGATCTCAACCGATCCTTTCTCTATGATCGGTTGTAAGTGGGTCAAATTGGTGAGTCGGTCTACGATCACCTAGATAGAGTCGTGTCCTTTGGATGTACGTGGAAGCCCTGTCACAAAATCCATGGATATCCCATCCCACATCCACTCTGGGACCTCTAAGGGATGTACCAAGCCTGCAGGTACCTGGTGCTCTACCTTCACTTGTTGACAAGTGAGGCATCATGATACAAACTCTGCTATAACCATCTTCATTCTCGGCCACCAGTGTTGTCATCTGAGATCCTGATACATCTTCACCACTCATGGATGTATCGCTAAAGGGGAAGTGTGAAACTCCCTCATCACTTTCTCCTATAGCAAAACTGGTACCATAGTGCGTCCCCTGAAGATGATGACGTGCTCCCCTCCTTTAGAAAATCCATCAGGCGCCTGCCCCGTGTATATCTAAGCACATCGCATCTCACAGTCAACATCCCCAAGTTGTGCCTCCATAACTCGCTGAATAAGTGGAGGAGTGACTGTGATATACTGTAGAAAGGCTACTCCATCTATATCCACAAAGGATATCTGCAACGCGGCTATCTGCTCTATCGCCTCTCCTAGCAGCTGAATGCCCGATCTCCTGCTGAGAGCATCAACTACAATGTTCCCCTTCCTAGGAGTATAGAATATCACAATGTCATAGTCCTGGAGGCATTCGATCCATCGTCACTGTCTCAGGTTCAGGTCTTTCTGCGAGAAGATGTACCTGAGACTCTGGTGAAGTCTGGCACAAAGGTAATTTGGCCGACTCGTGAGTGATCGACTGTACCCTCTTATGTATGATTCCATCCTATGCTGCCTGGATTTTCCTTTTGTCTGACCAAGGAAAACCCATCCCAATATTGTAGGTAAACCACAACCTTTTTTCCTAATACAGTCAATTTGTGTATGAATTGTGGTTGCCCACTCCATATGAAAACTAATGTCGTAAGGCCTTGATGCTTCCACTAAGAGGTTCCAACTAAAACTCCTTCCTTAAGGCTCAGATCACACCGTCGGTATAAGTGTGATTATCGAGTATCCTCCCAAAGGTATATCTAGATGTGAGGTTCAATTCAACAGCTTAATCAGAAACTCTAGGTCTGGGACAAGAATCATGGAAGGAAGGAATGATTCATATCTATGTCTATTAATATGGCAACTAGTAGTAGACACAGATTGTACCTCAAATCATTCCTAGATCCCTTAGGTCACACTCCTTAACCACATACAGATATTCTCTTCCCCTTCCCTCCACTTCCTTGAGCATAGTAGGGACTAAAAAGGTGGGTGGTTGTAACATGTCGAAATTTTCACCACCACATGCTGCTCTCCTTGTTCTTCTTCCATGTAAGCTGCCCTGTAGATTCATCTATCCCTAACCATTCCTCTTCTCGAAAAATTCTACACGCTCAAGTCTCTGAGACTGGCACCAGTTTCATGCTTTCCAACTGCTACCATTCACTAGATGTTTCTGCTCAGCCAATGTACATTCAACCATAAAGGTTCTCTCTAGCACCCCAATATATGTAGGAATGCATAGAGGAAAAAGTGCTCGCTCAGATATCCTTTAACACACATCGCTCAGATGTCCGAGCTCTAAAGTTATGATCATATCATATCCATCAAGTAACAGAGAAGACCGGTATGCCTCGATGAATTCTTAGCTACCGACACGTCATCCTTTTGAAGCTGTATAAGCTCTAAAAAACTCTCAGCCACCTCCTCAAGCTAGTCCTCAGCTGCCTGTGGTTTAGGCTCGCCTCGGAACTTGAGGGATATCTAGTGCTGGAACACATGTAAGGCACTAAGCCAACAAGTGTCCTCCACTGGTACTTCCGGTAGTGTCTGCTGACCAATGGATAGTGATATAGTTGGCACACTTTCCAAAGGTACCATCTCAGAAAATGGTCCAAGTACCAAAACCTCATCACTATTCAGAACATCCTCATGGTCACTCACTGAAAAAGATTAGTAGCTAAGAATCAACACCTGCTCTACTAGTGTCTCAACTAGGTGGAAAACTACAGTAATCACCTCCATCCAGTCCTCTGATGCCTGGGAATCTGTCTCATCATGAAATCATAGAGGCCTCAGCCACTGGAACTCGTTCAATGCGCTCAGTTGGCGTGCACAATCCGCCCGTGCGGCTGGGGGCATCTGCTGCCCAATGGGTGGTGGTGCTGCTGGTACACCACCCGAAGGTGCCAACATAGAAAGAGGGCCCTAAACTGGAGCCTCGTCACTCAGTAGGCTGTCATCTTATACTTTCTCTCGGGAACCATAGCTGGCTTTCTTCGCAACGACTTCCTGATAAGGAACTGGTGCACCATGGTAAAACAGTATACCTGGTGAGATGACTCAATGTAATCACTAAGAAAACTTTGGAAACACACATACAATCTGTGTTTCCGTGCACTGAGTTGGAAATCAGAGGTCGGGGTCTTGGTGTATGGATAAGTCAGCCGCCACAACAACACTGGACTCCCTAGACTGAAAACCATACTCAATACTCTTAACACTATTGATTCATAGAAAAGAATGATCAGTATCCTGAGTTCTGTGGTAGAACCGACTCCTCGGATACCAATTTTTCATGACCCATCCTCGGGGCCCATACCGTGACTACCCCAATCCCACCTTCCATAGGCCAGGGGCTGTCGACTAACAATAAAGGCATAAATCCCTATACTAGGAAGGCATTTCCTTCATAAAAGTAAACCAACACAACATAGTATGAAAATGAACTAAACACTAAGCAGAACTGTATACAAAATTAAGTGCTGAAAAGAAAGGGGCCAGAAATACAAGACCAAAAGTAGGGACCGTACAACTGAAAAGCTAGTACAACCGTAGTAAAGTAAAACAGCAAATACCGAGTCCTTCTATGGGAATCCCACCTGAAGGGTGTGTACATATGGTCTCCTCAGTACCTCGGGTCCATCCGTCTGCTCCGTGTACGTCTCGTGAAGTGGTCCAACTTTGAGTACTATCCATCTCTACAAGTCTCTTCCTCGATCAGTGATATCCACCATCTACATCCAACACAATGAAGTACAGGAATAGCCTGTCCATGGGTGAGTACAACGATACTCAGTAGGGACCCCAAGACCCACAAGGTCTCACAATATCCACTAAGGATAAACAATAAGTAAGATACAAAACATGGTGCATCAACCAACCCAACTTAGGTATATGCCCATAAATATACCTAAGTCTTCAATTCAGTTCGTCTCCAACTCTTGAGCCCAAGAACAACCCAGTCCACACAGGAAGGTAGTGTCAATCACATCGATGATAATGATTGATAGTAAAGATTCATCTCAAAGAGGTATATATCTTTAGTATAGTGATAGAGATGATCAGATGTATACAATGATTCATCTATGTTGTCGGACCCACGTAGGATACTAGACCGGCTACGCTGTCGGACCCACGTAGGATACTAGAACAGCTACTCTGTCGGACCCACTTAGGATTCATGTACAGAAGTAAAACCGTCGGACCCAATTAGGATAAAAGTACAATAGTCATCATTGTCGAACCCACAGAGGATTCCAGTATAGTTGTCGTCATCACCGAACCCCCAGATGATTCCAGTATGGTAGACATCAATGTTGAACACATGAATGATTCTAGTATAGCAGTTGTCGCTGTCTAACCCATGGAGGATTCCAGTACAGTTGTCATTGTTGTCGAACCCACGAAGGATTCTTGTACGGTAGACATCGCTGTCGAACCCACAGAGGATTCTAGTACAGTATTCATCACTGTCGTAGCCAGCTCTAAGGTTCCCGCACACAGCATGCTCGATTCCGGGAGGGTTTTCTCCTCGAGAAAAGGGATCAATACATCAACTACCATGATGTCTCATTTTGATGTATTCCGAAGGTCCTCCATGTCACAGGGGGATAATCCAAACAAAACGTATCCAAGATACTGTGTACAAGATGACCAATCCCTTTACCAAAAAGTACATGGTTTGTAGGTATACGGTACATTCCATGTAGTCAGTCCCCGTGTACTGCCCCTAGGCAACGGCCTGTGCCGAAGGGTTGGTCCTGTAGAAAAGTAAGTACACGGTGTGTGGTATGGTTACACTCCATGTACAAACATCTGGGGTCAGCTCCATGTACGTTGGCCATGTGCCCGTACAAGGTCTCAACTCGTGTTCTCCAACCCGTGTAATTGGTACACATGTTAGCCCGTACCACAAGCCATGTCTGGCTGTGTGGTAGAGTACATGCCCGTGTACTCCACACCTTGTCCGTGTATCCCTGGGATATACGCCGAGTCTCGCGAAGCTTTTCCAGCCATTCTTCGTAGAGGGTACACATTGTGCCTCTTGGCCATGTATTTCTGTTCGTGTCTGTGTATTTCTCAAAATACACATCGAGTCTAGCGTATCCTCCACCTCCTTGCTATGTGGCGAGTACACGCCAAGTGACAAAGGTCACATGTCATGTGTTAGCCGTCTGACATTCGAAACCCTAGCCACAGAATGCCCGCACTACACGGCATGTTCTCCAAGAGTGCATGCCGTGTAGTTTGGAATTTTCCAAAAATGCCACCTCTGGCCAGTGTGCCTCCCTTGATGCCCATTATTCATTCTGATGGTCTTTTCATTGCGAAACTTCAGACTCTAGGTTTCCTCGATGTCCCGAAGTTGATTTTGGTGTTTTCGGGCTTCCGATCGGCTCCGAAAACACATTTTGAATTCCTTCTCAAAGAACAATCGAGGAACGGTCCATCCCGTTCTGGTTCGAACCGTCACCCGCTATCATTATCGCACCTCCGCTAGGTCACCATGATGTTGAGTCTTCATTTTTGGGATCGTTGCGTCACATAAAGAACTCGTAACGATCCGTCATCTGTCACCCATGAAGACCAGAAAGAACCACCAACAATCTCAATAATGGCGGAGGATTCGTACCATGTTAGTTTGGCCCTATCTCTCCGCATTAGTTCGGTAGCAGGCGGTTAAAGAGAAACAAAACAAGAAGGAAATAAGATTCAATGTTGATCCAATCAAAACACACCCTTAACTCGTTCGTCGTTCGTAAATAGAGTCACGGGGAGGCGGCGTCAACTCGTTGACGTCGGGGGAGAAGGTGTCGAGGATGGTTCATCGTTGTCATTCCTTCTGGGCAGCTCCTTCTCCTTTGTCTTGGCCAAAGATCGAAGAAGATGTTCATCGTTCTTCTACAGTTCTTCGTTGGAAGGATGAAACTCTCCTTTATAATTCTCCCCAAAGTTTCCCAACACAACAAGTGCCAACCAAAATAATAGCCTAAGTTATTATTTTTATTCTCCCGTGATTTTCAAAATTAAACCACATAAATTAATTAATTAATTGTGGAGTTAAATTAATTAATTAAAGGTGTTATCAAAAATTAATGTGAGTGAGAATGAGATGGAAAGTCACCATTAGAGAGGGGTGTTGTCAAAAATAAATAAAGGGGAGTTAATGGGGAGTGGAAGGGTTAGGGATCATGAGGACCCCACCTCACAAATATCCTCTCATGGGTGGTTATGTGAGGTGTGGGTCCCACCCCAACTTCCCTTTGGTGTAAATAACCACCAACATAAATAAAATTGTGTCAACAATTTTATTTGATTTATTATAAATCCCCCAAAATTAACTTCTCCTCCCGAGAAAATGCAACTGCGGTAAAGGTCCCCTTAAATGAATACTGGTGCTGCGAGTTCATCGGTACCCTCATATTTCAATTCTGAGCACCGGTTCAAAAGATAGAAAAACCCATACGTACGTTTACTGAAGGTACCAGAAAAAAGCTTCAGAAATTGATTCTGGGCACACCGGGCCTCAGAATCAGGTGCTGTCAGAAACTACAGACTCGTAAAATTACAAAGTATTTAAGAAAAAATTGTATTTTAAATTTCTGGGTCTTTAAATAAATAACCAATTTTTATTTTATCATGTTATTAAATATTTACAATAGATACTATTCATATTATTCAAAAAATAAGTTAAACTTATTACCTAATATTAATTATGATGATTAAAATTTTGAAATATAATTTATCAAAATAAATTCACTAATGTGGAAGAATTTAATTTAATATAAAACTAGTAAGCGCGATGGAAAACGACTTTCTGAAGAATGAATATTTCAAGGAAAAGATGGTTTTTATTTAACTCTACAACTAGTGATATTCAATATATGAATTTAAATGAATAATGATGAATATTTAATATAAAAGTTTCATTTAAATAATTCCCCATTATGGTTTATTTTAATTAATCATAATACATAAACATTTTTTATTTTAAAATATTTTCAGAAACAATATGTTTTAAGCCTAAAAATTAACTTATTCTCAAATCAGACATAAAGATGATTTAAATGTTATTAATTTTATTAAAATAACTAATATATATATATATTACTTTTAAATAAATTTAAATTAATATTTTTAAATTTAAATGACACAATTTATTAAAATAATTAATGATTTTACAGAAAAATGGATATTTTCACTATTCACAGAAATATCAATATTTTATAAAAAATAACGAAATTTCTCCCTAATTTAATATTTATATTATGGTATAAAAAATGAAGTTTAATGTTATCAATCAAATATTATAAATTTTTTATAAAATAATTACAACAGTTTTATAAAAAATAAATAAATAACATTTTGGAAGAAAACATATTTTGAAGAACAGAAATCCATTACCAAAAATAGAGTGATTATTTACTAAGAATTTATCGATACATTTATTTTTAGTAGGAAATATATTTATATTTCATAAATTATTTAATTTTATTCATAACCAATTATTTAATGGATTGGTTACAATTTTCATAGTTAAATAATAATTGTTTATTTGGGGTTAGTGTTGTGTATCATATATGCAATAAAAAAAAATTTATCTTTTAAAAACATAGGGAATTACATGTTATGTTGTCGAAATTATCCTATGATTTTTCAATTCCATTTTTTTAGTGAATAGACATCCCCATTTTCACCCAAGCGTATTTACTTAGATATACATAACCTATATTGATTTGAAACTTCTATGTACGCGACCCACACTCCATAATACTATTATTAAAATTGATGAAATACATCCATATGTTGTATAATATATGGGGAACACTTATACATGTACATGATATGAATATAATGGGTGAGACAATAATTAATTTTCCCTTGAATTAATTGGGTGATGTTTTTATCTCATGAGATTCTGTGTATGGTGCAAGGGAGCTTATCCAAAGAACACTACATTATGATTTCTCGGTGTTTGGCCTCATTTTAGGATAATGATGTCATCTTTAATGTTGTTTTAAAATTCCTATATTTAATTTTTTTAGAATATTATATGATTCTTCGATGATTATGTTTATTATTATCACCCCTATTTTATTACCTTGATATTCTTATTGATTCATATGTATTACTTTCTTCATGTTATGCTTTTATTATTCCCATACTGGGCTTCATAGCACACCCCTTTCATATATAAGTCCTCATGTTATCCTATGAAAATTTAGAAAATTAATGTAATTAAAGGGAATTTAATGTAGTTTTTGTTTGTACCATTATATTTTTGTTTCAAGTTATCCTGATATTTAACTAATTTCCTAAATACTCTTGGCCTAAAATTTTTCTTGGACGATATTATATATATTTATATATAGTAAATCATGAATAATGATGTATTAAAATATGGGTTGTCATAGTTGTTTTAAAAAATAGTTATTATTTGTGATTTTAAATAGAAAAATTATTGAAATCGTTTGAGATAAGATTAAACATACGAAAGAATCCCTAAATTAGGGTAAGAATAGATTATGTAGTTTTCAATAAACAAAGTCTGTGTTTGGGTACTACAAGTGGATATATATCTGGTAAAATTGTACCTAGGGGTAATAACCTAGAAAAGGGCGCATTAGGATTTGACGCAATCATCACCTGATGCATGACAAAGAGTCATTACTGTATACCTAGTTTGATACTCCTAGCAGATATTCTTTTTAAAATTCATAAGCTCATTACGAATCATTATGATGGGAACAACAATCCCTATAAAATTTTATGTTAGAAAATAGACTATAGATTACTTAGATTGAGAACAAAAAATTCATATGTTATCGAATATATGTCATTTATGAGTAATCTCTTCAGTTTTCATAGTTTCTATTTTTATTTATTTAATTGTTTGAAAAGTGTCATCCCTATGCCTTTTTTGGATGATGTAAATTATTAGAACATGAATCAAATAGTGGAAGGTAGGCTTATAATATATTCATGAACATAAAAGGACCTATAAGAATATTTTTCTACAGTTTCTTTCATATCATCCATGTTTGGTAGAACTATTCAAACACCACCTCAAAAAATGGAAGTGGAGGTATTTGTGAAAACTAAAAATTGGGTATTCATTGAATCCAAATTATATAAATTTTTCCCAATCTATATTTGAGGGGTATAATTTACCATAGTAACTTTTGTTACTTTCATTAGAAGAATTTGATACAATTCTAAGAATGGATTATCTTTCACTATATAGAGAAAACATATATTATTAGGATAAGGAAATCAACCTCTATATCATGAATCAACCTCTAATTATATTCAAGTGAAAGGAAGAGGATGAATCTAAATTGGTATCATCATCTCAAGAATTTTAGTTATATCTTTATGAGAAAGATTATCCATATAAAATAATTTTAGATTAAAGAAAATGTCCTCTTTGATGAAATGGCCTTTGTAATGCAATAAAATAATGTCTTTCTTGAAGAATATAATGGTCTTCCTCCAAGTCTTGAGGTTGAGTTCCCAATAAACCTAATACTAGACCATTTTATAATATCGAAGACACCATTTGTAATTTTTATTTTTGAACTTGTGGAGCTAAATAAGAAACTGTAGGAGAATCTTGATAAAGTGTTTATAAACCCAA
The DNA here is from genome assembly GCA_963277665.1 of Viscum album. Taxonomy (NCBI): domain Eukaryota; kingdom Viridiplantae; phylum Streptophyta; class Magnoliopsida; order Santalales; family Viscaceae; genus Viscum; species Viscum album. The sequence goes on from OY728145.1 coordinate 1,355,035,799, forward strand.
GTGATTCACGATGGGGTCCGTTGGTCCTCTTCATCAAGAAGGATTAAGGGCCCATGTGCATCTACATTGATTATCATGAGGTAAAAAATGTCATGATAAATAAAAATTATCCTCTAACACAAATTGATGACTTTTTTTATTAGCTACCTGAAGCACCATAATTATACAATCTAGATCTTCGATCAAGATATTATCAAGTAAATTAGAGTTAGAGAGTATCCCCAAGACTAATTTTCATACATTGTATGGGCATAATGAGTTCATAGTGATGTTAGTTGGCCCCACTAATGCTCCATCTATCTTCATGTAATTGATTAATAGAGTGTTTAGGGGTTTCCTTGATAAATGTGTGGTAGTCTTTGTATAAAATATTCTTATATTTGTTGATCACTCAAAGAAAATAGAAATAGAAGGATGTCCTAGAAAAAAATTTGTGATAGATATCTGTAGTTTCCTTGGATTAGAATGTTACTATCATCGATTTGTGAGTAAATTATCATGATTGTAAATGCTAATATCTAAGATAACTTGAAACGTGGTGAACTTAATTTGGAATGGTAAATGTAAAGAGATATTTAAAGCATTAAATAATAGGCTAATCACTGTAATTTTTATAACATTAACCAGTAGTGTGGAAGGATTTGTGATCTATAATGATTCATCAAAAAAGGGATTGTGTTGTACAATCATGTAAGATGAAAAAGTTACATCATACACCTCCTTAAAATAAAAGATTAATTATAAAAACTTCCCAAAATATGATATGTAATTTAATGTAGGGATCTTCACACTATATATTTGGTGAAATTATATCTACAGGTAGAATTGTGATACATATACGGATCATTAAATCCTCATGTATATATTCACACAAAAGAAGCTCAATATGCACCAATGAATGTCATTAGAGCTGATCAAGGATTATGATTTTTCAATCCATTTCCATCATGGGAAGGAGAACATAGTGTAATATTCTTTTAGTATAAATTATCCTGCTACGCTATACATAATGAGAATTTAAACAGATCCAATATTCTTGGAAATATAGAGGATATACAGGGGAATAATAAAAATATCAGCATAATAGCTTACTAAAATGACTACTAGAACATATATTCTTGAGAGTATAAAAGAGACTAATTAGGATGATGAGGTGATATAGAAAAAGTGAGAAATATTCTATAGTTCAACTTAACTAAAGATGGAGTTATAAGGTTTTGAACCTAGATATGTGTCCCATAAAAACCAAAATTGAAGAAGTAACTTCTAGATTATATTCATATATCATCCTTAAATATTAATATATGAATCACTATTATTTATAGATATTAGAAGAAAAAAATCTAGTGGGATAAAAAAGAAGAGGTATATTGTATAATTCATCTCATGATGCTTCATATTATAGTAAGTCAAGGCTGAATGATAGAAATATAATGGTGTGATGAAACAATTTCCTAGACTAGTATGGAAATGGGAAAAAATAACTATGGATTTCGATATAGGACTCCATATGACCCCAAAAGGAAATAATTCCTTCTTGGTGGTTATCAATCACCTTAATAAGTAAGAACATTTCACTACTATCAATGAATATTTGTCTCTAGAAAAACATACCGAGATATATATTAGGGAAGTGTTAATACTACATAGAGTTTTACTCTCTATTATATCAGATAGAGATTTTAGTTTTACCTCATGGTTTTAGAGAAACCCCATTAAGAATTAGATAAAGAACTAAAATTCAATACTACATATCACTATTATATAAATGTCTAGTCTAAAAGACTCATTCAAACTCTAAAATATATGATGAGATCTTATTCAATGGATTTCCATGGATTTTGGGATTAACACATCCCCTAGTGGATTTATCATATAACTATAGTATCCATTATATAATTCAAATGTCACTTTATGAGACTCTTAATGAAAAAAGGTTTTAGACTTTGACATTTTGGGATGATGTTTCAGAGAAGAAGCTGATGGGACCTAATATTAACTAAGAAATGATAGATATGGTTTAAACAATTTTGTGTCATTTGAAATTTATAAAAATTCAACATAAAATCTATGTATAAAATCCTTGATGAGACTTGAAGTTTGAGATTGATGATAAATTCTTCCTTTTTATTTATTCATGGAATAAATTCATGATTTTTATTGATAATTGAAATCTTATTCTAAGATACATCAACCCCTTTGAGATCCTTGGTCACATTATAGTGGTGTCCAATTGAGTATCACTCCCTCCAAAATTATCTCAAGTATATGATGTGTTTGATGTATCACTATTGAGGAAGTACATACCATACCACTCACATGTACAGAATCCATAGGTGGTACCATTGGAGAATGATCTTTCATATGATGATCATTTGATGAAGATCTTATATCAGAGAGAAAATTTTATGTGAAAAAAGATAACTCACCTGTTAAAAGTGTTATGGTGGAACCACAAGTTTAAGGAAGATACATGGGAAATATAAGAGGCGATGAATATAATTTCCCTCTTTTTCATAGTGTATGGATGAAATTTTGTGGGTGAAAGTTTTTGTGGGGAAATAATGTAATGAGAAAAAAATTATAAATTAAATTCTCTATTTAAAATGAGTAAATTTATTATTAACAAATGATATTATTAAAAACATATTCACTACTTTGGTTATTTTGGACCATTATAACTTATATCATATCATATTTAAAATACCATTAAACATCATAACCGTTGATACTATTTTCATTATACAGATATTATATGAATATTCTATATATAAGGTTATAATAAATCTATTTTACAATGATGAAAGAAGCGATGGCCTCAACTTGTAGGATTATACCGTGTGTAGCCCATTTATTGGAGCTTATAAGAGAGATGACATCCCTGGTCTTTATGCTTGACCAAGACCAATGTGAGATTCAATAACTAAATAATTAATTAAAACTTTTATTGGAGACATTAAAGATTATTGGCATCATGTCCCAAACCATGTTCAGTGAACCATCCCAAGAAATTATCACCATCACACACCGTAACCTTATAGCATATGCTAGTGTAATAAGGGGTTATGTTTCTAGACCATAGTAAGATGAATTTTTAAATTTTATTTTTAATAAATTAATTATTATTATTAACCCTTTTATTATAACTTTATAAATTATTAAATAATGATTTTGTAAAAAATTATATTTACAAATGATGAAACTCAAATTGTATTTTTTAAAAATACACAGTTCCAATCAAGACACTATTTTTGTGGAATTATAATTTTTTTGAAATATATGATATTTTAGTAAAATATAATTATTAAATAATATTTATCTAAATATAAATGATAATATAATTTTATGAAATCAAATGTAATTTTTATAATGGTCAGAAAACTATTATCACAGAATCTGTCAAGATCATTCTTTCCAGGTGAGTCACAGAATCTGTTAGGGAAAATGGAAAAGGCAAGTTCAGAATGTTGGGTTCGATACGGATCAATTGTCTTCATCTATTAGTGATTATTTTGAAGGAATTTTAGAGTAAAATTGGGTCCTTGAAGAGAAAATTCCTATGAATGAACAATTACCAGTTGCTGAAGTGTCTTGTCAGGAGATCGTTCCTTTTATACTGAATCCAATGACCTTGGTTAAGGTTGGTGGCAGTTTTGCTTCAATTTTCAAAAGAAAGATATCAAAAGATTTATCCTGTTTGAGTTCTTTTAAACATTTGTTGTCTAGTTAAAATGAATCTCTATTATTTTCAAATAATGAATTCCAAAATGGTTCTGGTAATAAGGAGAATACTAAAAATATGTTGTTTTCATCGGTTAGTTTAATATTTGATAACTTTCCTTCTACTCAAATTGATTATGGTTTAAAGAATTATTATTTTTATTTGGGATAAGCAGATGAATTCAATAAATCTATGGATAGTAAAGGAAGAATCTCTCTAGTAGGGTATCCTTCTAAGGCTAATAAATTATGTATCATATCTTGGATTTAGTATCAAAAGGTGAGGTCTATCTACCATTATGAGAAGGCAAAAAATTCCAGGGGCAATACCATAATCCTAGTTTATTAATGATTATAGTTTTCATATGTAATGCTCGGGGAATTGGAACCCGAGTCAAAATAGATTTTCTAACTTCTGTTATAGCTAAACCTAAAATTGGTATGGTTTTTATTCTTGAGCACAAACCAAAACTAGATTAGATTGATGATTTTTTAAGAATACTCAAGATACATGGCTTCATGAATGTGTATTACTTTAATCATCATATAGGGATCTTATAACATAAATGCTTCACTACGGATCAGATACAAGCAGGCAATCAATTTATTACAATAAAGGTGAATTATAATTATCATTCGTTATTTTTCTCTTTTGTTTATGGGAGTTATAATCCCCAAAAAATATTTCTATTATGGAATATACAAGATTCGATTGATCTGGATGACTTTATGTGGTTTCTTAGAGATGATTTTAACATTATTACTGATCCTAATGAGAAGAATGGAAAAGTTCATTTTCCGAGACAATCTCGTAATTATTTTACACAATTCATGGTTGGAAAATTTATAATGGATATCAAGTTTCCTAGAGATAAATTTACATGGTGTAATAATCAAAAAGGTGATTTTAGATCGTGGAGTCACCTGGATAGATGTTTGGGAAACATTCATGTTTTATCCACATATGCCAATGTTAAAGTGAATCATTTGGTAAGAAGTATTTCTGATCATTCTCTATTATTGATCACTCTATCTCCTAGGAATGATAATCAGGGGAGATTTAGATATTTTTGATATTAGAATTATGACCTGGTTTTTCTTGATGGTGTAAGGATGTCTTGGGAAGATCTTGTTAAAGGTAAAACATGGTATAATGTTCATAATAGGAATAGACGTTTAAAAAAGAGTTTACAATTGTGGTTAAAATATCTTCCTTCACTATAAAAATACTTACACGATATTATGAAAGAGGTGTACCATCTTGAATGTTGTCTGGAGGAACATTGGGATGTCTAGGTGTTTGAGGATCTTTCTCACATGAAAAAACATTTGGCAGATTTGTTTCTTAGACAGGAATTTTTATCCAGAGATAAATAAAGGATTAAGTGGTTGAAGGAAGGAGATAGAAACACAACATACTTTCATGCCTGTATTAAAGAGAGGAAAATATTTATTAAGACTAATATATTACTTGAGGATGGTTCTTTTACAGGTGATAGAGATATTGTTGGGGATTTGGCTAACACTTATTTTAGAGATCTCCAAGATGCAGTTGATAAAAAGATTCCCAATGGTTATCCAAAGGATCCCACAAATATTTCCGATTTTATTCCAACCTGTGATTCAACAAGTGAAAATGATGAAATGGGATCCCTTCCCTAGGAGAAAGAGATCATTGAGGCCATGATTTAGCTCAATCCAGATAATTCTACTGGTCCAGATAGTTTCCCTATGTCTTTATATAGTTCTTTATGGAAGATGATGAAGAATGATATTATTGAAGCGATACATGATTTTTTCAAAGGAGGTCAGCTGCCTTGTGTTGCATATTCCACCACTATGGTACTTATTCCTAAGATGAAAAATCCCACTTATAGTCTTCATTATTAGAATATTATTATGTGTAATATGCCTTATAAGATTCTAGCCAGTATTATCAATACTCATCTTTCTATTCACTTTCCATGATGGATTTCTCTTGAACAGCATGGATTTGTGAAGGGACGTTCTATTCAGGGAGCTATAACTTTGGCTCATGAAATGTTTAGGGATATTAATCTTAAAACTAGGGTGTCGAATGTGGTCATTAAAAGTTATATGAATAAATCCTATGATCTTGTTTAATTGATTTTTATCAAAAAAGTGTTAATAGGTATGGGTTTTTCTCCATGGAACTCTGATTTAATTTTTCACTACTTTTTCTCTTCCGGACTGGCATTATCTTTTTTGGGTAAGACCTATGGTTTTATTAAATCTACCCACAGTATAAGGCATGGGTATCTATTATCTCCATGTGTATTCATCATTGTTCAAGATGTTCTTAGTAGGATTATTCATAGATGCATGAGTAATGGGGTTATTATTCCATATTGTCATAGGTTGGGATGTCCTTCGATATCTTATCTTATGTTTCCTAATGACACTATTATTTTTAGGGTTTCTTCAAGTAGATTTATTCAACATTTGAATAATGTTTTGGATGAGTATTTTCCTTATAGTGTAAAATTGATTAATAAAAATAAAAGCTACTTCTATGTTTCTAGTTGTTGCAATTTAAGTCATCTGTCCACCATTTTCCATATTATGTATATGCAGAACGATGCCTTTCCAATGGATTATTTGGGGGCTCCTCTATCTTCTACAAGACTTTGTATTTTTGATTTTCATAACTTGATCAGTAGGATTATGGTTTAGGTTATTAACATGAATAATAACTATCTATCATTTGGAGGGGGAATAAAATTGATCAATAGTGTGATTTTGGACACTCCAGTTTATGCTTTATATTCTGTTAAAGTTCCAAAGGGGGTGATAAAAAGTATTGACATAATTCTTGCTAATTTGATATGGGATTTTAAGGATAATGGTAAGAGGAAATGGGTATCTTGGGAAAGGATAGCTCAACCTGTGCATGATGGTGGAGTCAATGTCTCCAGCCTTGATGTTACACTTAAGTGTATGCATGAAAAAATAGCATGGAAAATTCTGGAATTTTGTACTTTATGGAGAATAACAATTCATGGTAATTCAGAGGGTGACATGGTTTCATTAAATAAACATGGTTCTCCATTAAGGATTGATATTAGTCCCATTATTGATGTCCTTATACCCTATTCACATTGGGTAGTTGGAAAGGGTGATATTATGTTTTGGAATCACTACTGGAGTGGAACGATTATTGGTTATCCGGGTTGTCCTGCTACGTTTAAGTCATTTAAGGAATCCAGTTAGTTCCCTATATTTACTAATGCAGTTTTGGACTGGGATCAACAAGATCTTTTCAATCTCATTGTGTTATCTTCAAGTCCATATCAATGTATATTTACTCCTTCTTCAGGATCCTTTACATCTAGAGAATACCAGAGGATTATTAAAATCCAGAATTTGATGGATATATGAAATAACACTCTTTGGGTTAAGATTATTCCTAAAAAAATAATTTCTTAAATTGGAGATTTTTTAATAGAGTGGTATCTACATATGATAATGTGAAAATTTATGGAATTTATCCTATTTCTAGAAGTGTTTGCTGCAAAAATCATAAAGAAGAGAGTTCAGAATATATTTTCTTTGATAGTGAATGGCATAAAGATGTTTTGGATTAGTTTTCTGAATACACAACATTCTATTATCTGAATATGTTGGATATTTCCTTCCTTGATCATTGGTTTTATAGATTTGGTGTGAGAGGTATTGAAAGAATAGCACGTACATTGTTATTACATGTGGCATGCTGGTGCTTGTGGCAGGTAGGAAATAAGAGTATCTTTAAGGTTCTCATTTCAAATGGTGGGTGATTATATGTAGGATTAAAAACCTAGTGATTGATATTGTAATGTCCTTGGGTAATTGGAAAGAGGCTCCTTATTTGCATAGATTGATTGCTAATCCTCATTTATTTTTTCAGGGGTATAATTTTCAATCAGATATATGGGTGTGTTGGTGGACTCCATCAAGGGGTTTGAAATTAAATAGTGATGGTTTGTGTGTTTCTGGTTTGATCCATGGAGGTGGTATTGTCTCTGATAGTTTTGTATCAACCATTATGACCTTCTCTATTAGATTGGGACAAGGAAATTCTCTTTATGCTAAGGCAATGGCTATGGAAACTGGTTTAAGCATATGTAACCAAAGGAATTTGGAGGTCTCTAAAGCTGAAATAGATTCTATGATGTTATATAATTATATCCTAGATCTATGTATGATTCCTTGGTATATATATTATATAATTATGAAAATGTAGGATCAAAATTGGTGTTGATATTAGAGTTTCTCAAACATGGTGAGGGAAATATGGTTACATATTACCTAACTTCAAAAGATATTCTTGGTCTAGAAATTTTTTTCTTTCATCATTAGATCAGCTTGAAGCCGAAAGGTTTTAAAATCATTATAGGATATATTTTTGGTCTCCAATATTTTAGAGACCCTTGATTTTTTTCTTCTATTGTTCAACCTATGTCGACCTGTTCTATGGTGTGCTCTCTTTTTTCTTGAATAAAAAATTACAGGGTTGATTGATTGGTCAGAAAACTCTTATCATAATAAAAACCATTTTTTTCAATAAATGAGGATTTTTATATAATGTGTAATTTCTTATTTTTAGAAACTGTTTAAAAAAAATTATAAAATTTCAAATTATCACCTAAAAATTATTCAATGGTGAATTTTTTATAATTTTTTAAGACTGTGAATTTTATGGGTAAAAATTAAATACGTTATAAATATATTGTACGTATTATGAAATCATAAAATCTCAAAAGTTATTTAATAAATAGTATAAATAGAATAAAAGACCAAAAATATGTTCCCGTTTAAGATAACGTGTTTCTATTATTATTTTATTAATTTTATAAACCATTAATGAATCCTCAAAACCCTATATAATATTTTTATGGTTTTAAAATTTATTATTTATGAACATATATTACTTACACATCACCAAGAGTATTTTTGTGGATTAATGTTATTATAAACATTAAATAATTAAATATACCACTATTTGGTTGAAACCATGGGGTAAAACCATGGTATGGTTTGTGGTTTGGATTATTTATCATATAGTTTCCAAAAAGTACGTTTAGAAATTAATAATGAATTCCTTTATCTTTTTCTATAAAAACCCAACCACCCTATCATTCCCCTGTACTAAAAACACATATAGCTTGAATTTAATCTTATCTTCCATCTCTATATCCCTACCATTGTTCCCCAAACCATTTGAGAATATCCTCCCTATACTTTAGAAACCCCATCTCATTGAAAGGGATGATATCCTCCTCTTTATTCAAGAACATTCTTTATATTATGGATTTTGATTCAGAATTGTTCATGTTGGGGTATATTTTTACACATATCTCTCACCTTAATTATTATTTATAAGGGATGATAAACCCCTTTCAATCTCATTAAACCCTTCCCTGAATCCTTATGTACCCTTGTTATGCTGCTGAAATTATACTATGATATTTCCAGGACAAACAGTTGTGTAGTGAATACCCATCCCAATTTCTACGGAAGATTAATTACCCAGATCTACCTATCCTTCATTATTTTTTTTTTCTTCCATGTCTGTAACCCACACTCTTTAATTATGGGATTAAAAGTGATGAAATACATCTCTATATTGTATGGTCTATTTGTAATACTTATGCATGTACATGATATGAATGTTATGGGTGGGACTAAAATTATATATCCCTCCAATGCATTTGGTAATGTTTTTATCACATGATGTTCCATGTGTGGTGCAAGGTATTTTATCCTAAGAACACTATGTTTTGATTTCTCAGTGGTTATCCTTGACTTAATCTTATGACACCAATTTTTATGTTTTTCATCATTCACATGTTGCCTTTATATTATCATATTATATCTTGCTTCAATGTTCATGTTTTTGTTCCTCACACCACTTATGTTAAATTGATATTACTATTTAATCACATATGTTACAATATTCATGTAATGATTTGATTATTCCCTTACCAAGATTTATAACACATCTATTTCTTATGCATGTCCCATGGATATCCTGTGTAGTTTTAGAAGATCACGGAAATTTGAGGGAATGTTATAGAGTTTTAGTTTATTTTATTGTATTTATATTTCAAGTTATCAATATATGTACCTAATTTCATAGAGACACTAGGCCTCAAAATATTATGGGACTTTATTATGTGTATATTTATGTAATAAACAATGAATTAAGGTATATTATAATACGGGTTACCATATATAAGGTGTAAATACCATATTACTTATTATCTTGATTGAATGGTATTTACCTATAATGTTACTCGATTTCATTGATACCCATTTTATTTCCATGAATTATTTGATATATGTTGAGTGAAACCCAATTTATTTCAATGGGTTCTTTATAATTTATTGAATGAAACCCATTTTTTTCCATGGATTTATTATGATGTATTAAATGAAACCCATTTCTTTTGTCGGTTCATTGTGATGTGATAATTTAATGACTTCCAAGTGTCACTCAAAATTATGGAAGATGATTGGTGGGTTATTATACCTCCCTATTATGAATTGGATAAAAGTACATATCTCACGAGATAATCTATTTGTGATTACTTTTTTATTGATCAAAATAATGGGATGTGATGGTGTGGCTCATGAAAGTAATGTTCCTGATACAGATTTTTGTGAAAAATATGAAAGGTGTATCATTGTTTTATGCTTATTCTCATGACTTTGTTATGTTCTAAAGGATGGTGGTTGTTAACTCACTCTTTTGATTAATGTCTAGTTTTATTCCAAGATTTATACCATGATTTATGACTTAATATTTGTTGGTTATGGTTTTCTTATATATATTTATTATACCCATATTCTCATATTATTAAAACTTATAATATTTTATTTTTATCACTTATGTATACCCTTATTGATCATTTGAGCTCACCCCATTATTAAGTTTTCATTTCCTCAAGTAATGATGAAAGATAATACATAATATGTGTCTAGAAGGGTATCCTATGATAAATATTTGTGGGAAATTATGAAGAATTTTTGTGGATCGATTTCTTTATCTATTTGTGGAATGTAAAAATATCCTTTAGTGAAATAATATTTTTTATTTATAGTTTCTGTTTTATCCTAATTATCTAAAATTAAAAAACCTAAAAGGTCTTAGAAATTTTCTGAAATAAAATATTTTCATTAAGTTATGTAATTATTAAATTATTATATATTGATATTTATGTAGACACTTAAATAAAAAAATTATAAGAACTTACCTCAGATCATTAAAAAATTGACTGGTAAGTAGAGGTGACATTTTTGAACCTGACACAACAACCCAACACGATACAAGTTAAAAATGTTTGGGTTGGACATAAATGACTTAAAATTATGATTGGGTTGGGTAATATGACATAAATAATATTAATGTCAGGTTAGGGTTAAACAATCTTCACACTTCTATCCTGAATAAAAATATAATTTACAACAGTCATGGGAAGGGGTATATGTAAAAAAAATCCATGCATGTACATATTCTCTCACCCAAAGAAGCTTGAACTTGAAAATAAAATTATGTTTATCATAAAAATAAAATATATTTTATTTTATTTGATAAGTTTTAGTTGAAACATTAATAACATATTTTTATTATTGATTTTATGTGATACTAACTAGTTTGACATGACACAATGTTGTGTATGTTTTATATTTAGATTTGAATTAGTTGGTGGATTGGGTTAGGGTTGAACCCTTAATAAATAGTTATGGATGGGTACATATATTTAATTAATAGGTTTTGGTTATTTTTGAGATTAAATGGTTTCACATAAGGTCAACCCTATATGTGAGCCCAAATTTACACTTCTAAATTCATTCCCACATTTGGAATTTAGGACTTTCTCCTATTTTATACCGAATTAATCATTGAAAAATTTTCAAATCTCTTACTAGGATTATCATCATATGACCCAATTTGTAAATTAATTGGTTGCTAAAAAATTCCCCCAATAAAAATCCATATAGGGAAAAATTAGAAAATGATGAAAAAGATTTTTCTTCTATTTATTTTTTGTTACTAATCAAGAATATGTTCATTAGAACAACTATAAACTGAGAGGAATCGGAAATTTTATGGTAAAAGTTTGTAAAGTGTGAAGGATGATATAGTGATTTTATAACATCATTTGGGTTTATTTCCTCCATTGTATAATCATTGAATAAAATATTTGGAACTACAATTAATAGAAACCTGGAGATAAAAAATAATGGTTATGTATAGAAGATGTTGGACCTCTTCCAACTGAAAGTACCCCCCAAAGAAATAAAGAAATTTTGTAGTACATTATTGATACATAAATATATATATATATTTCTTGATGGGACTATCCAAAAATTCCATTTATCTATATAAATATACTTTAGAGTTCTATTTTGTGACCCTCAACCACATCTACACTATCAGATATGGTGTTTCTTTTATCATTTTCGCTCAAAATTCTCATCTCGAACATGACTGCTATACATCATTTGTGGCATAGGAAGCATCAAAATATAAAATAAACTTATAGGGAATGTTTTTTTACAATTTTTATGGGATCAAAAACAAATTTAACTCTCTTTTTCATGCTTATTTACTTATGAGGACTTAGAAAGTCTTATCATTTCATGAAAATTCCATTATTAAATTTTATTATCATAAACATTAATAGAATTTTTTTAGTTATTTCAACCATCCATACTTAAATTAATTTTCATAACTAAAAACAAATGTTATTAATGATACTAAATATTAACAATGAGATTGGATACCTCCAACAAACACACAAAGAACCTTGTCATGAAGGTGATAATATAAAGTAAATGATATCCTCTTTTGACTTTTCATGCCTCCAGATGACATCCTATACAACTATATATTGTCAATACAAACTAGATAGATAATTTTACCATGAATAACCTTAAATTTTATTTTTATTATTTTTATCATTTACTCTATGAAGGTGATATATTTATTCTCATTTAGATCACCTTGGTAAGAAAACATGTGTAATAATTTGGCCCATACCCTCATAAAGGTAGTAACATCGTTAGGGTTTTCCTTAGATCAATCCTAAGAAAACTCTTATAATAATTACTTGAATGGAATCACCTAAATTATAATTTATAAATTTTAAATATCAATACTGGATTTATTCTATCCATAATTTTACATGGAACTACCACCCTTTCCAACCTCACCTTGAATACAAGTATAAATGTTCTTATATTCTATGTAAATACCTGAAATATTATTTATTTGTTGTCTTAATATCATATATTCATCTTTTAAATTTAAATTAAAATTTATCATATATAGAATTTAAACATTAGGTAATTAATTTCTATATTGGAATTAAAATGATAAAATTAAGTGTGATGTATTATTTTTGAATAATATAATATCAATGTAAATAATAAAATGGGATAGAAATGCATATAGTATGGTAAATAGTTGAAAAGTTATTCTATGTTGTATAAAAAACATATTCATTCAAATATAATATTGCATACCAACCTACATTGAATACCTTCCCATTTGACCGAAGATCATAAAAATAAACTATATATATCATGAAATTAACATTTTTACAAATAAAATCATCAATAATTTTTTTACTCTACCCATTTCACTTCACTCCTATATTATAATTTTAATTTTCTTTATATTTCACTCTCATGTTATTATACTCCAAATTTTGGAAAACCGTTATGGGATTTTTTTGAAAGTTTCGAAGAAAAAAAGGATCAACCTATCACCATCATAGACCTTGCAATTAAACTTCCCCATGACCCCATTCTCTCATGGAAGCTAGGAATTGTCATTTGATTCTTTTCTCAACCGAGTAGAACAACATGGAGCGAGTGATCCATTTTGGTTCATTGGATTCACCAACTAACTATGATGGATAAAATCACCGTTCATGTGCTCTCCTTTCATGGGACACCATTTTTAATCCTTGTATATATTTTTTTATCATTATTCTCTCTCATTATAGATTGATATGGTCTATAAATGGGTCATTATGGTAAAATTTGGTTTATTAAATTAATGATAAATATTATTCAATTTGATAACCATTTTACAACAACCTAGATTAATAAATTCCATAAATATACTTTTTTATGAAGATATTACAACAATACGTCACCCCATATTAATATTTATAGTTTTAATAGATTAAAAAATATAGAAATTCTATAAAATATCCACCTGTTTTGTACAAATTCATAAAATTTTAATTTTTTTCATCTATAACCAATGACCTTATCTCATATTCAAATTCCTTTTTCAATCATAATAATTAAGGAAAATTAAAATTTCTATAAAAGAGAAAATATGAACGATCATATAAATATCAGTAAATAGATTAAAATAAGAAATCATTAAGAGATCAATTATTCTTTGTGAAGTGTGAAAATATTATTAGATTACCATTAAAATTTCTCAAATACATAATAACAATATTAGAAAAATATGATATAGATGAAAACCTATAGCCACAGTCTAGGAAGACTATGGTTGGGGGAAATTATACCATTGTATATTTCCTACATTGGTCATGTATGTAGTCCTTTATTGATCCATTGTCCTTCTGGTTCGTGGCTATATAAATACCTATTTTCAGGGATTTAATTTCCCATTGAAATAAGGCCCCCAAAATATCAAGCATCTGGCTCCCCCTTCCTCCTCCCTCGTTATTCCCATATAACCCCCGTTAATTTAATATACTTATCCTTGCCTAATTATCCCACTTTGGTAGCCTCTCCTCCCAACTTTTATATGGTCATTTCCACATGATAATCCTAAAATTAATCTCTAATGGTGAAACCCCATCATCAGACATGAGATGAAAACTATATATTTATCTAATAGTCAAAGAGCTCCCCCTCCCCATTTCTTATTCTATCATTGAAATATGTTTTCATATATACCAATTATCTTAGAAGATAATAGAAGGTGACTTTTTAGGAACCCCATGATCAACATGAGGTTTTATTGAATGTTAAATGTGAACCGAATGTTATTTTATTAATGTTTTATGAGCTATTTTGTGATAAGTAGATAAGTTATGTATATTTTAAAATTGATATGAATTATTTTATGTTTTATGGGATTTTTTTGATATTATTATGATATTAATGTGTCTATATAGAAATCTATGATATATTTTTAAATTCAATTTAAATTTTTGTGGTTTCCTTGATTAATAAAATGAATGTTTTATTGTTTATAAATATGTATTATAAAAACAATTTTATTGAAGTGTTTAATATTTTAATATATTAACTAATGTTAATTTTTTGTTATAAAGTGTTTGTAATTTTAGGGTATATCATGTTCTTATGTAATTTAAAAATTAATTTTTTTTAATATTAGAAACATATTTACTAAATGTTTTTAAAATAATTTTCATGAAAATATCACATTTTTTAATAAATTTATTTTTAAAATATTTCTATTAATTATCAAATTACTTTTAAAAAAAATATAAAATATAATTGTATATTTTATACATAGATTTCAAAAATATTGAACAAACTTTTAACATACTCAAATTAATTACATACCAAAATTTTAAGAATCAATTTTATTATATATAATATTTCAACATATAGTTAATAAATAAAATAAAAAATACAAATAAAATGTTTCTATACATATAAATTAAAAACCACAATATAATTTTCGATATTAATTACAAAATAACTAACTAATATCATTTAACGTGCATTTTATTTTAAAAAAATTAATCATGTTGGATTCTATTTTATTTATTTTTATTAATAAAAATAAAATAAAAATATAAAATAATTGATTTATTAAAAAAAATTATTAAAAAATATTTTTGTTTTTAATGAATACTGTTCATAAATCATAATTTTAATGATATTTTTAGATTTCATAACATTTTTATTATTTACATGAATTACATATAATAAAAATAAACATATTTATATTAAAATGGATATAAGTTGGATATATAATGTTAATTGGATAACAAATGAGTTTTGAAATGTCTTATAATTATTTTTTACAATTTTATTTCAATGATTCTTTTGATGGAGGAATGGTTTTATGTCATTTGTTTAAAGTCTTGGAAGATTGTTGGTACCCAAAATTTGTACATCATGATCTTTACCATGATTTACATAATATGATCCTTCATCAAATAAAATTAGTTTAGTTTAAGAGGATTGAGTGTCACATTTGATGAAGAATAAACAAATGGGAGCTCCTTGCAAGGAAAGATTTTTCACACACTAAGGGATGAATATCCTCTGAAAACATTACCTCATTAGATGATGTGATGGTGAAAACCTACCACTATGATTTGGAGATGGATTTCATCAATTAATGATGAAACAGTCATCAAAATCATAAATCAAACATTTTAGGATATTTTGGAAAATCTTAAACCTTATAAAAGGCCTTTTTCAATGAAACTCAGTAGCCAAGGGCATAGATCATTTCCTGGGATAAAATTTTATAGGTTGTGGAGACAAAATGGGAACCCAAATATAAATTTATACTCATTAAAATTTGGTCCTTTAAGAGGGATTTTTTTTAATTCCATGGTCATGCCTATGTCTATGCGTGCCTATCATCATGCCCATCTTCACATACCTTTCTTCACACATGCTATATAGGTTCCCTACTTTGTGAACATTTTTTAATGCACCCAGCCTCATGCCCATTCCCATGAATATTAATCTATGTATATTTCCTTATGTCATTAGATGTATTCCGAGACTATGGTTTTTCTACAAAATGACCCTCAGATTCCAATAGAATGAAATACCAGAGGAAAGGGAAAAGTCACACTAGTGTCACAGGATCACATGGTACTTTTATCGACGCACCAAAGTATTCTAAATAACCCTCATCTGCATGATTTTTTAATTAAAATATATGGATGGTGATATAAAAATTCATGCATAGGACCTCATAATAGGATTTTTTTTCCCTAGGAACTAGGGAACCTGGGTGCCATACCACCTATGCACCAATTTTCATAGGTTACCTACCTGGTCACCCAATCACCCAAGTCCCTAGCTAGGGTTCCACTTCTTCCATATCATCAAACATGGTAACCACCTCCCCTTGGCCCCCAAAAAGGGTTCCAAATTGATTTTGGACCCACACTTGGGAACCCATTCTACTTATCTCCAATATATGGGTTCTCAATCACCCAGATCCCTAGCTAGGGCACCACTTTTCCCAATCATCCATACTTGGGTTACCATTTTCCAAAATCCTCTACTAGTGTGTCACTTCCCCATGCCTCTATACTGGAATTTCCAGTTCACCCAAGACTATATAACTTGGAGTTAATTTTCTTAGGTAAACCATTCACCCAAGACTTTATACCTAGGCACCAATTCACTATGTTTTATAGCTTGGGGTCCACTTCCCTAGGCCTTTATACTTATTTCCCACTTCACCCAAGTCCCCAAATAGGGTGTCACTTCACTTAAATCTCTATACCAAAGTGATAATTCTTCTAGGTCAGATACTTTGTAACCCAATGGTATTTACTATGGGGGATCATTCCCCCTTATTTCCCTATGCGACGACTATATAATCCCTTTTCCCATATGTGATGATCATATGATGCCTTATGTAATGAGTATAAAATAACCTTCCCTATGTTATAATAAAAGGACCACTCATTCCTTATTTGATGAGTGCCTTATGTGATGAAATAAATATGAATTTATATATGTCAAGAGTATAAGGCCTCTGATTCCATATATGATTTGCATAGAACCCTTCTCTAAAATGTTACAAGAATATTATGCCTTATGTGACATGTATCACCCCCAGTTTCAGGTCATTATGCTTTTATTATATATTTTTAAGGTATATAATACTTGGGTTGAGTTAAAATAATTTTTATATGGATTTGGATTATTCTGGAAGGGTTTCTAAGGTTGAACAGTGTGAGTATGGTTAGTGGAAACTATGAAGCTTGTCCAAGAAACTATGCAAAAGATTATAGGAGTCACGAGGCAGGCACACAGTTGGTGCGTAGTTGTGCCAAACCTTGTGGGTTCCTAGGATAAACTATACATGTTAAGGGATAGCGGAAAAGTATAGTGGTCACATGGTTTCCCAGACCATGTGGATGCCATGAAAGGGCTTGTTTGGATATAGTTTAATTTGCATGGATGGTTCATGGTTTCCTAAATAGTGAACCCAAATCATGTGATGTGCATTAAATACTCTGAAAAATAGAGTTAAACTTAGTTTTTCACCATGAAATACTCATTTTTCTTTTCCTATCTCATGATCTATAAATCCTCTCCTTTATTTTTTTAGTGATTTATTTTGATCTCTAACCATGTTTTGATGGATCAAATTTCATTAGATCTCTGGATTCATTGAAATGTCTCCATTTTCTATATTTTTCTTTATATCTGGTCATCTTATCACAAAAAATATGTAAGATTGATTATTTCATGGATATATATATATATATATATGTAATTTGACATATTTTTATGAGATCTTGATTATATGTATTGAATAAAAGAGGTGTTGATCTCAGATCTAGAAGTTTCTATATATTATTCTATATTGTCCTCATCCCCTGTGAGGTAAGTGGCTTATCTCTATTCTACACTTATTTTAGAACATTAAGGCTTGTTTTTATTTGAATAAATCATTAATTTTTAATATAAATGTTTAATTGTTTCTTAAAGGAAACAATTTTTAATTATTATTTGAAAAAATGCGAATTGGATGGAATTTGGGAAACTCCTTTATTTTTATAATTTTAAATTATTGATTTTAAATAATGGTTTGTATTAATGAAAGATAATTCTTGGTGAAATATTTAAAAAGGATATTTTATGTGGAATGAATGTTTATAAAATTTGGAATTATTATGTTGGTTTTTGTTCATTCAGAAGAAGCATGGTCCTGAATGACAACTGTCAATGTGGGGTAGAACATGGTCATGAATTACCACAATCAATGTGGATCACCAAGAGATGGTTTGGTGAAATGATGACTCACCACTCATGATTATATGGGGGTATCCATAGAATGTGTTTGTGTGTCCAAGTGTTGGAATTTGTAAACATGGTATGGTTATTCAATGTTGTAATAAATGGTAATTAGTTTTGTTAAATTTTTTCTTATGTGGAACTCATTTATGGATCTATAAAAAAATGTTTATCGTTTTGTATTTGCTTTTATATAAAATTTTATAACATGTTATTGTCCTAATGGCATGTTTTGGGATGTATTTAGGGATTTACTTTTGACTGTTATACTCACCCACTACTTGGGAACTTTGGTGTGTTTGCGGATGTTCTTTACCAGGAAATAGAAAAATGAAAAGTTTAATATTTTTGAATAGTTGCACATTGATACTAAGGGTGAGGAATGTAGAGTTTTACTTTGGAGCTAGTCTATTTTATGCTTTCTAAGATGCCACTTTTGTATCATAGGGCCATGTCATCTATAATTCTTTGTTAGTTAATGTATCTTATTACCATTTCTACTCTAATGTTGATTTTATTTTGAGTTTTTAACCATCTTTCTTATCATGAATCATATATATATTTTTATATCTTATCATTTTATTACATTTGGATGTTTTTTTATTTTATAAATAGATAACTATCCCTCAATTTTTAGGTAAGGACTAAGAGTTTATTTCAAACAATTGTATTCCTAGGGACATCACCTAATCTTAGTGGAACTTATTTATAATGAACATGATGTTACCAAGCTGTTCGGGGTACAAAAATTCTGTAAGACAATTCTAGGTGGGATTTTATCTCATTGTTATGGTATTATATGATGATTGTATCATATCATTCATTAGTATTGAGACTTACCACAAGTAATAAATTAATCATATAATGTTTTATGATTTATAGAAAATGATTATAACTGTTTTTTATTAAAATTATTTTGGAAATGTTTGTTGTGATAATTTTTGATTTTGATGATTTGGAAGATTCTGATCCTTCAGTCAATAGTGAATAATTAAAAAGTGCATTATTTTTACATCTATTGAGAAATGGAACTAACTATTTGATTTAGAAACCTTCTAGTATAGGATATAAAAATGTGGTTTCACCTGATCAATGGGTGAACCAATAACTTGTTTAAAGAACTGTGAAAGCTTTTCAGAATGTTGACTGGGGGAATCAAAATGATGAACCAAGAAAATTGGATAATTACATATGATTTAAAAAAATAATCTTATAATCATTTTAGGGGATTTGAAAACCAAAAATTTATAAGTGTGGATAAATAGAATGAATCATATTTTTTATTTATTTAGTAACATTTCTAAGCTAATGTTCATGCTCGCGATATACAAGTTCGATCATCTTGAATTTAAATAGTGGGATCTATATTTCCATGATTAAGTTACCAAGGCCTTACATGTGAGGAATTTATGTAATCAATCAACAAAAATCATATCCTTATACCTTCAAGATAGAAAGAATGATAGATATCTTTAGTATAAAGAAAAAAAATGTTAGTGATGGAACATAATTATAATTTTATATACTTATTTCTTATTTCTAAAGAATTAGTAACTAGTATGTTTATAAAGTCACACATCTTTGATTTTTTACTATATATAGAAATTCATTATAATCTATTTTTTTGTTTGTATTATCTATAATACTGATATAGTGAATAAAGTGGTCGTGTCGAAATAAAATATCTCAAGAAATCATATTGTAAGGATTATGTTTGTGTCCATGGTAATAGGTGGGAACTCTAATGATATATATAAGAAAAATAGGAACACCTACTTCCATGTTAGTGGACCATATCAAAATGAAACCTTGATATCACTTAACATTCCTTGGTGACCCAAAAGTAAGCATGACTATTTCCAATGTACTGGAGCATATCATGTGATATTGTACATCACCACCTATAACATGTCACAACTGTAATAAGATGTGAAATCTTTAGTATTATTACTATAATCAACTTCTAGAAACACATCCCATGTCTCTTAGTCATCTTATGATTCAACTGGATAACCTATTTATAATAATTACCATCCTTAGAACTATGAAATATTGAGTGATTCTACTAATAACTAAACTCCTCATCCAAAGTAATCACAACATTGAACCAGGGATCAAAGAAGAGTGAGTAATTAGTTTATGGAGTTGAGTATATGATCAAGGATGATAAATCAGGAACATTGACTGTATAAGGTACCATTATTCTTAAAATAAAACCTTATGAAAGTTCTATTTGATACTGGTTCATCTCACTCTTTAATTTCTTCATGTTTCACTGGTAAAATGGGATTGTATATCAACATAATGCCACATATAATGAGTATCCAAACACATCCTAGGAATAAAAAGTGAAGGGGATTGAAATGTTAAACTTTTTCTATAATAATCTACATAGTCTAATTTGATTATGAATTTTTTGGTTTAGATATATATATTTATTTGACTTGATCATGGTAATGTATTGGATAGTTTCTTTCAAGTACTATATCAGTTTTTATGCCTAATGAGTAATATTTACATCAAATGATTGTTTGGAGAATATATTTAAATGAGGATATAATGTGAAGGAATGAAAATATATAAATTTATCACCAATGGTTGGAACTATTTATTATCAATTAGTAGCAGTCACTTTAGAGAATAATTCCATTATTCATACTTGGAATTTTCAAACTATTGTGGTTTGATCTCAATACATGTTTCCCAACATTTTCATGGTGATTCCACCAGAAAAAATTGTAATATTTTATTGATCTACTGATGTGGATAAATCTTATTTCAGTTCCATCAAACAGAATAGAACCAATAGAATTAAATTAGTTGATGATCAAATTGGAAGAATTATAAAGTAAAGGATTTATAAGACTGAGTATTTCACCTTATCCATCTCATGTTTTTTGTTAAGAATAAAGATGTTTTACTTGGAATTTGTGATGATTATCATGAATAGAATCATGTTACATTAAATAATAGGGATCCACTACCTTATACTTATGACCTTTTGGATCAATTTAAATGATCCCAATGGTTATTTGAAATTGATTTTCAATCTTGGTATCACCGACTCCATGTAAAAAAAAGTGGATATACCAAATAAATATTTTAAGAGTTGTTACATTCAATATGAATATGATTTCATTCCCTTTTGTCTAACAAATTTACCAATGGGTTTCATGGATTTTTTTAATTCTATTATTCGGTGTTACATAAAATATTTCTTTCTGGTATTTCTTTAAGGAAAACTAGTGTATTCATGAACTCATAAAAATGTGAAAAACAATGAGAGATTTCATACATAATTTTGTGAGAGCATAATTTATATGTAAAAGTATCTAAATTTGATTTCTAGAGATAAGAAATTTCTTTCTTTGGCCTTGTTAATTATGACAAAGGAGTATTAGTAAACCTTATAAAGGTAGAAGTTTTTTCCTCTTTAAAACTACTAAAACATTTCTTTTAGATATGCTGTATTTTTAGGCTTAGTAAGTACTATTATCACCTTATTTAGGAATTTTTTGGACATTCATCTCTGATGACATCGCTCATGGGTAAAATCACACCATTCCATTTGAGTGATTATTTTCAACAATACTTTTTGGATTATAAATCATGAAAATCTTATGTACTAATTATTGATTTTATAATACCTAGTAAAGAATATATGGTCTAATTTTACACATTTAGATATATAATCAGTTATTTTCTTATGTATGGATGTCATGTGATAGCTTATGGATCAATATAGTTTTGGATTTCTATAAATAATTATCCAAACTATGATTTGGAATTAGTAAAGATAGTGAATTCATTGAAAACATGGTGCCATTATATTATTAGTGATAAATTTCTTATGTTCACAAACCATAAGAGACAGAAGAACTTCTTTTCCTAAAAATATTTGAACCTTCAAGAAATATGATGGATGTAATACCTCTAGATTCTTATGTTTGACTTTTCTTATACAACAATAAGATCGAATTCCATGGAAAATTATTTGATCCAAAATTAATACAAATAATAATCCAAATAAGCTTGTGATCACTGGGAACTAGTTTTTATGATTGCAGATATGCACTTAGATTTCAATAATATGAATGATGTTGTAATTTTCTATCTAGTAACACTTATACATAACTTGGTTTAATAAGTCAATGATGATTAATGATCAGATCCCAATTGTCTTTCCTTAATGAAAAAACTCAATGGTGGGGAGACCATTGAAGTATTAAAATACTATGGGAACTTAGTGTTTAATTTACATGATCAAATACTTGTTTTTTATTTTCAAGAACAACTCTTTTATATTTATCGACACATGAAATGGGTTGTTCATCCTAAAATTAATAATATTTATAAGGTATTGAAAACCCAATTTTGGAAGGCTATAATCAAGATGCAATTTGTTAAGTGTATCTTGATATTGATAACATGTCAGCAGGTCAATAATGAGCACCAACTTTATACTGGTATGGTACAATATTCACCTATTCTCATTTGGAAATGGGAGCACATAGCTATGGATTCTGTTACAAGTACACCATGAATGGACTGAAAAAATTATTTTATTTATGAAATTTTGTATCATATGATAATGTAGAATCACGTCATCAGTATTGATGAATCCAACACTTTGAAATAGTTAGTGAAGATTTATATTTGGAGGGACACAATATTGCATGGAATACCAATTTTAATCATCTCTAACTCAGATCCTCATTTTACTTCTCAGATTTGGTGGTCTTTACAATAATAATTTTGAATGTGGTTAACCATGATCCTGGATTTTCCTCCTCAAATGTATTGAAAATCAGAATGGAAAATCCAAAAATTAGAACACATTCTCGATGGCTGTGTTATGGATTTAGGAGGCTCATGTGAGGATTGTATATGTAGTTAGTTGAGTTATCTTAAAATAACACCTATCAATCCTAACTGTACGTGGATCCTTTTAAATAATTGAATGGTTGTCCATTTCAGTCTCCACTTTTTTTGATATTAATTGGAGAAGCTGTACTTTTTGGACATATTCTTATTCATGATATTATTGGGAACATTCAAATGATTAGGAAAGGGGAGGTGATGGATCTGAGTCACCAAAAATATTATGTGGATTGTCATTGTCGGTCATTAACATTTGATATGGGAGGCCATGACTTCTTTAAAGCTTCTCAAAGGCTAGGGAATATTTTCTTGACTAAACAAGGTAAATCATCTCCTCGACACATCATCCACTTTGAAATACTAGAACAGATTTGTGATTTTAATTATGAGTTATAATTACCTCCCTAATTCATCTCCATACAAAATTTGATTCATTTATCTCAATTAAATGTGTATCAACCTAATCCAAACCATGTGATTCAATGATACCACATTGATCTTTCTCTAAATTTTACCTTGTTAAATGTGCTGATACAAATTTTGGATACAAAGGTAAATTCATTATGTTGAAATAGTGTATTTTAGGTGTGAGTTCTATCATTTCATGGTCATAATTAGGATTATAAGTAGTAATGGGAATACATTATATTCAATAAATGATCGAAAAATTTCCAAAGTACCATAAACATCAATCTTTCTAAACACAGAAAGACAAATTTTGCGGAAAATGTAAAAAAGATTCTAGCATCCCTGGGTAGGTGAATGTTTTGTCCATGAAATATAGGAACCCAGGGAAAACAATTAAAGTGAACGAAGATGTGAAAATGATATTTTGTGTATGATTTTTCAAACTATGTGCAGGGGTGGTTTTGGAGATAGTAGTATGTACATGGTTAGTGTACAGTTTCAAAAAATATTTAGCCTAACCATGAAACATACATTAAATGATACAAAAATTAGAGTTTAACACTATTTTGGGACATGAGACCTAAATTTTAATTCTTCTCTCTTACTAATTCAACTTCTCTCCCACCTAAGAATTCTTAGTGATTCCTATTGATCTGAAATAATTGTTTCACAAATCCAAGAGCATTGGATCTCCAGAATCATTAGTAATTCTATATTTTCTCTCTTTTTATGTAGATATTTTCATCTTCTCTCACCTATAATGTTATATATATATATATATTCTATCATAGATATATATGGAATTTTTTGTGTTTTTATGATATATTTATTGGATATATTTAAGGAAAGAGGTTTTGATCCTATATCTAAAATATTCCTTATGTTGTTTTTTCATCTTTATTTATTGAGAGGTAAGTATCTTTTGAATCTTCTATACTTATTCAAGAAAATTAAGGATTTTTTTATTTGAATGTTTTTGGTGTATTTTCAATGGACCCGTTTAATGATTTCTTGAATGAAATCATTTTTTTAATTGGGAACATGGGAATTTGGATGGCTTTTGTGATAACCCTTTATCTTTATAATTTTAAACCATGGATTTAAAATTATTTTTTTTAATGCAAGATAAATTCTTTGTGAAATGTTATAAAAGGAAGGACTGCTTTATATGGAATGAATTGGGGTGAAATTTTGAATAATTGGGCAGGTGTTTGTTCATTGGGAAGGATAATGTTCATAAAGAACCACCGTTAACATGGGATGGAAAATGGTTATGAAGTACCACCATCAATTTTGGTCACCAAGTGATAGTTTAATAATAGGATGAATCACTACACACAAGTATAGGGGGGTCTATGAAATGTGAGTTTGTGTTTTTGAACATAGGATATTTATTCTATTTGTTAATAAATGGTAGTAAGTTACATGAAACTTGTTTATGTTTTTTATAAAACTATTTATATGCATTTATTAAATTTTATATAAAATGTGATAAAAAATTATTTTCCTAGTGGTGTGTTTTGGGAAATCTATAGAAATTTTTACAGATTTTTAAACTCACTTTCTTCTTGGGAACATTGATGTATTTATTCATGTTGTTCACCGAGACACATGAAGAGAAAATTTATCGTACTTCATACTTCCACCATTATTACCCTTTAAGTTTGGGAATTGAATGTAGAGTTCAATCTTGGAATTAGTCTGAGTAATTCTTGAGATGATTCCACTTTCATTTCATAGGTTCATCTTTACTTTAGGACATTTTTGGTTCATGTGAATTGTTACCCTTACTACTCTAATGTTGGATTTATTTTGAGTATTTATTTTACACATTTTTCATATCATGATTCATATGGATTTTCACTATATTATCATTTTTCTACTCTATTGTGTTTTTATTTTATGAAGGTAAAATAATCCCGCAATGCTCAGGTATTCCCTTGAAATTCATTTTCATCCTTTGGTTCTTTATGGATGTCATCTATGCTTATTGACACCTAGGACCTAGCCAAATCTGATGGATTGGTTAGGCATATTACATGATAGCATTAGAAGAATAATCAGTCCTTGTAGAATGAGAATAACATGCCTCATGTGATGAGATTTAGATGATTCATCACTCCTTCTGTGATTAGAATAATATGTCTCATGTGAAGATCATGAGATAATTCATCATTACTTCTTTTCATTGAGTCAACATAATCTTATTATAATCCTTATATGCTTTAATTTGAGAAAATATTCTTGGTTTTCCAATATTCCTTGTGTAGAGACCATCCTATTGGTTTTTTCATATTTCATGATTTGATATACTCCTCTTGGTTACCTTAAATATCTTTATCTAAGATAGTCCTAATATATTTCCAATGTTCCTTGAGTCAAGATATTTCACTCCGTTTCCTTAAATGTGTTGAGTCGAGATACTCCTATTGGTTTCCTTAAATGATTTCAGTCGATATGCTCTTCTCAACACCCAAAAATCCCTTCACCTAGATCATATTCTTGAGATAACCAGTTGGGTGATCGTCTAGGG
The DNA here is from genome assembly GCA_963277665.1 of Viscum album. Taxonomy (NCBI): domain Eukaryota; kingdom Viridiplantae; phylum Streptophyta; class Magnoliopsida; order Santalales; family Viscaceae; genus Viscum; species Viscum album. The sequence continues at coordinate 1,355,062,371 of OY728145.1, forward strand.
AAGAATTTGGAGTCGTATTTGGGTGCAGTGATCATAGAATGTGGAACTGACCTCAAATCATTGACGAATCTACCTATGTTAAGGATCTATATTTTATTTATGATGCATTATTCGTGGATTTATTTTTGGATATTTTTTAATAATATAATTAAATTTAGAATAGTGTTATCCCTAAATTTTCAATATCATTGTGGTTGTGAGGATTGATGGTAGGAGGTGATGTTAGAGACATAGCAATACCTTGTTGACGGTTCAATTGGTTTGACAACAATATGTGGAGGAAAATGTTGGGGGTTCATGATAGTGTGAAAGAGTATCTATATTTAGAATCAAAGGACTATCAAGGGACAACCGCATTAGTGGCTGGTGGGGACTGATGAGGGTTGACCACATCATGGCTAGAGAAATTGTGAGGTATTCATTGATGTGTCCTTCACGACATGAGAAGGGGAGTGAAGAAACTGGATAAGGTTTTCCCCCATCTATTAGATACCTTAGAGTTTGTATGATTCCTTTCTCACAAAATATGGCATAGGGGAGGCATAGGCCTAGCCCCCTCATTTGTATAATGGGGTAGGAAATCTAGTTTGGACACCAATCTTAACCTAGGAGAGGACGCAGTGCCAGACATTCAAAGAACATGGTTGAACCACTCATGTATAATGCACGACATCTGGGATCCTTGGAGCTATGTAGGGTACCCTACCATCCCAGTGTTCAACATAGCATGTTGAATTCCATAAAAGTATATGCTCTCACTTTTATAGGTTTTTTATAATTCCAACCAAATTTACTTATAACAACCTAGTATTAACATACATAGACATTACTACATTTTTATGGAATACTTCAATAATTACACAAACAGATACACAAAGACCATATAATTTTACTTCCATTAGAAACATGGGACATAAACACTGGTACATAAGTGAACTACATTATATCCTATAAGGTTCTTCATGAATATCACCCTTCTTAGACACATCTTACTTAACACATATCTTCAAAACCAGGGGATTGAAACATAAAAAAAAAGAAAAATCTAAAATGCTCAGTAAGGGTAAACAAGGGAGATATGTAAGTGTAAACATAATCATAGCGGTATGACGATGTTATCATATCATTAGTCGATCATACACAAAAAATCAATGATCACTAATTCCAATGATGGCCTAAATATTTTTACTTCATATGACATGAATCAAAATGGAAACGAGAGAATAAACCATTAAATAATAACATTGGAATAAGATGTAGAATTTTTGAATACACATAAACATGTAATATCATTACCTATAAGTCAGTACACATTTCTAGAACTTATTAGGGCACTTAATAGGTAATTAACCTACTGGGTAGAACACACCACAATCCCCTATCACAATACTTTCCATGTAGGAAATTATAATTCACCATCTTCCCATATTAAATTGGGTTTCCCCATATTCTTATAGTGGATCAAAATTCCCATATTCCCATAGTGGGTTAGGATTATCCATCATTCATATTCATAGTGACTACACCTACTGAGAATAACCCACCCCCATCCTCAATTAGATTCGTCTCCTTGTAAATATCAGGTTTCCCCATCTTCCCATAGTGGATTGAGTTTCCCCATATTCCAATAGGTGATTTTTCCCAATGATTTGATTACCATTATTATCTCTTGAGATATAAATATTTAACCAATTCATCGGTGGGAGATATAGGTCCCACCAATATTTTAATAAAATATTTCATACATGTTACATGATATAATAAAATGTTCATCATATCATGACCCATAAAATGATATGGGTTTCATAAATTTCATATTATAACCAAATAAATGAAATGGGTATCACAAAAATTTAAACATATCATAACCTATGGAAAATATATAATTTTAAACATCATTTAATCAAATAAAACCCCATCAAAAGAAGCAGGATTAAAAATCATATAACCAATGAGAGATAAATGAGTATCTTACATATCATTTCAAAAAAAATAAACCAATCATGAAATAATATGAATTGTATTCATGTATCATTTCCCGAATAAATATTAAACTATTTTAAAGGATTACATCATAGATAGATAAGTATTTTCAAAGTTCACATGGTGTATATATTATGGAAAATAATAGTTATTTTAAAATCACTTTCATAAAACCATTTCAAGAATCCTTTTCTTATTAAGAGTGCTTTGAAATTTCATTTAATAAATTTATTGAGGAAAACAAACTTAATTATTTGAAAAAGTCTCTTTAATATACAAAACCATGTAAAACCATTTTCTTCAAAAATAATCATAAAAACCTAGAAAAAATGATTTAAATCATTTTTGAAAATTTTTTCCTTGAAGACTTATAGTTGAATATTGGAAAAATTTATGGAATCTTTGAAAATCATTTAATTTTTTTAATATAAAACAAATTTTTTAAAACACTATTTCTTTCAAAAAAATTTAAAAAAATATTTCCAAATATTGGGAAAATATTTTATATAAAAAAATATAAATCTAGTAAACATAAAATTGAATCATGATGTGAATAACGGTCATGATGGTTGGTAAGTCTGTACATACTGACCATTCCTTTTTCACCTTACAAGTTCAAAAAAGTGCCTTGATTGGAAACTGACAAGTAGATTCCATTAAAAAGAAAACTTTTAAACTGTTAATACATGGGTAAAAATTTTCATTAGTCTTAATAGGATATTTATAAATCATTATTTAATGCTTTTTAGGAAACAATGTTTTGAAGGAACACATACATCTGACCGAAAGGATAAATAATGCCTTATTTTCATAAAAAACATTTTAATAATTATATTAAATAAAAAAGAATGGAAAAATGGTACCATTACATGGATATAACATGAATATACATATGTTAACAAAATACACGAGGTTTCATGAGAAAGGGATCAAAATATTTCATCAATGGAAGCATAATCATAAATAATCTCGATAAACGATGATTTTAAACCTATAAACTGTTACCACATTTTAAATATTAATTAAATGTAAATAATAACATTATATTAAAATTAACATATCATAAAAATAATAATATTCATTATATAACATGTTAAAATGAATTAAATACACCTCATTGAAAACAAATAGCTCCATAACATGTCATGTGTCTCAAATAAGGAAAATTGAGATAAAATTACATTACCGAATTGGTAAATTTTGAAACATAAACCCCATGAAATAAAAAACATATAATGGATTTATAAAAAACTATAAATTTAAGTATAATATTTATATAATAAATATATGGAATTTATACACACCACCCAAAATAAATGAGTGGTGAATAAGGTATGTATTTCAGGAAAATAAAAGTGAGGTCAAACTCATTTACCTTATGCATTTAATCTGTTCGTACTCATACAGAACTCTTATATAATAAATATAAAATTGATATACATATTTTATAGAAACATATTGTTATATATAATACCATATATGGTTTTATTATCTATTTATATTACCTATTTGTTAACAATTCCATGTTATGGATTCGCTTCACGTTATATCTGATATTTTCACATGTGTCTTAATTTGTTATATTTTTTGTCCTCATGCATATATAATGATTTCAAGAATGTAAAAAATTATATAAATTTAATGTATATTCTGTATATATATATTTATAATAATCTATATAATATATAAATATTAATTGGAATAAACCGTTAATGGAAATGGTATTCCATACGTACGTATGAACATTGTTTTTATTTTTTGTCATATTGAAAGAAAGAAAATGAAATATAAGAATATATATATATATATATATATATAATATCATTAAAGTATCATTATTAGTTCATATATATCTTATATTTTTACTAAACCCATCCTTAATACATTCCATGTAATGTGTGAACGAATCACATAACTTTGAAAAGGCAGTATTCCACACTTCCACAAATGAAGTGAGCGTCGTTACACAAAATTGAAAGCATGAAGGTATGTTTTATATATTAATTATAGAATAATAAATACATAAATAATATCATATATATAATATAAAAATATTTCTTCCATCATAATTTCTATCCATGAGAGGTGTTAAATGAAAAAAACCAACAACATCATTTTGTGAGGTGGTAGTTCGTCGTATAGAAAAATGGTAAGTTCATTTACCCATTAGATGTAAGTGTGCATAATTTCCAGTATAACCCTTATAATAACAACATATCAGTATATTTAGGATAATTGTTTTATTTTATATTCGTTTTATAAGAATAATTGAGTTTTTTAGAAAGAATATAAAGGAAAGGATCTTGAGGAAGGATGCCACCTATTCTTTGAGTAACTCCTCTTGGTTTTCACCAAAGGGCTTCCTTGGTTGCCTTTATGAACAAATGGAGGCTTCAAGGATTAAATGAGGTATGTTTTAAAGTTCCTTGGGAATATATTGGTAGAACGTAATTTTTTTGACAGGTATTAATAATGGCTAAGAGTGGTGGCCTTTATAAGGAAGGGAGGGGAAACACATTTCATTTTTGAAAACAAGTTAGGTGTACCCACATTTTTACATAAACAAAGTCATCCAAAACCAAAAAAATAAATAATGATAGTTTAATGGAGGAAATATTTCCATCCAGTGTGTATTTGACAGGTTTCTAGGTCATTTTTTAACTTTAGTTTAAGGTTTAGTCCCTCGTTAAGATTAATTTTACCTTAATTGTTGTAATTAATTTTAATCACTTTCACTAATATTTTTGGTCAAAAATAATGTTGATCATATTACAATATAAATATTATACTTATTAAAAAAATTTATCACTATTTTGAAATTTTCATTTCTAATGATTGTAAAAGTTATGTTTAATTTTAATCCCATAGAAGTGGCGAGAAAGTGGGGTTTTAAAACGAGAATGTTCAAAAGTTAATTAATATTTTATAGAAAAAAAACAATATAAAAATGATTCCAATGACCTAAATTTGATTAATAAATGTATAGTTTATCTATTTTGACTTTAAAACCAATATAAAATATAATTTAACTATATAATAAAACTAGATAAAAAATTGTTTTGAATTAATATTCAGTGTTTTTCACACAACTAGAACAAAGGGCTATTGTCGTGGTTGAAAATTGTGGGAATAGGGCCCAAAATAGATGTTATAGCCTATGGCCATACTTTTTCCCAACCTTGTGTACTATATATATGGAAATAGGGTATGACTTATTTCCATGGTTCAAACTGTGGAAATGGGTCTAAAAGTTTTCTATTGTGTATGTTGACCTATAGCCACAGTTTAAACTGTGGCTATATATGTTATTAGCATGATGGAAATTTGTGGCTATAGCCTCGGTAAATGGTGGCTATAAAAGAAATATTTCCCTAGCCATATTTAATCCATGTACCTCTTCCTTAAATTCAACCACTTAACCACTACGTCGTCGAGGAATTTAGGTATATATACAGGTATATATATATATATATTATGTTATATAAATTTTTAAAAATTGTGAAAATAGAAAGAAAACTATGGGAATAGAGGTTCCCACTATTTTTTGGTGGGAAATTTTCTCCCACAAAAGCGTGGGAGACCTATAGCCAGGGTTCTATAGAACCATGGAAATATACTATGACAAAACATTTTATGTCCACAAATTTATAAAACTATGGCTATAGACTACCTATAGCCATAGTTTGGAAAACTGTGGTTATAGATCTGTGGATATAGCCAATTTTTATAGTTGTGTCACTATTCATCTAAAAATGATGTCTCTTTAAAAAAAACCCTACAATTCACCCTAAGATAATTTTGAAATTATAAATTCAAAAGTGAAATTTATTTTATCATGTTAAATTCCTAAAATTTTCTAAAATTAATTTTATTATTGTTCACATAAGGACATAAAAGAAATTAATTTGAGAATATAGTATTTTCAAACATATAATGACTTTACCAATATTAAATATTTTATTATCAATATGTTTTATTTATATAAAACCATTAAAAAAATATTTAAAATTATCTATTTTTATTCATATTACTATGATTAATGAATAGGTTATAACTATATAATAATAACAATAAAATGATGTTTAATGAAAACTTGATGTTGCCTGTAACACAAGACAAGTCACTGTTGCGTGTTGAGAAGGATTATCTTAGTGTAGGGTATAATGAAAGTATTACTTATTGTAGTTTGAAATGAATGAAATAAAAGAAAATTAATTTATTCAAAATCAAAAGGTTCACAAAAACTCATGTTGTTAGATTAAACCGCCCATAAATTGAATTTTACCCTCAAAAGTTGGCTGGGTTATTAAAGTATTAATACATGAAATTTCCTTTAATAAAAACACATATCATAATAAAATTGAATACTAAATATTCATTTGAGAATATAGACTAGTAAATATTATGATTACCCAAATTAAATCATATATAGGTTTCTACATGGGAGTACATTGGTGGAAAGTTAAAATATGGACTTCTAATAAACATAAATACTTATAGGGAGTGACTGAGGTCATCAATCACAAAAAAGTGAATAATCAATAGAAACCTGAGGGACTCAAATTCATAAATCTATGATTATTGAAAAGTCCATAGGTTAAAAAAACAATGTTGAAGGAATTTTTTTTATTTCAATATCATTTACCTAAGGTTGAAGAATTTTCATGAAAGGATATAGTTTCATAATTTCATGACAACCTCGCCCTTTGTTGTTCCTTGATCAATTTTCACATTACCTCTTTCTCTTAAAAGGAAGGTGAATTTTTTCAATTCTAAAGAACTATGAAATCATGATATCCATGATAAGTCATCACATCTGTCATCAGTTATCATTAACACAAAGTTATTAGAACATTTTATCCAATGTGTGGAGTTCCTAGTCAGGATCCAAGTATCACTGAGAGGGGGAGGTGGTGAATCAGTGATATATTTTTCTTTTTATGCTTCCTTCTAATTGAAACAACCTTCACCTAATTTTAAAGAGTTTATTCCCATTTGAACACTCACAACCACATGAACACAATATTTACAAGGTCCACTACTCAACAAGAGTAGCTATGTCCTTGGTATGGTACATAAATAATCCTGAACCACACAATCAACTAGAAAGAAATCCTTTGATGTGGAATGCAACGAGTAGGATATACCCTTACACTCATGTAGCACTTGGAAAACAATATGAAATTGTGTGTGTACCCTCTTCCCAAATAGGGAATTACAATATTTCAGTGCTTCTTTATAACTGAACATGTGCATTCATTGAAGTACAAATATTCACTTTCTTAACCAGAAGCTGGTAAGAACTATCTAATGCATAGATAAATACGTGAAAAGACTGAAAATCTTTGGCGCACCCTTTTAAGTGTCTCGCGTGTAGCTTTTATTCCACATGAACAAGATTTGACTTTTGTCGTGAAACACCTCTTGCACGCAACTTCAATATTCCGCGCAACTCTCTTCTTGCACGCAATATATTCTTCTTGCATGCAACTCCTCATACTTGCGTGAAACTCAATTTCTTTCATGAACTCTAATTTTATTAATAATTTCCTATGCCTTACAGCTCGGAATTTCTCTGAGTGTTGAGATACAATGATGTGAAGGGTTTACCTCTTATTTATAGACCACTTTGACCCATGTGCGCAAAACCCCCAATGTGTCACATAAGATCCCGACGCATCTCGCAAAAACCCTTTTGACGTCTCCTTGGGTGCAAAAGTCACACATCGTGAAAAACAACATTTGACGTCGACATGGGCACACAAGTCTCTTTCATGACAAACTCATCTTTTTTGCACTAAGTCTACTCATTCGTGCACTTTATGCCTTTACAATTTTTCGAACTTTGGACCTCAAATCAATCCTCACGCGCAAAACCCCATTTTACATCGCCTTTGGCCTGTAAGTCTCTTTCATGCCAACCTCTTCTTTCGCACACTTCATGAATCTTTAAAGTGCTCCCTTACTTTTCCATTTTTCGATGTCTGGACCTCAAAACATGCCTTGCATTCAAGATTCCAAACTACCTTCGATCTTGCGCGCAAAAATCAATCTTGCATGAAAATCCCCATCTTTCGCGCAGGCCTCTCCTTTTCCAAATTTTGATGTTCGGATCATGGAAATCCACTTGAGTGAAACATACATATCCATATTCAAGCTTACACGTAACATCCTTTGGAAAAAACACCTTTCTCCATCTTCTGATTTTCACGCCCTAAAATTTGGCAAACACTGAGAAACGGCGCCACCTTAGACTGTTCTTTTGTGCCTCCTCTAGATTGTTTATTTCTCTGTTATTTCTCTCATCACTACATCCCATAACCATTATTCATCTTTCATCATGAAATACACTATCATGATATGTATCCTTTGATCAAACATCTTTCACATCGTTAGATTTACAATGGGAAGTACTAAAACTTCCTTGTCTTCCAACAACATCATGCATTACAATCATAACTGTGTATGAGGGGCATCATCATTTCTACCCCTTTAAATCATAAGGCTTTAATCACAAGTTCTCCTATCTTATGATATTTATTTTATTTACAAAGTGATTTTATTTATCTTATTTGACAACAAAAGACAAACATCTATAACAGAAAACTCTTCTAACTTTCTTCTCCATCCAACTTGCTCCCAAAAATGTGCATAAATCCCCATATGGTGATACAATACTTTAATATCACAAACTCCATCTGGGGTTTTATAACACCCCAAACATTTTATGGTATTCTTTTCTTAAATTAATTCTATTCATAAAATTTATTTCATAAAGCATTGTGTTCCTTTGAAAAAATAATTGGTTATTTAAGAGATATTCAAAACCTATCCATTAAACATAAATTTTCCATTTCTATGTTTTGAATTACAAAAAACGGTCATGTAGAGTTATGACTAGTAAGTCATTTCGAGTCTGATAGAACCAAATTGTTTTTTTATTAATAGTAACATACCCTTATTAATAGTAATATGAATAGTAATATTACCCTTATGATTAGTAAATAAGGATAATATTTTATTTTCTTATGTTAATAAGATAATGAGATCTTAATTAATTTTTCAAAGTGATATAAAACTAATTATACCTTCAAAATTGTTATTTTTCGAAATAATTATGATTTTATTTCAAAATTAAATTAAAAATAATTATAAAATTATTTTCAAAAAATGGAGTTCATTTTTTAATTCTACTCATTGAAAAATGGGTTGGGTTAATTTTTGATATTTCTCTAAAATACTTGAATTTTTCCTGAATAGTAAAAATACAGTTGTGAGTTTTCAGTAGTATAACGACATCATAATGATGTAATAATTAAATATAAAAGTTCGGTAGACTTGTGTACATTAATATACGACATGAGGTGTCCCAAGTGGCTAAAAACAAGGGAAAATACCATGGGAAATCCCATGTTTTTTCAAAACCCACTAATGAGGTGTCCCTTTTAATTAATAAAAAACTCCCTCTTAATTACTATAAATACCCAATCACCCCTTCATTTTATTTCATTAAAAATTCATTATCCTTAAATATCTGGTATTATTACCTCCATAGGGGTCCCCCCAATGTGTCCTCAAACCCCAAGGTCCCAACCTTCATGTTTTGGGAGTTACTCTACAAGGTAAGAGAATCAACCACCCTTCTCTTTTCCTAAAGCATTCATTTTATGCTTTATCTTTTATTTTAAAATGAACTATGTTGGGATATTTTATTCCATATTCCCCTTAGTGCCCATATTTTTTAAGTTTGAGTAGATACCCCCTTTCTGTCATCAAACTATTTTATGAAATTTTAAGTGATGACGTTAGGCTGCCAAATTTTCATGAGAGATTTCTCAACTTTTCTTCTATTTTGAGCTAATTTATTTTTCTTTTCTCATCTACCCCATTCAAATGATATGATAATTACAGTAACGTTCATTAACTGAAATTATATTATTCTCATGTAATATTTCATCATCATCTCTCTTTCCCCCTCCTCTTATACTTATAATGAAAACATCATCTGAGATGTGTTAATTTATCACATTCCAGGATGACTGTCTATTAATTTTCACTACCATATTGAATTATGGTCATGAAACCTTTTTTATCGTTGAACCATATCAGAATATATGTATTTAATCTCAATAATTTTTTATAATCCCTAAACACTCATAATATGGAATAAATAATACAAAATAAGTTCATCGTGCACAAAACCACCAAGCTAAAACCAAGTGTTTATTAATAATTTATAACTAATAATTCATCCTAAAGTATATAAACCAGAATCATTATAATATCATTTATATCTCTTTAATGTAAAAATTAATATTTATTAACAATTGTTTATGTTTAAACACATTTCAAATGAACTTCCATTCATGAGTACAAGTAAATGAATCATAAAAACCAAGGAAAAAAATGCTTCGAAAACAATAAAATCGAACCTCTTAAACCCATAGAAAGGACCAGGAATAAAACTAATAATGTTATAATAAATCAATTAAATGTATAAGAGTTTATAGAATTATTAATTAATGAAGCTAAATTTTGTTTTTCAGATCATTAAAACAAACTAAGAACACACTCGATCATAAGCTAAGGGATTTCCCATCTCACTTTCATTTCCGTGAGATTTCCATTGTTCACCAATTATTTCATGTATGTGGTATATGTGTACTACCATTTGATATATGATAACATGATTATTTTCATATTTATGGTATTAAATGACTCATTTGAGGGTTATTAAGTTCTGTTCATATGATTCGACCGATTACATTGTGGTAATGGTCTTTGTCTCAACTACTATTTTATTGTGAATAACTTTGTATTGTGCACCAAATAATCCTTATGTGGTGTACCTACTGACCATTTGAGATAAATTTTCATTTGAAATTCTATTTATATTAAATATCCATATTCTCATATCATGGATTTGTTTATTTTCTAAACCGTATACCATTTTTACATACAGTGTTTATTAGGAATGTTGTTTTAATTGTGGAAGTATTGATGAATCTATATTCTATACTATATAAATAAATTGAAAAGGTATATTATTATTGTATTAAATAAATTTATAAATAATTATTTGGATTTTAAGTGGTAAGTGGGTTCTGTTATATCCCATCGATGCATCGACAGGTCTCATGAGACAAATCAGTTGGTGAAAAACCCTTCGAGTTTGTTTCCAAAAAGCAGACTGGTTTCTACCCATCGAACTAAACCATTTTAATGGTGTTGTGGTATCATGTGATAGATACATTATTTACAATTAATAATTATTCTCTTTATCCATTATCAGTTATTACTATCTATGAGTTTTTCAATATGACAAAATCTATGGATGCAGTTTCATTCTCATATTATTAATGGCGTGAGTTTTTCATTTATTCATGATGCCATATTGAATATGTCAATTTGTTTATGATTGAATTATTATTTTTGCATTCTTATGATATTTTTAACCCTTACTAATCATTTTATCTCACCTCTTTCACTGTCTACCTTCAACAGGTGATGAAGAGGAGAACATTTTTTGAGTTCCTATGGATGCAGTTTTTAGTTTTTTCTATGTATTGTATTTTGTAACCTTTTCCTATGTAATTTGAGTTACATATATGTATCTTGTTTCTTAAAAACTACTAAACTGATCATTCCATTGGAAATTTCTTTCCTTTTAACCATTATAATATAACAAGTAATTCAACAGATCCGGTCTAGAGGGGTCGGGGTGTTACAGTTGGTATCAACTGAATTTTAGTAGAAAACTTGGAAACTAGAGTAGGACATGTAAAGTAGGGAACAAAGCCCTAAGGTATTATTTGAGGATAAAAGTACAAGAAAGTCCTATAATTTTGGTAAGGGACTGATTATGTTAATATTTATGTAAAATACATGCGTTTCTGGATACGAGCAGGTATAGGTGGCTCTGGCACAGATGTCCCGAGGAGTGAAAGCTCCGACATGGAGTTTCAGGTTTGACATGGGGTATCCTGGTAAATGACAATGGGACATGCTGCACTATTGTTTATGACACTCTCGGGGGATATTCTTAGGATAATTCATATTTTCTTTCCAAGAAATTATGAAGGATTCAAATGTATTTTATTCCTCAAAGAAACAATTTTTATTATTATGGGATTATCCATGCGTAGGATCTCAATTTATGCTAAGTATTTTGTTATGTTAATATTATAAATTATGATTCATACCCTAATCCAGTGTGTGACAATATTTCGAAATAGTGTCTAATGGAAGAAGGGGAATCAATACTCATAGGAAATATAGGGATCTCCCCACTGAGCAAATCAATATAGTCAATGTTGGAGCAGATCAGATCAGGACCATATTGGGATAACTTACTCAAGTTGTAATGAATAACCATTCCACACCTGTGTTGGATCATTTGATGTGGTAGCAGCCCCCATCTTTTAGCAGGACTACTAATCCAGTGGTTTCTGAGCAATGGATCAAGTCCATTAACAAGATTTTCATGGCTTTAAGATGCAATAAAAATGAAAAGGTAGTACATGCAGTATATTGTATCAAGGGTGACACTGATCAATGGTGGTCCTTGATTCATAATACCATGCAGGAAGAAGAAATAGAAGATATAGAATGAAGGAATATTAAGGAAATATTCTCCAAAAAATATTTCCCTCGTGACCAACAAACCGATATAAAGAAGAAATTCCTTGGCTTAAAGAAAAGGGAAGAAGATGTTGTTGCAGAGTATGAGGCTACCTTTACATGGATATCCAGGTATGTCGTAGATTATGTATGTGACTCACAGACAAGATTGATCATTTCGTTGAAGGTCTTAATCCAAGTCTTAGAAGGTCACTCGCTTCTCAAACATTTTCATCATAGGATGAAATTGTATCAAGTGCCATCAAAATAGAGAAGGAATTTGGTGGATCAAATTTGTTCCAGGGAAACCAGGATAAAAATCGGTACTCTGATAACCAAGGGAAAGGTGATGCACCAAATAAGAATAATGGAATGAAGAAATTACCATTATGTGATAAATGTGGAAAGAATCATCTCAATAAATTCTTGAAAGGCATGGGAGTCAGATATAAGTGTGGATAAAAGGGTCATATATCTAATGAATGCAAGGGGAAGAAACAATTTGATGATGTTCAATGCTACAATTGTATAGAGATGGGACACTACGCAAATGAGTGTCCTAAGAACCAAGGAAACATGGATTTGAAATGTACAAGAGAGCAGGGGAGATCTTATATGATTACAATAACAGAAGATGAAGATCCAAATGATGGGGTGGAAGGTACTTTAATTGTTTCCTCAAACATAGACAACACTTTATTCCATTATGGATCATCACATTTATTTATATCTTTCAAGTTTTTTAAGATATTTAGACATGTCCAATTTGATTTAATAAAGGATTTATGAGTTAAAACTCCTAGGGGATGGATCATAGGAATAAAGGAATGTCAACTAGTCCCCCTCGCGAAACATAAATGTTCTTTAGTTGCTAAACTTATCATCATAACAATGACTGACTTTGATATAATTGTCGATATGAATTGGCTGTCAAACTATGATGCGAATATTTATTACAAGAAAAAGGAAGTTACATCTTTTTAAAATGGTGTAGAATATCTAATCTTTAGAGCAGATACATCGCCATCTAATTCTTATTTATACCCACCCCTAGTAGCTCTATTGAATGCAATTCTTAGAGAGGAAGAGAACGCAATATCTATGGGTGGGGAAAGAAGTCATCAAATTGAATATGTGTGTATAGTGCATGAATAAATCGATGTATTTATAGAGGATTTACCTGGACATCCTCTAGAGTAGGAAATAGAGTTTTTTATTGACTTAATTCCTGGTGCCAGACCTATATCAAATACCCCCTATAGAAAGGCCACTATAGAGTTAGTGGAGCTAGAGAAACAACTAGAAGAGTTGAGTGACAAAGGATTTATTTGACCTTGTGTTTCTCCATGGGGATCCTTAGTCCTATTTTTCATGAAGAACGATGGATCCATGAGGATAGGAATTGATTACAAATAAATAAATGAAATTACATTAAATAATAAGAATACTCTACCTCAAATTGATGATTTATTTGATCAACTTCATGTAGCTCAATACTTTTCAATGATTGAACTTCTATCTGGATATCATTATCTGCGTGTGAGGAATCAAGATATTTCTATGACAACCTTTCGAACCAGGAATGGGCATTACATGTTTACAATTATGCCTCTTTGACTGACTAATGCACCCTCTATTTTCATGGATTTAATAAATAGAGTTTTCAAGGAATAAATTGATAACTTTTTTTGTGGTATTAATCGATGATATCCTGGTATACTCAAAAATCTATGAAGACCATGAGGATCACTTGCGAATTATTCTGAAAACTCTTAGAAGAAATAATTTATATGGAAATTTTAGTAAGTGATACTTTTGGCTTCAATAAATATCTTTTCTAGGCCATATTGTCTCTAAGGATAGAATACTAATTGACCCTGAAAAGACAAAGGGAATCCAAGATTGTGCCACTCCAACAAACATAACTGAGGTACACAATTTTATTGGACTAGCTGGATACTATCATCGTTTCGTTTAGAATTTTTCCCGACTGGCTAACCTGCTAACCAAGCTCACACATAAAGGAGTTAAATTTGTGTGGTCACAAGAATGTACATAATGATTCGAAGAATTGAAAAGAAGATTGGCCAATGGTCTAATTTTGACTCTTCCATCTATAAGTGATGGATTAGTAATATATAGTGATGCATCAAAGAGTGGGTTGGGTTGCATCCATATAAAAAATGTTAAAGTTATTGCTTATGCATCAAGGCAGTTGAAGACTCATGAGAAAAATTATCCATCACAAGACCGTGAGTTAGTAACAGTAATATTTTCTTTGAAAATATGAAGACACTATCTTTACGTTGAAAATGTGAGATATAAAAAGATTACAAGAGTTTGAAATATATTTCACATAAAAAGAACACAACATGAAGAAAATTAGATGGCTCGAGTTACTCAAATATTATGATTGTTCAACACACTACCACCCAGGAAAGGCAAATAAGGTGGAATATGCATTAATCAATAAATATCATGGACTTATGACTCAAATAAGGATTGTGAGAGGTCATATATTCATGGATCTGCTAAAGATGGATATGGGAATTGTTAAGTAAGGGGAAACATCTTTCCTCTTTCAAATAATTTCTAAACCATCTTTACTATAGAGGATAAAAATCTCTCAAACTGATGATGAAAATCTAAACAAGAAAATTATTACTGTTAAGGATGGGAGATTGGAAGACTTCATGTCTAAAGAAGGAGTTCTAAAGTTTAGGAAGAGGCTATGTTTTCTATCAGTACCTGAGCTAAAAAGGGAACTATTAGAAAATTCTCATAGCTCAAATTTCTCTATACACCTGGGTAGCACCAATATGTATAGAGATATGAAGGAATATTTTTGGTGGGATAATATGAAGCGGGAGATTGCTGACTATGTGTCAAGGTGTCTAGTTTGTTAACAAGTGAAGGCAGAGAGACAACATCTTAGAGGAGTGTTGCAACATCTACCTATTCCTATGTGGAGGTGGGATAAAATTACGATGGATTTGGCCAATAGACTACCGAGAACACCTAGAAGGAATGACACAATATTAGTAATTTTTTATTCTCTAAAAAAATCAGCACATTTCTTTCCTATAAGAGAGGATTTACCACTTGATTTCCTAGAAAGACACTATATTAATGAAGTTGTAAGACTTATGGTGCACCTCTATCGATTGTGTCCAATCGAGATCCCCGGTTTACATCAAAATTCAAGAAAAGTCTCCAGAAGGCTTTCAATACTGAGCTTCATATGAGTACTACTTATCACCCCCAAACCGATGGAAATTCTTAAAGGAATATTCAAACTCTGGAAGATATGATGAGATCATTCTCTCATGACTTACAAGGTATGTAGGATCAATACTTTACTTTTGTGGAATTTTCCTACAACAATATCTTCCATTATAGTATTCAAATGGCTCTATATGAAGCATTATATGGATAGAGATGTCGAACTCCAATGTGTTGGGATGAAGTTGGGGAGAGGAAACTTATAGTCCAAAAACATATTAAAGAGACCAAGACAATGGTGGAGACAATCCAGGCCCATATTAAAGTATCCCAAAGTAGGAAAAAGATTTATGCTAACAACCGGACAAAATATTTGGAATTCCAAGTGGGAGATCATGTCTTTCTAAATGTATCTCCATGGAAGGGTGTCTTAAGGTTCGGTAAGAAAGGGAAACTGAGCCCTAGGTACAAAAAACCATTTGTAGAAAGAATTGGAGTTGTTGCTTACCGTTTAGCAATTCCTCCATGTCTCTTCAAAGTCCATGATGTGTTCCATGTGTCAGTGTTGAAAAAATATATTCCATACCCAATGAATTTACTCACCTTTGAAGAAATAGAACTGGAACTGGATTCTTCTTACTGTGAAGAGCCTTTCTGGATTCTTGAAATAATGGAACAGGTATTGAGAAATTAGACAACTCATCTAGTAAAGGTTCTTTGGAGAAACTAGAATATGGAAGAAGAAACATGGGAACCTGATGATGTTATGAAGTAGAACCACCCACATCTTTTTGGTGGGATTTATACATAAAATTTCGAGGACGAAATTTATGAAGGTGGGAATAATATTACACCCAAAAAAATTTATGATATGATTTTCTTAAATAAATTATATTCATAGCCATTATTTCATAAAGCACTGTGTTCTATTAAAAAAACACTTGGTTATTTAGGAGATAGTCAAAACCTATCCATTAAACATAAATTTTCCACTTCTATGTTTTGAATTATGAAAAAAAATCATCTAGATTTGTGACGAGTAAGTCATTTGGAGTCTAATAGAACCAACTTGATTTTTTGATTAATATTAACATAACCTTATGAATTGTAATATGAATAATAATATGACACTTATGAATAGTAAATAATGATAATATTTTATTTTTTTAAGGTAATAAGATAATGAGATCTTAATTAATTTTTCAATGTGATATAAAACTAATTATACCATAAAAATATTTATTTTTCGAATAAATTATGACCTTATTTAAAAATTAAATTATAAATAAATAGAAAATAATTTTCGAAAAATTGAGTTCATAACTGATTTCTACATGTCGAAAACTGGTTCTGGTGAATTTTTTTTGGATTTTTCTAAAATACTTGAATTTTTTATGAATAGTAAAAATACAGTTTTGAGTTCCCAGTTGTATATTGACATCATAATGATGTAAAAATTAAATATAAAAGCCTGGTAAAATTTTTTATAGTAATATATGATATTATGTTTTCCAAGTGGTTGAAACCATGGACAAATACCCTGGACAAGCCCATGGTTTTGCAAAAACCACTAATAAGGTGTCCCTTTTAATTAATAAAAAACTCCCTCTTAATTACTATAAATAACCACTCACCCCCTTCGTTTTATTTCATTCAAAACTCATTATCCTGAAATATCTGGTATTATTACCACCCTAGTAGTCCTCCCAAGGTTTCCTCAAACCCCAATGGTCCCAATCTTCATGTTTTGGGAGTTACTCTACAAGGTAAGAGAATCAACCACCCTTCCCTTTTCTTAAAGATTTCATTTTATGTTTTCTATTTTATTTTAAATTGAATTATATTGGGTTATTTCATTACATATTCCTCTTACATTCCATATCATATAATATTTATGATATACCCGCTTTCTCTCATCAAAATATTTTATGAAATTTTATGTGACGCTGTTAGGCTGCCAAATTTGTGTGAGAGATTTCTCAACTTTTCTTTTATTTTGAGTTCATTTCCTTTTCTTTCCTCATATCCCCTCATCCAAATGCTATGATAATTATAGTACCTTAAATAAACTGGAATTATATTATGATAATGTAATATTTCATCATCATCTCTCTTTCCCTCTCCTCTTATACTAAGAATGAAAACATCGTCCGTGATGTGTTAATTTATCACATTCAAGGACGACGAGTTATTAATTTTCATTACCATCTTAAATTCTGGTCATGAAACCATTTTTATGGTTTAAAAAGATAATAATATATTTATTTCATCTCATTAATGTTCTGGAATCCCTACACACTCATAATATGGAATAAATAATATAAAACAAGTTCATTGTGCACAAAACTGCCAAGGTAAAACCAAGCGTTTATAAATAACATTTCACCAATGATTCATCCTCAAGTATATAACCCAGAATCATTATAAGATCATTTATATCTCTTTAATGTCACTAATAATATATATTATCAATTATCGATGTTCATCCGCATTTCAAATGAACTCCATTCCTGAATACAAGTAAACAAACCATGAAAACCATGGAAGAAATTGCTTCCAAAACAATAAAATTGAACCTCTTAAACCCATAAAAGGGCCATGAATAAACCTAATAAGGTTATAATAAATCAATTAAATGTATAGAAGGTTCTTTAATTATTAATTAATGAAGATAAATTTTATTATTCAGGTCATTAAAACAAACGAAGAACACACTCGAGCATAAGGTAAGAGATTTCCCATCTCACTTTCATTTCCATGAGATTTCAATTGTTCGAAAATTATAACTTGTATGTGGTATATGTGTGCTTCAATTTGATATATAATAAAATTATAATTTTTATATTCATGGTATTCAATAACTCATTTTAGGGTTATTATTTTATGGTCATATTATTCGATAGATTACATTGTGTTAATGGAAATTGTTTGTACTACTATTTTGTTGTGACTAACTTTGTATTGTGCACATAATAATCCTTATGTGGTGTACCTACTTCCCATTTGAGATTAATTTTCATTTGAAATTATATTTCTATTAAATATACATATTCTCATATCATGAATTTTTTTATTTTCTAAACCGTATACCATTTTTTACATACAATATTTATTGGGAATGTTGTTTTAATTGTAGAAATATTGATGAATCTGTATCCTCTACTCTATATGGATATTGAAAAGGCATATTGTTCTTGTGTTAAATCAGTGTATAAAGAATTATTTGGACTTTAAGTGGCGGGTGGGGCCTATTATATCCCCCTGATGTATCGACAAGTCTCATGAGACAAATCAATTTGCAACAAACCCTTCGAGTTTTTTTTCCAAAAATCAGACAAGTTTCTACCCACAGAACTAAACCATTTTATCATAATTTTGGTATCATGTTCCAGATACATGACATAAAATTAATAATAATTCTCTTTATTCATTATCATTTATTACTATCCATGTGGTTTTAACTATGAAAAAATCTATGGACGCAGTTTTCTTCTCATTTTATTAATGGCATGAGTTTTTCATTAATTCACCATGCCATATTGACTATGTCAAATTGTTTATGATTCGATTACTATTGATTCATGATTCAACTTTTTTTAACCCTTAATAATCATTTGAGCTCACCCCTTTCATTTTCTACCTTCAATACGTGATTAATAAGAGATCATTTATTGAGTTCTTGTGAATATAGTTTTTAGTTTTTTCCTATGTATTGTATTTTGTAAACATTTACAATGTACTTTGAGTTACATCTATGTATCTAGTTTCATCAAGAATACTAAACAAAGCTTTACTTCTGGGTTTTATTTCTTTATAACCATGAAAATATAACAAGTAATGAAATGGATTCGGTCTAGAAAGGTCCGGGTGTTACAAGTTTAACTTAAACTTTTAATAAATGGTTAACCTTATAACCCTTTTAAAAGATTAAAATCCAAATATGTAGAATGGAGATCACTAAATTTCACAAAATTATATCACCATTGATCCCCCATATATCATATAGTATATCTTATC
The DNA here is from genome assembly GCA_963277665.1 of Viscum album. Taxonomy (NCBI): domain Eukaryota; kingdom Viridiplantae; phylum Streptophyta; class Magnoliopsida; order Santalales; family Viscaceae; genus Viscum; species Viscum album. The sequence goes on from OY728145.1 coordinate 1,355,082,213, forward strand.
TATCACATACCAAAAATGTGAATACCTTTATCAAGTATTCCCTTGAAACATGATATTTACCTGAATTACCATAAGTCCTTATTGAAATCATGCTTTTTCCTTATTCAAAATTTTATTGGATCTATTCCTTAAATCCAAAAATTTTATAAAATTCATCAATGATAGCATAATAAAATTGTTAATAAGACTTTAATTAGTTACAGGGTAATCATTACTATCCAATTTACTTATTCATATGAAAAATATCTTTATCGAAACAACATTGTCTTAACATAAGTAACATATTAAGGGTTATCTTCCCCTTGTCAAAATATCATCATGTCATTAAATCACTTTTCTAGTTCATCAGAAACATTCCACATAATCTTGTAAATTATTAGAGAAAAACATAAACTGAACATTCCTTCTATATTTTACCATTCATTTTACTTAATTATTGAATCCAAATACATAAAAACATAGACTATTCCACTTTATCCATAATCTAAAATAAGGATTCCTCATATTTATACTTAATACCTCTTTCCTCTCACATTTTATCCCTAGTATCATCATCATCAACAATATAACTATTTTCCATAACAACTTTATGATTCTCTTCAAGATGTTTCTACTTAGGACATAGATTTCCATAATGAACATTAATTACACACATAAATATTATATCTTTTGATGATGTCTTATAGAGTCCAATATTACCATCCATTGTGTAAATGAACCCTTATTTGTTCCTTTGTTGTTAAGTGCTTTGTTTACTTCTTTTCTACATTCAAAACATCTTTTTATCCCTCTAAGACATTCACATAAGTGATTATTTCAAAATTAATTACATAAAGGGTATTAAATCTTCTTTCCTCCATGGTCTCCATTACCTAAAATCACAGATAAATCCTTCCATCTCTTACATGGTGAGTTTGAGAGTTGGTTAAGGTACATTTAGGTAATCATATTTTAAGAAAATTGAATAGGAATGATCACATTATCCTTCAATTGAGTCACCATCCCATTTTACATCTCCTCAAAAAATTGTCTACGACATTCAATGTTAACCTGGTTTATTCTGGATCCCACCGTTGTATAAAACCAAAAATTATTGAGTAAGAAAGAATTATCAAAGTAATGAATCACATAATCATGAAAACCACTAATATAATGTCTAAATTATGACACCTTCCTTAATATAAAATGCCATAGGTTTATCCTAGGTTATTCATAACCAAAATATAAATATTTTTTTAAATCCTTCATGATGGTTCATGAAGATTTTTTGAATTACCAATGTACATCCCATAGGATTTTAGAAATAGGTGTGCAGTAAGGCCCATTGTTTTGTACTAGGTTCTACTCGATTCAGGATTGATGCAACTTGATAGAGTTCGAAATCCTAAGAATAGCTGTTGCAGAACCACATCCACATATAGTATCTAAACAAGAATTTATTTCTAGAAAACCCCTCACTCTATCCTTTTCCAAAATTCAAAGACATTTTGCTCAACAATAACTCATTCTTAAACTTATCGTTAGAGAAAACCCTAGACATATCCTTATAAATATTCATAGGTATCCCAAAGAAGTTTTCTCGTCTTATTTTCTAAATGATTAATAAAAATTCACTTTGATACCAATTGTAAAAAACCAGTCTTAACGTTTATAGAACTTTCTTCATTATTTGTGATGTACTTAAAATATTTTACAAATATATTACCAATTATCATATTAGTCGAGTGAATTTGGAAACATGGAAACATAAACACTTGTATAAAAGTGAGATACATTATCTCCCACTAGGTTATTTATGACTAGTACCCTTTTTAGACACATCATAAATAATTAAAATCGTCAAAAACTGGGAAAGGAAACAAAAAAATTATTGACCTTTGATTCCTAGTAAGGGAAAACAAGGGAGATATGTAATCATAAGCATGAGAATAAGGGTATGAGGACATGTTCATATCTTGAGAAGATTATTCCATTCATATCAAGGATCATTAGTGTCAATCATGTCATAAATATTAATAATTCATAAGAGATGAATCTTAAGGGAACGAAGAGAATAATCCATTAAGAAAAAAATTAGAATAATACATTGAATTTTTTTCATACACCTAAACCTGTAATATCATTCCCTATAAGTCAAGACACATTCCTATAACGAATTACGACTCATCATGGGGACTAAACCTATTGGGATGGAAACACCACCATCCCCAGTTTCAGTTCTTTCTATATAAGGGATCGGGTTTTCCCATCTTATCATAGTGCACCGGGTGTCCCCATCTTACCATAGTGGATCAGGTTTCCCCATATTCCCATAGTTGTTTGGATTTCCCTATCTTCCACCTTTGTGGTAAATTCACCCACTGAATGAGACACACCACCATCCCCAGTCACAAACTATTCCTTATAAGGGAACAGGTTTCCCCATCCTCCCATTGTGAATCTGGTTTACCCATCTACCCATAGTAGTTCATTCCTGATAACTTTATTCCTATTATTATCTCATGAGATATAATTTTTTACCCAATGAATTTGAGGGAGATATATGTTCCACCCACCTCATAATAAAATCATTCAAACATATGATACAAGATAATAAAACATCCACCATATCAAGACCCATAAAAAGATATAGGATTCAAAAAAATCATATCATAATCCATGAAATGAGAAGGGTATCATAAAAAATTAATCATATCATATCCTATGGAAAATATAAACATTTCATAATAATTTCATCAAAGCATAACCCTTCAGAAGAAGTGGGATTCAAAATCATATAACTCGTGGAAGAGAAAAAAGTATTATAAGCATCATTTAATCAAAACATAAACCATTCATGAAATAAAATTAATTTTATTAATTTATCATGTCCTAATAAATCTTAAACTATATCAAAGGATTAATCTTAGATGGATAAGTTTCTTGAAAGTTCACATAGCATGTATCTTAATGGGAATAACTTTTATTTCAAAATCACATTCTTAAAACCTTTTTAGATATCCTTTTCCTATAATTAGATCTTTGAAATTTCATTAAAATCATTTCTTATGTAAAATATTTGTTCTTCTTTTAAAAAGGATATTTAAAAAGTAAAACATTTTTAAAACCATTTTCATTGAAAATACATTTAAACCATAGAAATAAGGCTTGAAAACATTTCGAAAACCTTTTACCTTGAAAATTTTTAAAAGAGTCTTGGAATGTCTTTGAAAACTGTTCTGCATTAAAATAATTTGAAATCATATAAAATAACTTTTGTGATCACTTAAATCCTTTTATTTTGAAACAATATTTTAAAAACATAAGAATGAAGCTTTGAAAGTCATTTAGAACATTTTTTTTTTCAGAAAACAATTTTTTAAAACATTCGTTCTTTGAAATCAATTTTTAAAAATTAAAAATATTAGAGGATATTAGGGAAAAAATTTATTTAAAAAATAAAATAACCTTTTAAATGTACAAGGGAAGCAACAATAAAATGATTGTCATGATAGTGTGTATATCCATATATACTGAATATTCTTTTTTTACCTTCAAAATTCTAAAAAGTTCTTTGATAGGAAAAAGATAAAAAGATTACTTTTAAAAAAAGTTTTTTTAAAAAGGTAATACATTGGTAAAATTTTCCTTTAATCATAATAATATAATAGTGAAACATTTTGGATGTTATTTTAGAAAACAAGGTTTTCAAAGAACACAAATTATTGACCAAAAGGATAAATGAAGTTATATTTTCAAAAAATTATTTTCTTCATTATATTAAGAAAACAAAAGGTATAAAATTGTACCATTACTTGGATATAACATTAATATACATATATTGAAAAAAATAATGATATTTATTGAGATATGGATCATCATATGTCATCAATGGAAGCATAATAATAAATAATCTTGATAAACGATGTGATTGATGCTATAAATAGTTACCACTTTCTAAATCATAATACCATGGAAATAATAACATTACATAAAGCATAACATATCATTAGAAAAGGATATTCATGATATAAAATTTTAAAATTTAGTATATATACATCGTATAAAAATATAGGTTCATAACATGGCATGTGTCTCAAAGAACGAAAATTGATACAAAATTACATTACCAATTTGGTAACTTTTAAAACAAAACACCCATGAAATAAAGATAATAAAATGGATATTTAAATACAAATAAATTACTTTATAATAATAATATAATACATCCATGGAAATTATACATTCCACACAAACTAAATGAGTAGTGAATAAGGTATGTATCTCATGGAAATAAAAGTGATATGAAACTATCATACCATATGTATTGATTCTGTTTGTACTCATAATAACCACCAATATAATAAATAAAAATGTATTATAAATCTTTTAAATAAAAAATTCTTATATTAAATACCATATATGGTTTTATAAGAACTTTATATTTCCCTCTTATTAACAATTCATAGTTAAGGATTGACTTCGGGTAATATCTGTTTTTTTGCATGTGTCTTAATTAATTGTATTTTTAGTCCTCATACATGTATCATGATTTACATAATGTAAAACATGAAATAAATATTATTCATAATCATTATATATTTATTTATAAAAATCTATATATTATATTAATATGAAATCGAATACATCGTTCATGGAGATGGTAGGTCGTACGTACGCATGATCGTTGTTTCTATTTTTTCACATTGAATGAAAGAAAGTAAATAACATATATATTTGTATAAATATATGTATAACATCATTCCAGTATCATTATTACTTCATATATTCCATATTATTTTACTCAACACATCTTTAATACATTCCATACAAACTATGAATGAATCGCCTCACTTTGAGAAGGCGGTAGTCCACACTTCTACAAACGATGTTATCCTAGTTAGACAAGATGGAAAACATTAATGTATTTTTATATAATAATTATAAAATCATAGATACATAATAAATATCATATATATCATATAAAATATATTGTAGATCCTAATTCTCAACCCTGAGAGGTGGTAATGGAAAAAATAAACAACATTATTTTTATGAGGTGGATGTTCGTCGTACACAAAAATTGTAAGTTCGTTACCCATTAGATGGAAGTGTGTATAGGTGTAGGAATAAATATTAGAATAAAAAATTATCATTATATTTGAGACAATTAGATTATTTGATAATAATTGGATAATAATAATTCATGTGGTGGAGAAATAAAATAATGGAATAGAGCTTGAGAAAGGATGTTACCTCTTATTTGGGTAACTCCTCCAGGTTTGCACAAAAGTGCTTCCTTGGTTGGATTTAAGACCAAAGGGGGGATTCAATGAGGAAATTAGGTATGTTATTAATTTTATTTGGATGATATTGTCCTAACTTAAATGGTTTCAGATGTTTTGATAAGGGGAATAAGTGGTGGCCTTTTATGAGGTAGGGAGGGGACACACATGCCATTTTTGAAAACAAGTAAGGTGTAACCACGTTTTTACATACAAAAGTCATACAAAACCAAAAAAAACACAGTAATTTAAGGTTTATGGATGAAATATATCCATAATATTTGTTTTTTACAAGTTTCTATGTCATTTTTCACTTATGTTTAAGGTTTAGTCCCTTGTTAGTCTTAATTTTACCTTAATTGCTGTAATTATTTTCAATCACTTTCACTAATATTTTGGGTAAAAAAATATTTTGATCATATTAGACTACAAATAATATACTTATTTCTACCATGTATGTCAATTTTTATAAAATCAATTCATATAAGAAGAAAAATTAAATTTAATTCCAATCCCGCATACGTGGAGAGAAAGTAGGGGTTTATAGTGAAAATATTCAAAAGTTTGTTAGTATTTTATGTATAAAAAAAATATAAAATTTATTAAAGTAATTTAAATTATCTTAATAATTTTTTTTAACATATTGTGACTTTAAAACCAATTTAAAATATCACTTAACTATATAACTAAATTAGATGAAAAATTAGTTTTTAATTAAAATTCAGTATTTCCACTATTCATCCAAAAATGATGTTTCTTAGAAAAAATATTTAAATGAACCCTATGATAATTTCGACATTAAAAAAAGGGAAATGTATTTCATTAAATTATTTTCCTGAAATTTTCTAAAATTAGTTTTATTGTTGTTTGAATATGGACATTAAAGTAGTTCATTTGAGAAAATATTATTTTAAAACAATAAAGATATTTCTGATCATAAATGTTTTATTTATATAAAACTATTAAAAATAATATTTTAAAATTATTTATCACTATTAATGTTTCTAATTTTAAATTACATGTTATAACTATCTAATTATAACAATAAAATTATGTTTTTTAGAAACTCAGTGGTGCGTGTAATGCAAGACAAGTCGGTGTTACGTGTAGCGTAGAATTATCATGGTGTAGTGTATAATGAAAATCTGAGTTAGTGTTGTGTGTTTCATAATAAATCAAATAAAATTAATTTATTTTAAAAAAGTTTTACAAAAACTCAGGGTGTTATATTACTTTTTAGAACAACTTATATCCTATCATGAGTTTTATTTACACATAGATCACAACGAAATTGTTTATTCAATAATTTATGTATTTTTTAAGGTATGAATATGTAATTTTTTTATTCAAGCCTAAAGAAATTATTGAATAATACATGAGATTATGTATAGTGATATAGGTTTCAACAAAAACCCCCTAGATGCTTTTTGATGCTATAAATTAGGACCCTCACAAGTATTCATATATCAACATTCTCTATGTGTTATTGATGGTGTTGGATCCTTAAGGAATAAAGAATGGAAAATATAAGAGTTCAGGTTATTTTTCGGTGGTTTATTATCCATAGTAAGGGTAACCTTGAGGGGATTAAAAATATACATGGAATTCAAGCATATTTCATCCTTCTCATTCACACTAGAGTTTGGAGTTAGTTCATGCAGTTCAAGTAAGAGTGTGGGGTGTTTGATGATACCACATATGGTATCCTAGACACCATGAATAGAATTCTATTGATGTATGGTGACATCCCCTTACATCCTTAAAGTTATATATATGTTATTGTGATAGAGTATTATGTATCTATGGATTATTATCAATAACCCTCCCAACAAGCCACCATATCCAATGATTATGAGCTGAGATCTATTTACAGATGAGATTTGTGTACTCCCTCAGAAGGTGTATACTCACGGGTAAGATACAGGTTCCCCGATGTGATTTCATGCGGTGGAATGATAGTTATTATTACTGATATGTTGAAATTTATTAGATATCTAAGGTTAGTAACACCCTCAGTATGTTGAAAATTTTCGATGAGGAATGGTACCCCCAGTAGTGTAATTGGATTATTGGTGTGATGTAAGTGGTTCTATTTGTGATACATGAGTGCATTTGAGTTCTCGGGGGACCTGGGCAACATGGGATCCTCTAAGTTCTCTTTTTGTATCCCACCTAAGAAGAGATGGGTTATGTGGGTGGGGGATCCACCTCAAAGTTGGTTGATCTCTCTATTTAAGGTTTCTTATGTTTTAGGACCCCAATGTTCATAGTGTTGTTCATGTGGTTTGTACCCCCTATTTTGGGATGGGTTAGAAAATGCCCCCCATGAATCAGGGTGCAGGTAACCCCTTGCTAGGGTTAGTATCCCCTCAGGTATTCGATCATTCTAGAGTTTTGGATCCCCAAATTTGATTATATTATTGGTTCTAGGATTTGAGATCAAGGTTTTCACATGGGCCTTTATGAAATGTGTCATTAATCTAAAAACATTAATAATCCAACATGATTGGTAGTTCACCATGTGTGACGAGTGGGTCATCATACTAGTGTAGGAGGCACAAATTCTAGTCAATGAGACATTTTTTATTTGCATGTTTCCAATTATATCCCTCTAGTTCTATTATGTTAGTTTGTTTTATATTATCCCTCATGTGAACCTATGTGGATGGGTCACCAATGAATGTATTGATTAGGGAAGTGTTTTCCCTAATTTTTGTGAAGGGACATGTTTTCCCTTAGTGTGTGAGGTGTATGTGTGGAGTTCTCATTCCATAGAGTTGGTATATTATTAGTTCATCCTAGATTCCCATGTGATTTTCTAATCTAGGAATAATGAATTGTGAAGCCGCAACTTCTTCCCTACTATTTTTCATCCCCTTTTTGTCTCAAGTTTAGAGTCCGCTATGTGGTTTTACTATAGGTAGTGAGCTAACCTTAAACCCTATAGACTTTATATTTTAATATTAAATTTCTAGGTATTCTTACACTCACACATATATGAGCTTTGTGACCATGCATTTGGTGTTTTTAAATATGGAAAACAAGTTAATGGTGATGTTGGTGGAGTGTGAATAAATCAGGGACAAAGATTATTTGAGCTTAGTGGGTCTCATGTCTATCGTTACATATGGTTGGATTTTGAACGACATGGTGTTTCTATTCTTACAATCCTCAAAACGTCTGTTTCATTTTGGGAAGTTGAACATTACATTATTTAACACTATTGTACTGGAATTTATATTGTATTTCCTTAAGATGTTTATCTTGTATATCATGTGTGTTTATATTTAATATATTTTTGTATTTATTGTGTGGATGTGATGTCATATTTGGTTTGTGTTATATTCATGTGTCAGTTTTATTGGATAGTCCCTTCCATATGCGATTTATTCTTTCTCGGTGCTAGTTAATAGCCCCTATCCTAATGGAGGCAGGATTGGGGTGGAACACTCGGTTCATAATCGACCTAGGTAGGAACTCAATGGGTCAATTCACATCATATTGGAATTTTGGTAAGGTTATTTCTAGGGATGAGGCGTAGATATAGGTCTTATGAGTTTGGTTTGATACATTTTGGGTTTCAATGCTTGAAGTTTCCTAGGTTTGGTTGATCGACCAGGGAACCCAACTAGGGTGTGGTGGATGAAACATTACTATTAGAGTTCTATGATAATCTATTGATTAACTTTATTACTTAGGGAATTGGTTATGGGGTATATTTGAATTGGTCCATGAATCATATAGAGGTCAATCCATTAATAGATTCACAATATGGTATCTTAGTATCTGAGATGTCACTATGAAATGAGGATATTGATTTATCTCCAGAAAATTATCTTTTGAGGTTTGAAATAGACCTTATTTGGATAATGGGAGACATGTTACTACTAAAAGATGTGTGAGCATATCAGTTGATTCCCACAAAATATTTTAGTGGTTGGATACCGGGGGAGTTTTCTCAACGTGATCATAGTGTTGAAGTCTATGTGTATGGGGTTTGTACTCCTTTAATTGAGGTTTCTTCTGATGATTTCTTTTCCCCAATATGAGATTGTGGGTTTTGATACTCCCCAATGATTATATGGGTTTATAATACCATTTGAGTGGTGCATGTCCTCCATTCGGGCATGGGATCAGTATTCCTATGATCTTGATGAAGTTTGGGTCCCCATAAAATAGTGGAGTCAGTACTCCCAATAATGAAAGTAATGGTTCATGTTTCTATATAGTTCAACATTTTATGCAATATAGGGTATGTTTATTTGAAAAATATGGTGAAATACCCCTTTTTGGGACATGGGGTCTAACATTGGTGAAGTTAATTACTCCCTCAACTAAGGTGACTTCCAGTGAGGTGTAGATCCCTCGTCATAGTTTAGTGGTTGGTAGGAGTTTGGTAAATGTCTGAAATTTTTATCTTCATCTCTTAGTTGATAGTGAATCCCTATGATGGTCTATCTATAGGAGTTGGTGTTTCTTATCAGGCTCTTTCACATAGTGGATGATGAGTGTGATTAGACAAATATTGATTTTGGGAGCCCTGGAAGGATGGTATGTCCCTACTCATTAGTGTGAGGCATCCTTTTTGTAGAGATATTGTATCATGGGTGTAAACAGTTATAATATAATGGTCGCTGGGATAATTTTCTCCTAGTTTGAACTTTGGATGGATTAGATTGGACAGCACCTAATATGGACTACGGTGAAATCTTTGACCATTATTCAGTGGAATTTATGTTTCTTAGAACCTATTTGAGTTATTCTCTCATGGTTTAATTTATGATGTGGAGCTAAAGATCCTAGTAAGGTATTGATAAAAGTGTATTATGGCTTGATACCCTTATCAAAGATGGACCTTCACCCCTATTTCTACTACCAATGTGAATCGGGTTAGGGAGATAGTATTTATTGGGATCCCACCATTGATAAGTAAGGAATGTATATAATATTGTTGGTAATGGGTTATTAATAATTATTTCAGTTTTGGTGGACAAAAATCTTCATGGATAATATTTAAGTGGATAAGATGAATCATAGTTCACATTCGATAGGAAGAGAGACCCAGATGATGAGCAGGCTTAACTCCCATGAAGTTATAGTTTCTTCACTCTCACTGATTGGTGAAATTCTATTCATGGATTTCAGCTATTTCAAATAACCAGTTCAGAAGGTGAAGAGTGGGGATGGTTCATTTCCTTAGTTGGTGTGCTAGATTGATCTCAAGCAGTATATAATGAAATGAGAAATAGGATGCTTCTATTGTTTTCATAGTGTTAAAGCATAGACGGAGATTTTTATTGATCTATACTTGATAGAGGCTTGATCAGTGGGTGAAGTGATCTTATTAGTCCATATAAATGGGACTTTCTATGTGTTGAGGAAGAGATGGGCTAGATGGTACATGTTTTGATTTCATGAGTATTTTACTGAATGGATTTTAGTGGTATAATCATTATTCTAACATTGGTAACACATATAGAAGTAATCATAAATCGCCTATGGACTTTAAATTGTTAGGTGAGGTGTGTTCTCCATAGGATTTTAGTTGGGGATGCTTTATTTTTTGGTAGATTTCGTGCATGGGTTCCAATGAGAAGTATTAGGTCATCTGTAATGGAAGAGAACCTATCTAAGAACACTAGTGCTGATATTTTTCCATATAGTTATAGTAAGGTAAATTATGGGAGTATTGATAATATACAAATTCCCTGGTCTAGAGAGCATTTATGTATGTGATTTGTCATCTAATGGCTCAGACTAGTGGTCGTCCCACATAGGGATGTTTAGTTCTCTCATGAGGCACCTGGGGGTGGAGTTTTGTCTAGTTAAATTTTATCGATAGGGAAATATTTAGGGCCATCCATTTTAATTAGAGAGATAAAGACACCATCATGGAAAATAAATTTTTCAATTAGTTGAATCTGAGTGATGTTAATGGATCATAGAAAAGAATTTTATTAGCACTAATGGGTGTCATGTTGTTGGAGGATAAATATTTCTGTGAAAATACTAGATAGTATTCATGAAGAGTATGTGTTTTGGGTGTTTAGAGCTTCCCCTATTATGGGTTGAGGCTTTTTCTATTCATGGAGGAATGAGGATATTAGATGTGGTATCTATGATACAATTTATGTAAAGGGGATGTTTTACAAAATGGGCTTATTTCTGAGAATTATGGGTTTATAAACCATCTCTAACCAGAGTATCTCAGACATGGGTTTGTTATCTCCCTATATTAGGGTTAATTATAGGCTTCTCAAAGTCCTGGTTAGGTTGTATTCTTTTAGATGATGAAAATACTCAGAGGTGGGAAGGATGTAGAGCCCCCTCTTTTTCCCATGTGGATGACATAACTCATTTTTTTAGATCTAGAGCTCAAGATATTGAGATGGGTAAGAAATTAAATTTACCTAGAAAACATCATAAAAATTATATGATTTTTCTTTTGTTCTAGGGTGTAGTGATTACCTTCGAGTTGATCCAGTGTTGATTTTGGGGTGTAATGGGGCCATTGTAAAAAATATTAAGTAAAACAAAATTTATCCTATTCACATGAGATCCTATAAATTATACTTTTCCTCTTAAACATATAATTATCCATGAATTAAAACATTACCATTACATCCATGATATAGGTTTTTCCTTATGGGATCTATAATTTTGGTTTGAATCTGAGTTCCCGAGTTTATTTCGTCAAGGGTGGAACTGATTTAAGAATCATTTTATTTAATTTTACTCCCACATCCAATTATTATATCTCACCTTTTATGATGGTGAGGAGGATACCTCTCCTTGTTGATGCTAAGGGTAGAAGGGAGGTGTAACAACCCCATCCTAGTATCCCAGAGTCGGTTGTTATTTTATTTTAATGGAATAGAAATAAGAGAAATCACCAAGTGTCGGTCAGTAGTCCTAGATAACTAGATATATACATGGTTCCCTTATTACATTTGTAATTAGGCATAGAACATAACAATGGAAAATAAACAGCTTCTTGAACACATATTAAAAAATTTAATCTTCATAACCTGGGGATGAAAAAAACGGGGAGATCAATTGATCAGTAAAGGTTACATATAGAATAAACATGAATAAATATTAAGTGAAGAAAAATCAATAAGGTTTAATCATAATGTAATGTAAAATAGATGAAAAAAACGTTCCATTTAATTAATTATCTCAGAATAAAATTGTATTCATATATTTTTTCGTTGTGAAAATATGATGTATAATAATAAGTCAATACTGAATGAAGGAAATTATTAATTATTTGACTTCATGTATCTATAACATGAACCACTAATGTCAAGACTATTCACAATATGTTTTATGTATGTTTTCTAAAACCCATATGATTTTACTTGGAAACAAACACGAAGGCTTTCTCTACAACTGATTTGTCTCATGAGACCTATTGATGCATCGAGGGGAAATATAATTCTAGAACAAACGCTTCACTGAAATTATATTTCATTATTCATATATATATATATATTTAATTCATGAACAATATTACTTATCAAAATGTTTGTATTGAGTAGAGGATACATATTTATCAATATTTCTCTAGTTAAAACAACATTCAAAGTAAAGACATTATATAAAAATGGAATATGGTTTAGGAAATAATCATATCCACAATATAAGTAATATTGATATTTAAGAGAAATATATTTCAAATGGAAAATAATCTTAATGCGGTATTATTTACAACACATAAAAATGATTAGGTGCACAATACTAAGTAAATCTCAATGAAGTAAAAATTTAGATGATGACCCTTACAAGGATCATATAATTAATCAAATGAATAAGTTTTCTGTTTTGAATATAAATACACATAAAAAAATTTCAAATGAACATAATATAATCAAAATTAATTTTACACATAACCTTAGCATGACATAATCAATTGAGTTGAAGTTTAACCCAATTAATGAAAATTGAGTTATGAAATCTCTTACCACTTTGTAATTAGTCGAATTGTATGCCCCATTAAATTAATAATAGTAAAATTAAAAATTTCATACCATAATGATAAAGAGTTTCATGATATGATATATAAAAGGGTTGTGTACATACACCACACACAAGAAATAAGTAGTGAATAAGTCATATCTCATTGAAATAAAAGTGAGATTAGAAACCCCTTACCATATGTCTAAAATCATTTCGCAGATGAAATTAATGTACTAAGTAATAAAAATATATTAATTAATAACATAATTGAGAACATATTAAAAAAATATTGGACTCATTATTGTTTTATTATGTTCATTTATGGCTATTTTTATGAGTTATAATGTTTAATTTTGTGGTTTTGGAAGCGTTAGTTTCATGGTTTTTTGGTCGGTTCCCTTGTGTATAATTATGGGAGTTCTTTTAGAATAGAAGAAAAAATCTAGAAGTGGAATGAAGTGATATTAATATAAATATATGATATTAAATGGTCACATATATAAATTTTTTATATGAGAATTATTTATTAGATAAAACATTAATGATAAATGTTTGGTTTATTTCTAGCGGTTTTTTCAGCCATCAGGGAGTAGTTTTGTTTTTTAATTTAATATTATGTATATAGATCCATTCTAGAACACAAAAAATTATAATTAACATATTATAATATTATTTATACAATATAATGGTATTATAACCACCCTTTAAGGTGGTAAAAGAAAAAAACTTTTCGTTCATGAAAGCGGTGGATCGACACATCACATACGATGTTTTCATTTTTAAAATAAACTAATAAAAGAAAAAACATGATAAAGGATAGTGAATTAGAAGAATAAAATTCTAGAATATATATGATACTAGAGTTACCATGACACTTTTTATAGGGTAGGTTAGTAGAGGATAACAAAACAATTGAAAATAAAATAGAAAATAGTATATTACATCTTGAATATCATCTCCTTGGGAACCTCCATAAGACACTTGAATTTGGTATTTTGGTAAGGCTAGAAGGTATTGGATGTTGGGAAGATTCTTGGGAATGGAATCTGGTAGAATTTATACAATATTCAAGGCTTATAAGTTTTTAGGATAAGGGTTTTTTAGGGGTGTTATTTATAGGGAATGGAGGGGGATGTTTTTTTATATTATTCATTTTTTTAATGTTTTGGATCAAGAATATTAATAGTGTCGATTACCATGACTAAATACAGTGACTACAGTATGTCAGTTCTAAATTATTAGTTCTTACCTCTACCATCCATCATTCATGACTCAATTTTTCATTTATTTACCTATAATGTTAAGTATCACAAATTGTCTTATTTCACTATTCACCAAAAATTCATCTATTTTAGGGAAATCCCAAAAACTCACCCTAACCTTTTTTTGACATATAGATTTCAAAAATGTAATCTGTTTTATGAAAATAATTTTCTAAATATGATAGATTTAACTTTTAATTATAATCATCATTAATTTGAAAATTATTCATTTTAATATTACAACAGAATTTATGGCACTTTGGAAAATAATTTATTGTCCCAAAATATTATCTTATAATTATAATAAAACAAAATATTAATTGATGAATCAATTTTATGAAAAGAAATTCCCTTTTAAATAATTTTTTTAATTATAAAATAATAAACAAATATTTACATTTCATAAAAATACCAACACCTAATTAATCATTTTTAAAACATTTGTTTACTTATTCCATTATATAAATATATCATATTTTCATTTATAAGATAAATAATTTTTATTTATAATTTCATATGTGATGTTATTATTCTAATTGAGACATTACTATTCATAATGGTCGTGTTAATATTTATAGTATATCGCGACTCATTTAAGTTTGGTATTGTGTGAAAAATAAGATATCGAATAAATTGAATTTATTTAAGAAGATGAATACCAAAAAATATTTGGGTGTTATATTATTCCCTCCTTCAAAAATTTCATCCTTGAAAGTTTTACTAAATATTTATTTATAAACAAATAAGGGTGGTTCTTCATCATAACATCCTCAGGTTCCTATGTGGATCCTTCCATTTTATAGTTTCTCTGAAGAACATTTACCAGTCAAGTCGTATGATTTCTCAATACCTCTTCTATAGTGTTATGAATCCTGATAGGATCTTCACACTAAGACAAATTAGGTTCCATTTATATTTCTTCATAAATGATTACATGTGTTGGTTTGGGCATGTATTTCTTGAACAATGATATGTGAAACACATCTTGAACTTTGCAGAGACTTGGTGGCATTTCTAATCAGTAAGGAAAACCTTCAAATTATCTCTATATTTTAAATAGTTTGATTTACCTAGGTCTTATTTTCCCATTATTACTAAACCTTATGACACAATTTCATTAATATTGTTTACAAAAAAGATCACCACTTGAAATTACAAATACTTTCTCCTTTTGTAAGATTAACTCTTTTTTCTACTTTGAGCTTATTTAATATGAGACTGAATAGTCTTCACTATTTTTTACCTATTAAATTTTTCGGGGCCTTTAATATTCCTCTCACCAAATTCATCCCAAAAAAGTTATAGTATGAAATATCTTTCCATATAATGATTCACATAGCGCCAATTGAATACTATAATGGAAATTATTATTGTAAGAAAACTCTACCAAAGTTAAATAATGATCCTAAATACCCTGAAAGTTAGGTGATTATGATCTCATCATGCCTTATAATCTTTTAATAGCCCTTTTAGATGGTCCACCGTTTTTAGGATGATAATAATTACTAAAATGAAACTCAGTATCAAAAGCCTTTTGAAGGTTGTTCTAGATTTTTGATGTAAAAATGGGATCTCGATTAGACACAATAAATAGAGGTGCACCGTTAAGTCTTAAAACTTCATTAATATATAGTATTTATTGGTGGTAAAGAGGTAAATATTCTCTTGTAGCAATATATTGTGTTTATTTTGAAAGTAAATAACCAATCACTCATACCGCATAAATTGGTTTCATGAATCCTCTATAATTTTGTCTCCTAGCCTTTACTTATTATAAAAACAATACATCTTGAAACATAGTCATAAATTTCCTAATTCATACTATCCCACCAAAAACATTCTTTCAGATCTCTAAACATATTTGTACTATTCGTGTGTATAGGGAAATTTGAGTTATGAGTATCAGCCAATAGTTCTATTTTTAGATCAGGTATTTATGGAAAACATATTTTATTTCCAAATTTTGAAATTCCATCCTCATAAACTAATTTTCCCAATATTCCATACTTAATGGATTTAATTTTATTTTGAAAATTCTCATCATCATATTGATAGATTTGTATATTTTCTAGTAAATATAGTTTTAGATTCATTTGAAAAAGGGGTGTTGTTTCCCCTTTTTTAACAATTCCCATATTCATATGTACTAAATCCATGAACATAGGATTGTTATAAATCGTCATTTGGGTTATAAGTCTGTGATCTTTGATTCTTAATGCATCTTCTACTATATTTACTTTTCCTGGGTGGTAGTGTAGTGAGAAATAATAATTTATGAGTAACTCAAGCCATTTTCTTTGCCTTAAGATGATTTATTTCTATGTAAAGATGTATTTTAAACTATTTTGATCCATATATATCTCACATATTTCACCATAGAGATTATGTCTCCATATCTTGAAAGCAAAGACTATGACTACTAACTCAATATCATGAGTTGGATAATTTTATTCATGAATCTTCAACTGAAATGATGAATATGCAATAACATTATCATTTTTCATAAGGACACAACCAATCCCTTTCATTGATGCATAACTATATATCATAAACCCATCATTTATTTATGGTAGAGTCAAAATTATAGAATTGAATAATATTCTCTTCAATTATTCCAAATATTATGCACAATCTTTTTTCCATTCAAACTTAACCATTATACGTGTGATCTTGGTTAAAAAGTTAACCAATCATCAAAAATTATCAATGAAACGATGATAGTAACCTGCTAAACCAATGAAACTATGTACCTCAGTTATTCTTCTTGGTGTAGCCCAGTCTTGGATATCCTTTTTCTTTACATGATCAACTGAGATTCTATCCTTATAGACAATATAGAAAAGAAAGTAAATTTCACCATTCCATAATTCAATATTTATAAATTTACCATATAACGACTTCCTTATGAGAGTCTCAATAATTATTGGTAAGTGAATCTCACTGTCTCATTAGATTTTACAATAAACCTAAATAACAACAATGAATACTATAATAAATATATTCAATATATTACTTGAATACTTTCTCCATAAGATCCATAAAAATGGATCATGAATTAGTTAATCCAAATGGAACTACTATGAAATCATAATGTTTATACATCACCCAAAAAGATGTCTTCAAAATATCATATTTCATTATTCACAATTGTTGATACCCAAAAAAGGTCAATCTTTGAAAAATATTGAGCTTTGTGATGTTGATCAAATAAATCATTAATGTGATGTTAAGGATACTTATTCTTTATTGTAAAAACATTGATTTCCCTATAGTAAATTCATACCCTAATAGATCCATATTTTTCTTAACAAAGAAAATAGTGGCTCCCCATGGGGAAACACTAGGGTGAATATATCCCTTATTACTCAACTCATCGAGTTGTTTATTGACACAACTAATTCCTAAGTGTCCATTATATAAAGAATATATGATATTAGTCTTTCATCAAGGATTAAATCAATGGTAAACTAAACTTAATGATCTGGGGGGTGTTCTTGTAATTCCTCAAGAAATACAATTATTTATTCTTATATAATTGGTACATCCTTCATATTAATAGTACTTTACACATCCCTAGATACTGTTTTCTCTTCATTCACACAAATCCTATTCTACTAGGGGTGTGTTTAGATATGAATCAGATGATTATGTTTCTACCATGAAGAAAATGATTTCTATACCCCCCCTCTAAAATCTTAATTTCTTTATTATTTATATATTTCTTCACATCATATTTTGATATCCAGTCCATACGGAGGATTATGTCAAATTAAACCATAGGTATGATGATAAGGTTAACAAATAAATCATGTTTATGTGTCAGAATGAGGATTTCCTGACACAGTTTTGTTTCAATGAGACTTCCCTTAGATGTTTCTACTAAAAACTCCCATATTAAATAAAAATGGAAATGTCTAATTTTCATGGAAAACTGGATAGATATAAAAGAGTGTGATGATCCAGATTCAAATAAAGCATTGGATAAATTTAATGATAGGATTAGTGTATATTCCAACACATTATTTTGTACTTTTACTTCAAACTTGGTGATCACATAAGCTTGCCCATCTCCCCTTAGCCTTATCTGTGGTAGATTCCCATGACACTTGTGACATTGATTTGAATAATTCCCAATTTCTCTATAATTTATTCATTGAAAATCATTGATTGTTTTCTTTTCCTTGATTTTATTATCTTGATGATTATTTTTTATACACTTATACTAACCTCCACTTCCTTTTAACCATTTCCTAGGATGATTCTTTCCTTAATTATTGTATAAGTTGAATTTTTCCCCCAATTCTTCTCTAATTCTTTAACTTTTTTATTGTTGTCATAACACAACTTATTCGCTTGATTTCCATTGAACATATAGAATCCAAAAAATTACTTCTCCACTTTGATAGCACATAATACTATTTCATCGTATGAAAATAAATTCAAAGAATACAATTCCCTTCAGATACATGCCCTAATACCTTCAAAGAAATCATAAATATTGTTTTTTGAATCATGTATGTAATTTGTAAAATTCATGGCTAGTCTTGTGAAGGTAGTCTCATACTCGGATACACTGTCTTGTTTATTTTTATTTATGCTATGTAATTTTCTCTTCATTTCAGTTCATTGCTGATGAGGGATGTATTTTTGAAAAAAATAATTTAAATTTTATCATGTCTATGTATTATATTTTATATTCCTCTTTAGTATTTTAGATCAACAACCACCATTGATCAACATTGAACTTAAGGGAATATACCACTAGTACAACCTTTTTCCTTTCATCACATCCTAATACCAGAAATATCTTTTCATGGGGCATGATCAATTTCTCATCTATTAATAGATTAGTAGTTACACTAAAAGATGGGGTCTTCTACTACATGAAACAATACAACATTGGTGTATTATGGTTATTCATCATAATCTGGGTAATCTGTCCAAATGTGGTCACGATCTTCTTAGATCCAACATCAACTTTGATTACTTGATCTATGGGGAAATCACTACATTGTTTTATAGTATTGATTCCATTTCTTCCATTAGGATCCATCTCTAAATAATGGAACACAGTATGTTATATCATAATAATCAAGATTATTGAGGGAAAATCACTATAAGTAATTATTATGATTCTCATTTTATTTAATATCTACTTCCAAATGATTCTACTAAAGATACTCTGATACCAACTGTAACAACCCAATCCCCAGCAGCCTAGAGTTATTGGTTATTTAATTAAAATGTAATAGATATAAGAGATCACATCACTAAATATCGATCAGTTCATTGGTATTGAAGAACTATATACACACATGGTTCCCTTATCAAATTTATAACTAAACATAAAACATAATAAAGTAAAATAAAATTATTGATTGACACTTATTCAAAGATTTTATCTTTATAACCTAGAGAAGGAAAATAAATAAAATGCAGATCTGAATTTCTCAATAAGGGTTAAATATAGTATAAAAATTGATCAATAATAATTGAATAATAATCAATATGTTATAATCATTATGTTCAGGTAAAAATATTAAAAACACATTCCATTATTCGATAAATATAGAATGAAAATTCATCCATATATTTTATCATAGGGAAAATCTCATGGATAGTAATAAATAAATATTGAAGGAAGGAAATGTTTAATTATTTGGAATCATGTATCTTGAACATGAAAAACTACCATCAAGAACATTCAAAGTATAGTTTGAATATGTGGGTAGAAACTCATCTGATTTAACTTAAAAACAAACGTAAAGGGTTTTTCACCAAAACATTTGTCTCATGATAACTGTCGATGCATTGAGGGGAAATATAATTTTGGTATCCAACCATCATGTAAAGTCCAAAGAATTATTCTTACATATATTTAACTCATAAACAATATTCCATATAAAAATATCTTTATTGAGTAGAGGATATATATTTATTAATATGTCTCCAATTAAAACAATATTCAAGGTAATCACCATATGTAAAAATGTTATACAGTTTAGGAAATACACATATCCATAATATAAAGAATTTGGGTATTTATGAGAAATATAATTCAGATGAAAAATGATATCAATTTGGTAGTAGATACCACATATAAAAATTCTTTGGTGCACAATACCAAGTAAGTCTCAATGAAGTGAAAATTATAACAAAGACCCTTACAAGGATATTTTCATTGATAAAATGATAAGAGTATTTGTTTCACTATAAATCCACAAAATAATTTAAATACAACATAATATAATCAAAATTTATATTACACATATCTTTAACATGACATAATTAATTAAATATAAGTTTAACCCAATGAATGAAAATTTAGTTATGAAACCCCTTACCAATTTGTAATAAGTCGAATCGTATTCACCATACAATTAATAATCATAAAATTAAATATTTAATACCATAATGGTAAAGCTTTTCATGATATAATAATTCAAAGGGATGTATACATACACCACAAATGTGAAATAAATGGTGAATAAGGTATATCTCATGGAGATTAATGTGATATGAGAAACCCCTTACCTTATGTATGAAAGAATTACGCACTTGTACTTAATGTCATGGATAATCAAAATAGATCAAATAATTACATAATTAAGAACCTATTAAACATATATTTAATTTATTATAATTTTATGAAGTTCATTTATAGCCATTTTGAGGAGTTATAATGTTTAATTTCGTTGTTCTAGGAGCATTTGTTTCTTGTTTTTATGGTCAATTCCCATTTGTACAATTATGGGAGTTCATATCAAATGGAAGAAAAAAAATAAAAAAGTGGAATGAAATGATATTGATATAATTCCAATATTTTAAATGGTCCCATATATTATTTTTTTATTATATGAGGATAATTCATTATAGAAAACATTAATGATAAATGTTTGGTGAATTTTTTGTGGGCTTTCCAACCATCATGAACTAGTTTTGTTTTCTTATTTAATTTTATGTATATATATCAGTTATATATCATAAATAAAAAGTTATAATTTAATTTTTTTAATAATATTTACCCATTATAATGGTCTTATAACCAACCTTGAAGGTCGTGAAGGAAAACAAAAACTCATCGTTCATGATGGCGGTGAATCAACACATCACAAACGATGTTTTCATTTTTAAATAAAAATAGAAGAGAGAATATCTGCTTATGTATATTCTTCAAAAACAATTATATTATTGTATATATATGATAATTTAGTTACCATTCCACATTATATAGTTTTTTTAGGATAAGATAAGAAAATAAAAGAATTTTAAATAGAAAGAAGTTGGATTTTACCTCTTGAACATCATCTCCTTGGGAACCTCCTTAAGAAATTTGGATTTTGTATTCCTATAAGACCAAAAGATCGTGTATGTGAGGAATAGGATTGTAAAGGTAATTGGTTTCAATTTATATTGAATTCATGGATGATATGTTTTGAGGAGAAGGGGATATGGGGATGGTATTTATAGGGAGAGGAGAGGGGTGTTTTGATTATTTGTTTAATTTTTTATTATTATTTTGGCTCAAGAAAATAAATATTATTGATTCCCATGAATAAATATAGACACTAGATCTGTTTAGTTATAAATAATGAGTTATTACCTCATCCATACATCATAAATGAATCAATAAATCATTTATTTAGTTATAATTTCAAATACCATAAACTATTGTATTTCACTCTTCGCCAAATATTCAACAATTTTAAAATTATCAAAAAAACCACACTAAAAATTTATAAATGTGTATATTTAATAAATGAACAACATTATATGAAATTAATTTTCTGAATTTGATAAATTTAATTCTTATTTAAAATTATTCTTTATTCAAGAAATATTAATTTTATTATTTTAATGTATTTTACTGCACGTTGAAAAATTAATTAGGGTCTCATAAAATTTTCATTCAATTATAATAAAAAAAATATTAACTTATGAATATATTTTATGAAAATAAATTTTATTTTAAATCATTATATTAATTTTAAAATTTTAAATAGACATTTACATTTCACAAAAATACCAACACTTAATTTATCATTTTTAAAACATTTATTTACTTATTATATGATATAAATTAATCATGTTTTCATTTTTGAGATACCTAAATTTTATTTATACTTTAATAGGTGAGGTTATTATTCTAATTTCCACATTTATATTCATAACATTCATGTTAATATTTAATAGTATATCATGATTCGTTTAATATAAGGGTTGCATGAAATATAAGATATTGAATAAATTGAATTTATTTATGAAGATACATACTGAAAAATATTCGGGAGTTGTAGGAGGTGGTATGGGATCTCTTTCGGGGATGTGATCATTGCCAGATTGTGGTGTAGAGGCCATGGAATATGGAACCAACCTCAAATATTTGATGATTCTTCCTTTGGATGGGATTTAAATTTGATTTAATATCAAATATAAATTAATTTATCAATGCATTTCATTGATTATCATATCTAAATTTGGTAAAATTTTACCCCCAAATTTCCCTGATCTTTTTGGTTTTACGGATTGATAATGGGAGGTAGAGTTGGTCACATAGGGTTATCATGGCAGTGGTGAATGGAGGATTAGTACCCTTGTGTGTAGGCGGCCAAATATGGTTTGAGATGGTGTGATAATTCAACCACATTTATGTCTAGTTGTGTATATAGTGGTGACTATATCGGTAACCAATGATGATGTTAAAGGTGTTGGCCACATTGTTAATGGAAAATCATTATGTAGTGAACAATGTGGTCACCACAGTGTATGTATGGAGTGAAGGGCACAGTTCAAGGGTTTCCTCCCATCCATCATATCCCATAGGTGTCGTATAATTCCCCCACACACCATGTGGTGGCCTAGGAAGGGTCAATCGTGGCTACCTCATGAACTGGGATGGGAAGCAGTCAGGTCGGGAAACCTAACCCTACCTAGAAGAGGGAGAGACACCATGTTCATGATGCTCGTGGGCGCCATGTGCCTACAATGGGTGAGCCCTCACCCTCTTATCCACCATATAGTGTGTTTGGGGACCACCATTGAAATTTCCTAGGTTTTTTGAATGGGTTAAGTTTTTAGGTAAATTTTTATTTTTGAGTTTGGTGAGTGGGACAACATTCAATATGAGATTTAGAGGTTAAATTCTATATTTGAACACTCTTGAGTGTTTTTTAGAAAGGGTTTTAGAATCGGTGAGTGCCTCCGGTTTTGGATGAGTTTGGGGTGAGTATGAACCTCCAATGTTATTTTCAAAACGTGTAGGAAGAGGTGTATGGTTTGTTTTAAATATGTGGTCATTAAGGTGAAATCATACATCCCATATTTGAACTAGAGAATAGTTATACAAACCATGAAAGGAGGGGTTCATAGTAAAGTGATCTATGTAAATTTTTTAATAATGGGTGTGCATGTACTTCACATGGTTTGAAAAACTATGCGACCCAACCCACACTCTCAGTGCCACTTTGGTAGTGAGTGTGCACAGTTGGCATACGGTTAGGCCAAACCATGTGGCCAAATTGTGCGACTTGTTCTAAACGAGGTGCATTTAGAGAGTTCCAATACATGGTTGGAACATAGTTATCAAAACCGTGTGTTTTAACTGTGCAGTTCATTTAAGAGAGTGAAATTACCTTTTTACCCCTGCATTCTATTTCCTTATTCTCCCATTTGTATCCTTCCATTCATCCACCTCCCTCAATCCATGGAGCTCCCATTTCTTATCCTCGATGATATGGAAAATGTTCTTTATCTAATATCAAATTTGAGCATTGTCAGGTGTGTTGGATATCTAGAGTTAAGGCTATAAATACTCTCACTTATTTTCTTATTTTTCCTTATTTTTTGGAATTCTATTTTTATCTGATTTCATTTTAACTATTTTTAGGTTATTTTTCTAGGATTTTGATTTCTCTTATTTAGGGGGACCAGAGGATGATATTGGACAAATAAGAAACAATGATATTTATGTAGGTGGTTCCATTATTCCTACTGAAACATGTGTCTTCAATTGAGTGTGTTCTTAAATACACATGTGTGGGTTGTCTGGGTGAAACCATTAATAAATTAATGATTGTTTTAAATTTTAATAAATGTTGTGAGATACCTATACGAATTATCTTACTTACATAAATGCATTTTTATGGGTATGGGTGTAACACCCCGAGATTTTATTCTTTTTAATTTATTTTATGTCATGTGTTTTTTGCTACACCATGATTATTTTGTGCTATACACAACACCGTATTAGCTTGCAGTATACACAACACAATTCTTGGATGGTGTTATACACAATTTCGAGTTCGTTTGATAATAGTAATTCTACACAACATTGAGTGTATATATATATATATGTTCATTGTATAAATGAAATATGGTTGGATTTTGTTATACGCAGCAACAAAGTAGTCTTGCACAACACGCAACCCTAACTTGGCTTTCATTATATGCAATCGCGACCTTCCTCGGTAGCGTGTGTAGTACGTAATACCGGGTTTCACTAAACAACGATATATGGTTATAATAATATTATAAAATAGTCGTTATGAATAGTATTAACTACATTTTAAATTTTATAACATTATTATTCATCTTACACATTTTCTAGAACATGGTATAAGAACAAAATAAATTTTTCAGGTAAAATAAGTATTTTTAAAAAATTGCAGTTTTGCCGCCTTTTGATGGCGCACCCACTTTAAATCTAGTTTTTGACATATTTATAAGTTCAATTTTACAAAATAAAATTATTCTTTGTAATCAGGATATAAAATTTTACCTTGGATAAATTTTTCATATTATTCTGATAACTTTCATATTTCAATGAATAGTAAAAACACGCTATATATTAATTAAAAACAACTTTTTTCATCGTAATAACTTATGTGGTTAAATTATAATATTGAATGGTTTTAATGTATAAATAGAATATATTTTTACCATTTAATATAATGTATGTCATTAGCATTGATTATACATTGAATTCGTAGGATAAATCAATTCAATCTTTTGCAATGTTAGAAACAAAAACCCGTTTTCATTCGACAACGGGATTAATTTTAATTTAATTTCTGCAACTTCTATGTATTGAATTTTAAATTTTTTTTTCCATATTTGGAATCATTGGGTCCAAATTATGTTTATTGGATACTTTTTATTTTTGGGAATTATGAATAATAACTACAGTAATTTTTATTTACCATAGTTAATGGTAAATCGGGTAATTAAGGGTGAATATAATATTATAAAATTACCCTAACTCATTCCAAAATTCTATTGGATGACTAAAAGTCTACCCATATCACCTAAGGGTCGGATTAGATTCATTTTATGGGACTTTAACCATGAAAATAATTTAATTATTATTAAAACTACGGAAAATGACAACATGTCACTCTCTTAAATCTTATAAGTATAATAATTTTAATTTAGTGATAAACATCATAAAAGTTCTAACATGAATAGTCTCCAAAAATAAAATAAAATTATCTACATCATAATAATTTATTTATATTTTTTAGGGATTGAATAAGTATCATTAATGGTGATACATTAATGATGCAGAAATTATTTATTAAGTGAAAAATCAGTAATATAGTTTTTATTGAAATAATAATACCAATTAAAAGGCCCAAAAACCTGAAAAAAACTTATTGATAGTGTATATATATACCCTTTGCATCTAATGACCTAATATATAACCGTTTAAAGTCTTATAAAAGTGATTATGACACTTATATTATTTTATTTTAAATGATGCCAAAGTTGCCACCTTCATAATTTAATAAATATAACAATTTAAATATTGTGATTTTAAGATGATAAATTCGAGTAGAAGTATTATTGTGAAATTTAATTGATTTATCGTCATCATAGGATTTTATTTTTAATTTTTATGCAACAAATAAGTATATTAAATAATTATAAAAAATGTTGTAGTAATTAATTTATTTAGAGATAAACCAAATAAATGGTTTTAAAAATAATAAAATAAATATTATATGAACTATTTAATGTGATCCACTAATTTTATAGATACATATGGCCTTTTATGAATCTATTAAAGCTTTTAGTTAGAACATATCTTCTGTATATATTTTATTTAAATTCATATAAATGAATAGTGTCAAAATTGACACTATTGTTATTTTATAAAAATAACATATTATAAAATTGTTTAAAAATCACAAAAATATTTAAAAATTATAGATTTATATTTATAGGGTCTAAAATGTTATAAAGTATGCAATTATGGACAATTTACAACAAATAAATAATTTTTTGTTATAACTTAAAATTTAGAATTTTATTACCACAAATAAAATTGAATTGATTAAGTAAGGATAAATCAAGTTGATAATGTTTAAAATAATTACCTAACATGTCTAAATTTTATTGGTTTATGAGATTACAACCCTATATCATCTTATATTTTAATATGAGTAATTTTTGGAGGTTTGTAAGTGGGGTTAGATTTATTATAAATTAATATTTTTATGATTTCCAAAGGTGCCCCTCTCCTCCCTTATAAAAGGGCACCTCCTCCTTCTCCTCCTCACACCAATTTGAGCCTTCAAGCTCGGCCAATACCTGCCCATTTCCCTTCTCAAATTCCCTAGAAACATACTAGAGGTCCTGGTCTTCTTCAAAGACCAATTTTAGTACCCTAAGAGGAGGATTCAAAGAGGCGTGTCAAAGAAGAGGTAATATCTGTTACCGATTCTTTCAATTTTCTTTCTTCTTCAACTTATTCTTCTTTAGTTGTTTCATTATGAACTAATAACATCAGTATCACTCATATAATGATATGTTATTATAAGTATGAAACAACCATATTTCACCATCTATCCATCGTATGGAAAATGAAATCACCGCGCGTGCGTACGTATGGAATACCGTCTCCACGCCGTGGTGTAATCTATTTTCCACCACCACCTTACTTGGATGAGTATAATGGTGAAATTAATTAATATATATATGATTATTGTAAAGTTATATTGATTCTGTAATACTATACATACACTTTAATACAATTCAATGATCATGGGAATGATATCATCGCTCGTACGTGCGTACGGAATACCGTCTCCACGACGCGATGAGATTCACTCTCCATGATAACCATTCAAGAATGATTATAAAGTATATATAATAAGTAATCACAAAATATATGAAATAATAATTCTACTGGATTTATGTATATATATTTATGTCATCTAATTAATTCCATTCAATTCAATAAGGGAACGAAAACAGCATTCAAGCCTACGTACGGCCTACCGTCTCCATGAACGGTGTATTTCTTTCCATTTATCGATCTATTATATATATGTATGTTATATATTATATATAAATCATGTTTTATATTCTGGAATTAAGTAATCATGATCTAAGTAATCATATGAATAATTTCAAGTCAAAACACGGATGACAAATGAAACGATTTTCCCCAAAACACTCTTTAACATGGAATTTACAAAAGAACGGGTAATATAAAGTCATAAGTGAACCATATATGATATAAAACAATGAATATGATTATGTAATTAGTCAATGACATTATTTAAATCATTATACAGGAGTTTTGGATACATATGAAGAATATTGGACCTAAGGTAAGGGATAAATTTTCAATCTCATTTTTTTATCCGAGATTGCTTATACCTAAGTATTTAATGGGGTTACGTTTATCATCCATGACCATGTTTTCGAAAAATGTTTTCATAAAATGTTTACTATTATTGCATGAATGCTTAAAGTCATTTTTACCCTTTATTGACTTTTTACCAAATTATATGTATGTAATCTTTCCTTTGATTACCATATAAGGTACATTTTGACTTTTCCGACAGAAGTACGAGGAGAATGTTATTTTCAACTTATAGGGAGTGAAAGGATTTTTATGGTTTTATAAAGAGTTATTTTCCTGAAGCTTCCTCCAAAATATTTCATGACTATTTTCAACAAAACACTTTTCTTTTAAAATTTCATGACATTTTGTGAAAAGAAAATGATTTTGAAGATGAAAGGATATTTTCCTCCAGAATTTATTTCAAGTGTTTTATCAAAACCATTTTTCAACTAAGATTACATTATTTAATATGTGTATGTTTCAAGTATAATGCATATATTATTTATGTGGTTTCACTTTTCTTATTATGAAATGATATCCATTTCTTTTATATGGATTATGTGATGATGGGATAATGTTTATGAAACCCATTTTATTCGTTGGGTTATTATGAATGATATATGTTTATTTTGTGGCACAAGTAAGAATGATTTCATTATGAGTTGGGTGGGACATATATCTCCCTCAAATGCACTGGGTAAAGATTTATATCTCATGAGATAGACATGGCTGGAATGGTAAGTTAATCTGGTTCAGTATTACAGGACTGAAATGAGGAGTGAACTCGATTCAGAAAGGGACTTTGTTCACTAAGATGGTCTTGGCAGCAATGCCTTGGCTACTATGGAAATCATAACATGTGCTTAATGGATTCCACAATTACATGTTTTATTCCCATGCTATGTTATCATGATTTATGTTCCATTATGATATATGCCTTATGTACTTCCATGTTTTAAGTCATTGCTTAAGATTTTGATGTTTAAACATTATGTTCATGTTTTTAAGTTCAAATGTATATGGTATGTTTTATTTTATCCATGATTACCCTTACTGAGCATTTGAGATCACCCTTTTTATGTTTTCTTTTCCCCATGATATAAAGAAAGGTTTTAGGTAAGAAAAAAAGGGGGAAGATCTTTATTGGAGATGTTGAAGATCTTTCACCACGATTAGAAGATTACGTTCCATGTTTCTAAAGACACTAAACTATTACGGTCCTTGTGTGTATGTTTTTGTTATGTATTAAGTATTCTTCAAAAGTAATGTAATGTCCATGTACGTCAAGCTTCGGGTATCTACATTTGGTATCCGAGGAAAGTTTTAGTCAACCTTTGGATACTAGGATGTGAAAACGTTAGTGAGATCCCTAGAGATATTTCTAAGGTATGTCTAGGGATATCCCTAAGGATAATTATACGTATAGGATATAGTCCTAGAACTATGGTAACTATCATAGAATTTAACCTAAGATGTTAGATATTGAGGTTACTTCCCCTTTACTATGTTGTTTTACCTAGCATGATTTTTGCCTCTCACACTATTCTTTTTGGGTTTTAGAAAATGGTTGGAAATAGGAAGATTCATGATAATGGAGGATATGACGGACAATGGAATGATATTATTCATGAGCAACCAAATGAAATGGGATTTCTAAGTCCAAAAATCATTATTATGCCTAATCAGAAATCTCATAATATGATCAATAATCTCAACTTTGCTAAGTTTCCCGACTCAGATAATAAGAGAAAGATGGAGTTTCATGATGATCATAGAGGAAAGAAAGTTCAATTTACCTCGTGTAAATCATGTGGGAAGAGGAATCAGGGAGATTGTTTCAAAGGAACTGGAAGATGCTTTGGGTGTGGAAAAGAAGGACACAAAGCCAGTAAGTGCAAAGGAAAAGGTTCAGTTAACACCATGGACAAGGATAATGGTATTTCTATGACATCAACAACAATTAGATGTTTTAAATGTGGAATGTATGGGCATTATGAAAACCAATGACCTAAGGGAAAATCTCATGAAGAGAGTCCGCATGGTCATACGGGTAGTATTTATGTTGATGATGATGAGGAGACTACAAATTAAATATGAGATGAAATAAATGATGAAGCTCAACTAGTGGTTTAAAAAGTTAGCGGAATGATTGTATGTTTATAAAGAATAATGTATGGTACTATGGAATAAAGAATCAGCTAAGGATTGTTACACTATTGTTTTTCCTAAAGTATATGAAAGTATATGTTGAATGGTACCGGTAACCATGGAAGGTTATTCAGATATTTTTGGAAAGTAGATGATATGCGCATAATGAAGGGATTAGAAGATAATGATATGTTTGATTGTATTCATGAGCTCATGACTGATATAAGGACTAAGTGATATTATGGTTTGATTATATAGAAATTTTGAGGGTTTGGTATGTGAAAAGAGTTAACTTCTGACAGCACTCATGGGTTCACTAAGATTCAATGGGTATTCATTTTTCAAGAGAATACATGATTAAGGCCTTCGAATGTTTGGAATGTGACCAACAAGACATATCTCATGATATATGGGGATCAACAATGGTATTAACATGCTTGTTATATAACCTTTTTAGTAATCGTTCTCTTTATACTATGAGTTTAGAAAGAATTATTTTGGATAAGCCTAAAGATTGGAGTGGATTATGTTGGACAGGAGTTAGTATTGTTTAAGGATAGAACTTTTTTCGATATTATTGATGGGATGTTATAGTAATAGAAAAAGGAAAACCTGCAGGACGGGCGACAACCCATCGCGTCGGACAAGGCTGTAGGAATTGAACCCACAACCGAAGTGCGATTGGCCTTTATCGCCTACCACTAGCCTACAGGAAGTCCCTGGTAAGTATAAACTAGTTTTATTTTATTAAGTGGTATGATAGATGAAGTATATATCCATTTTTGAATGATATAAAATAGATGGACATATGTATATAACTATTGCTAACCTTATGATTAAGATAGATGGAATGACCCATCATTCTATCACATGATCTGCCAACACTTCACAAATGACAAATTCAACTTCATTTCTTTAAGAGATGAAGTGGAAATTGTTCAAGGCACAAACAATGGTGAGATTATATCGAAATAAAGTAAGTATTTCATCTAATTAAAATTCTTCAACTTTAGAGAAATGATCTTGAAAACGAAAAATGTTGTCTTGGTGCTCTTATATCTGATGAATTAGATGGTACCTTAGATCATCGCAAATCTATGGCTTTGTGATTGTTGGCTATTTCATAGCCATGTTCTCTACCACTCTCCATCAGAACATGACGGTTAGATTTCTATTCCATATCCATATTTTCACCTATGTTCTCCTACGTGGAAACCCAGTGATTAGTTAATTTGGGTAACTGTTATGTTTCATACTTTAGTTTTTAAAGATAAGTTTTCGTATTCCTTTTTATGATGTCGATTTCTATTAAAGAAACTTTCGAATAGTAAACCATGTATAACCCCGACGAATTTCGAGGGCGAAATTCATTTTAAGGGGGGTAGAATGTAACACCTTGAGATTTTATTCTTTTTAATTTATTTGATGTCCTATGTTTTATGATACACCATGATTATCTTGTGCTATACGCAACACCGTATTATCTTGTAGTATACGCAACACAATTCTTGGATCGTGTTATACACATTTTCGAGTTCGTTTAATAATTTTCATTCTACACAACATTGAGTGTATATATATATGTTCATTTTATAAATGAAATATTGTTGTATTTTGTTATATGAAGCAACAAATCAGTCTTTCACAACACGCAACCCTAACTTGGCTTTCATTATACGCAATCACGACTTTCCTCGGTAGCATGTGTAGTACGCAATACCGGGTTTCACTAAACAACGATATATGGTTATAATATTATTATAAACTAGCCGTTATGAATAGTATTAACTAAATTTTGAATTTTATAACATTATTATTCATCTTACAAATTTTCTAGAACATGTTATAAGAACAAAATAAATTTTTCGGGTAAAATAAGTATTTTTCAAAAAATGCAGTTTTGCCGCCTTTTGATGGCGCACCCACTTTAAATATAGTTTTTGAAATATTTATAAGTTCAATTTTAAAAAATAAAATTATTATTTTGAATCAGGATATAAAATTTTACCTTGGATAAAATTTTCATATTATTCTGATAACTTTCATATTTTAATGAATAGTAAAAACAGGCAATATGTTAATTAAAAACAAATTTTTTCATCATAATAACTTATGTGGTTAAATTATAATATTTAATGGTTTTAAAGTATAAATAGAATATATTTTTACCATTTAATATAATTTATGTCATTACCATTGATTTTACATTGAATTCGTAGGTTAAATCAATTCAATCTTTTGCAATGTTTTAAACAAAAACCCATTTTCATTCGACAACGGGATTAATTTTAATTTAATTTCTGAAACTTCTGTGTATTGAATTTGAAAAAATTTATTCCATATTTGGAATCAGTGGGTCCAAATTATGTTAATAGGTTACTTTTTATTTTTTGGAATTATGAATAGTATCTACGGTAAATTTTATTTACCATAGTTAAAGGTAAATCGGGTAATTAAGGGTGAATATAATATTATAAAATTACCCTAACACATGCCAAAATTCTATTGGATGACTAAAAGTCGACCCATATCACCTAAGGGTCGGATTAGATTCATTTTATGGACTTTTGACCATGAAAATAATTTAATTATTATTAAAACCAAAGAAAGTGACAACATGTCACTCTCTTAAATCTTATAAGTATAATAATTTTACATTAGTGATAAACATCATAAAACTTAGAACATAAATAGTCTCTAGAAACCTAATAAAATTATCTATATCATTATAATTTATTTAGATTTTTTAGGGATTGAATAATTATCATTAATGGTGATACATTAATGATGCAGAAATTATTTATTAAGTGAAAAATCAGAAATATAGTTTTTATTGAAATAATAATACCCATTAAAAGGCCCAAAAACCTGACCAAAACTTATATTTAGTGTATATATATACCATTAGAATCTAATTACCTAATATATAACCGTTTGGAGTCTTATAAAAGTGATTATGAAACTTATATTATTTTATTTTAAATGATGCCAAAGTTGTCACCTTCATAATTTAATAAATATAACAATTTAAATATTGTGATTTTAAGATGATACATTCGATTAAAAGTATTATTGTGAAATGTAATAGATTTATATTCATCATAGGATTTTATTTTTAATTTTTATGCAACAAATAAGTATATTAAATAATTATACAAAAATGTTGTAGTAATTATTTTATTAAGAGATAAACAAAATAAATGGTTTTAAAAATAATAAAATAAATATTATATGAACTATTTAATGTGATCCACTAATTTTATAGATACATATGGCCTTTTATGAATCTATTAAAGCATTTATTTCGAACATTTATTCTGTATATATTTTATTTAAATTCATATAAATGAAAAGTGTCAAAATTGACACTATTGTTATTTTATAAAAATAACATATTATAATTTTTTTTAAAAATCACAAAAATATTTAAAAATTATAAATTTAAATTTATATGGTCTAAAATGTTATAAAGTATCCAATTATTTACAATTCACAACAAATATATAATTTTTTTATAATCTAAAATTTAAAATGTTATTACCACAAATAACATTAAATTGATTAAGGATAAATCAAGTTGATAATGTTTAAAATAATTTCCTAACATGTCTAAATTTTATTGGTTGATGCGATTACAACCCTATCTCATCATATATTCGAATATCATTCATTTTTGGAGGTTTTTAAGTGGGTTTAGACTTATTATAAATTAATATTTTTAAGAATTCCAAAGGTGCCCCTCTCCTCCCTTATAAAAGGGAACCTCCTCTCTCTCCTCCTCACACAAATTTGAGCCTTAAAAATCGGCCAATCCCTGCCCATTTCCCTTATAAAATTCCCTAGAAACATCCTAGAGGTCCTGGTATTCTTCAAAGACCAATTTTTGTACCCTAAGCGGAGGATTCAAAGAGGCGTGTCAAAGAAGAGGTAATATCCGTTACCGATTCTTTCAATTTTCTTTCTTCTTCAACTTCTTCTTATTTAGTTGTTTCATTATGGAGTAATAACATCAGTATCACTCATATACTGATATGTTATTATAAGTATGAAACAACCAAATTTCACCATCTATCCATCCTATGGAAAATGAAATCACCGCGCGTGCATACGTACGGAATACCGTCTCTACGCCGTGGTGTAATCTATTTTCCACCACCACCTTACTTGGATGGGTATAATGGTGAAAGTAATGAATATATATGATTATTGTAAAGTGATATTGATTCTGTAATATTATACATACACTTTAATACAATTCTACGATCATGGGAATGATATCATCGCTCGTGCGTACGTACAGAATACCGTCTCCACGATGCGATGAGATTCACTCTCCATGATAACCATTCAAGAATGATTATAAAGTATATATAACAAGTAATCATAAAATATATGACATAATAATTCTACTGTATTTATGTATATATATATTTATTTCATATACTTAATTCCATTCAATTCAATAAGGGAACGAAAACAGCGTTCATGCGTACGTACGACCTACCGTCTCTATGAACCTTGTATTCCTTTCCATTTATCGATCTATTATATATATGTATATCATATATTATATATAAATCATTTTTTATATTCTGGAATTAAGTAATCATGATCTATGTAATCATATGAATAATTTCAAGTCAAAACACGGACAACAAATGAAACGATTTTACCCAAAACACTCTTTAACATGGAATTTACAAAAGAACGGGTAATATAAAGTCATAAGTGAACCATATATGATATAATAACAATGAATATGATTCTGTAATAAGTCAATGAAATTATTTAAATCATTATACAGGAGGTTGGGATACGTACGGAGCATATCAGACCTAAGGTAATGGATAAATTTTCAATCTCATTTTTTTATCCAAGATTGCTTATACCTAAGTATTTACTGGGGTTACGTTTATCATCCATGACCATGTATTATAAAAAAGTTTTCATAAAATGTTTAATATTCTTGCATGAAAGTTTAAAGTCATTTTTACCCTTTATTGACTTTTTACCACATTGTATGGATGGAATCTTTCCTTTGGTTACCATATAAGGTACTTTTTGACTTTTCCGACAAAAGTACGAGGAGAATGTTATTTTTAACTTATACAGAGTGAATAGATATTTATGGTTTTATAAAGCCTTATTTTCATGAAGCTTCCTACGAAAGATTTCATGACTATTTTCAACAAAATCCTTTTCTTTTAAAATTGCATGACATTTTGTTAGATGAAAATGATTTAGAAGATGAAAGGATATTTTCCTCAAGAATTCATTTCAAGTGTTTTATCAAAACCATTTTTCAACTAAGATGACATTATTTCTTATGTGTATGTTTCAAGTATAATGTCTCTATTATTTACATGGTTTCACTTTTCTTATTATGAAATGATATCCATTTCTTTTATATGGATTATGTGATGATGGGATAATGTTTATGAAACCCATTTTATTCGTTGGGTTATTATGAATGATATATGTTTATTTTATGGCATAAGTAAGAATGATTTCATTATGAGATGGGTAGGACCTATATCTCCCTCCAATGAAGTGGGTAAAGATTTATATCTCATGAGATAGACATGGCTGGAACTGTAAGTTAATCCAGTTCAGTATTACAGGACTGAAATGAGGAGTGAACTCGATTCAGAAAGGGAATTTGTCCACTAAGATGGTCTTGGCAGTAATGCCTTGGCTACTATGGAAATCATAACATGTGCTTAATGGATGCCACAATTACATGTTTTATTACCATTATATGTTATCATGATTTATGTTCCATCATGATCTATGCCTTATGTACTTCCATGTTTTAAGTTGTTGCTCAAGATTTTGATGTTTAAACATTATGTTCATGTTTTTAAGTTCAAATGTATATCATATGTTTTATTTTATCCATTCTTACCCTTACTGAGCATTTGAGATCACCCTTTTT
The DNA here is from genome assembly GCA_963277665.1 of Viscum album. Classification (NCBI taxonomy): domain Eukaryota; kingdom Viridiplantae; phylum Streptophyta; class Magnoliopsida; order Santalales; family Viscaceae; genus Viscum; species Viscum album. The sequence goes on from OY728145.1 coordinate 1,355,118,411, forward strand.
ATTTTTTCTTTTCCCTATGATATAAAGAAAGGTTTTAGGTATGAAAAAAAGGGGGAAGATCTTTATGGGAGATGTTGAAGATCATTCGCCATGATTAGAAGATTACGTTCCAAGTTTCTAAAGACACTAAACTATTATGGTCCCTGTGTGTCTGTTTTTGTTATGTATTAAGTATTCTGCAAAATTAATGTAATTTCCATGTACGTCAAGTTTCGGGTCTCTACAATAGGGCTTATAGTTGGTTGGGAAGGTTATGAGTATTTTTTAAATTTAATTAATTATATTATTATATGATTGAATATATTCCCTGGGAACATGTTGGTCATGGCCTATATTACACAGGTCAATTTGGATCACTGGTACAAAGACGATTTTCATTGGGTTGAGGGAGTAACACATGATATGTGTGGTTGTGTTTACAATTTTGATTTTGGAAATCTAATCATTAGGATTAGGCGGATGGGGATGATCATGCCCTGAATGGGAGATGATGTTTTAATGTGGTAATGAGGTTATCGGTTGTTGTGGCTTTGGTTGTTTTGGTGATTATCGCTCATTGTTGATGGCCAATGTTGTCGTTGGAGTTGTGTTCACATAGATATGACTCAATTAAGGTGGTATTGAGAAATTGTTGTGGGTGGAGGCCTTCAATGATTTAGCAACATAGGGGATGTTTTAAACCATTAGTTATAGAAGAGATTCTTACTGTAGATATCCATGGGTGATGATATGTGAGACATTTGGTTGGGGGATGAGGAACACTATATACATTTGGCCCAAAGGGTTAGGATGATTGGAGGATTGATCTTGTCATTTCTTGGGACATCAAGCTATCAGGTCAATAGTTATTTATTTTATTTTAAACTATGGATCTCATCATGAATCAGGATGTTGGGTTGTCAAAATGACGATGATTTATAATATATGGGAGGATGGATGTCACCATAACTTGGGATATCAAGTTTTTTAGCTGATGAAGACTTTTTAAATGGATATATGAGGGACATGGGATGTATTGGTGTGAATGTTAATGGGATGTTGATTACTCTATTAGTGGTACATGAGGTTCCAGATGGAATGAGGTGCTGGTGATATGTTCATGGAGGAGCATGAAGGTTATCCAGGTATGATGTCCTTATATAGATACTTGGGCATTAATCCATGGGTCTTTTTCAGTGTAGAAATATCTTTGTTGACAAGTAATTTATGAAAATATATATTTGATGGATTATATTCAAAGATGTACCAGTGTTGTCTGAATAAAGTAAACACATAGTTATGGTTGTTGATCACAAGTGGAGTGAGTTATTTATTTTTATGCATGAGTTTTTTGTATTTATATACAAAATCATACACTATATAATTTTGGATGTGTGAATGGAAAATGTTGGTTGTGGTCTACTATGTTCATAATCACAACTTGTACTCTCCCCTTGGGAAGTGTGTAGAATTTATGTCTATGAGATTATGTAAGGGATTGGGCTCATTATTAGGATCTTGTGAGTAGTTACTTGGGATGGATGGTAGTGGACTAGGTAGTATTATTGAATCGAGTGGTATTTCCCCCTTTTTGTATTTTTTTATTATATATGCCTAAATTGACGGTGATAGGAATTTTGAATGTTGTCTTGTTTTGTTTCATGACATGTAATCTTATATAAAAATGGTATAATGCCTTTAAAATTGTATAATGCCTTTGTATTATTATTAATACTGATATTTATTTATTCTTCTATTGAGTTAGATTTATATTTTCAATTTATATATATATATATAAGGAGCATTATTATTATTATCCCTAGAGGGTATAGTTTCCCAAATTTCACCTTTTGGACCCTTGTTGTTCTTTAGCATCCTTTGTCATGCACGGGGGTTATGCCTAATTCCAAGAAGTCCTCCATCGAGGAGAATAATTTTTAAGTGGATCCTAGTTTTGGGCTCTAAAAATGGTATCGTAGGTGTTTATTTTACATTTTGTTTTTTATTTGGTTCATGGTGTAGTGGACACTAGGGTGTAGTAAAAACTGGGTAAAGAGATTGTGTTTGTGTGACTAAAACCCTATTTATAGGGAATATACCAAGTTTCTAGTGGTGGGGAATTGATGATTATATTTTCACTTTTATAGTCGATTTATTATCACCTTGAGTGGCTCACTTGGGTGTAATTTTATTGAGTTATGAGATTTTTAACCTTGACCCAATATAGAAATGGAAGAGTATTTATGCATCACGATAAACACCTAGGATCATATGATGTGTTTATATTATTTTTATGGTCATTAGGGACCTAGAATACACTAAGAGGGGTTGGTCTGTTTAAATTAGCATAAAAAATATAAATATAATTTCCCTTCAAAACCTTTTGGTGCCATTCTACTCAGCTATCCTGGGTATGTGGTTTCAATTATGATCAGTATACGATTCTAGGTGTATATGGTATATATGGTCCTAAATTAGATCTGGTATGAAATAATAATGGATAGGGGTGAGCCATTAAAATGTCAAAAAAATATAAATTTTGTTTTCATGTATTTCCTTTTGGTGGCATTCTACTCAGTCACCCTAGATTTATGAATTCTGATGTCCATCATATGTGATACATGACTCTTATATGGGTAAGTAAGTGTCCATGAGGTTGAATGATATGGTATAACGATGTAGTAGTGAAGTTTAAGGTTGGTTAGATATTCTTCTTATTAAAACATTCCATATCTTTAGTGTATATTCTATTTTTTTCTTCTATTAAAGACTGTGTTTGGTATTCAATGTGATTCCACCTGGATAGGTCTGGTGGAGTGTCAGGAGGGAAGATGTGTGTTTCCACTAGAGTGTATATGGTTTTAGGCCCCTGAGGGTCTAGATGAGGACCCTAACAGTCATTATAAGGCCCTTGATGTTTAGTATGATCATGAGACATAGGTAGAGGCTCTGATGTAGGTGGATATTCCACAATAGATAGAAAATTTTGATACATAACTATATGATCATATTAGGGTGATATTGGTATGATTCATATAGAGTATTGATAATGGATCATATGGAGATGAGTTTTCCATGGATTGTCTAATGTGGGAGTTATAGTCTTAGCACCCACCATTCTTTCAGAGGGAGGGTGGACCATAGGCAATAAAGAATCGGACTGAGTTTGTGAATATGATATTTTAACATCATGAGACAAGCCTAGTTTTGAGGGTGAAGATAGATACTCATTTTCTCAAAGTACTGGAAAAGAATTAGGGGGATATAATGGTATTGGATAGTATACATGAGGGACTGACATGGAATGATTTTTCTACCATGTTCATCGATCAATTCTTCCTAGAGACATTGATGGAAGAATGATCCCATGAGTTCATAAACCTACAGTAAGGGGATATATTTGTTATGGATTATACAGTGAGGTTCGTAGACCTGTATGGATTTGTGCCTTCTATAGCTGGGGATGACATCTCCCGGGCGAGATGGTTCAAATATGCCTTTTGATGTGCCATCAGGGATCCGGTAAATATAATCAGGTTGACCTAATTATCGAAATAAGTAAACAAGGATTTGATATCCAAGGGAAATCTGAAAGACCATACTTATTCGAGTCAAGAGATAGTACCATGTGACACTAGTAGTGATGCTTCAGGTAGCCTAATGAAGGGCTATGAGGAATCTTAGCTGGGATGTTAGGCTAGAGATTTGGGAAAACCATAGAGGATTGGTTTTTCAATAGTATGGTTCTAGTGTTGGAATATATGTCATGTTCCAACATAGTGAGAGTGGAATCCAAAGGAGTTCTAGGTATGCGGCCAGATGTGGCAGTTAGAGAGGTTCTGTAAGAAGAATTCCTATGAAGCTAGAAGTAAGGGACTGAGTTAGAATCTTGGATCTCAGGTAGAAATGAGGGTAGTACAATTAGATAGTAATCATAATTCTACTACATGGATAGGATGTGGTGGAGATATAGAGACTCATTAGTGGGGTTACTGGATGGTAGTTGGTTCGACTCTTCAAGGAGGTCAGGCCTTGGGTAGTTGGGCATCAGTCCAAGTGCATGTTGTTCAGCTAGCATGGATGGAGTAGGCCAGGGAGATAAATATGGTTAGAGGTGCGAATTTATCATGGTGTTAACTTTATGTTTAAGGATATGATACATATTGATGCACAAGGGGAACATATTTTAATTGATCAAACCAAGCATTCGGTATTATGTTGGAATTGGGCATGATGGCTGATTTTTATGAGACACATATGCATCAAGAATTTTGTTGTCATACACACACACACACACACACACACACACACACACACATATATATATATATATATATGATGTAATGTTCTTGAGAATCAGTGTGATTAATTAATTTTGAGCGTTGGCTGAGATGGTGGATCTTGTGGGTGTTGTGGATGATAAAGTAAATATTGAGTATTTGATGGGATGGAGAAATTTATAGGTATCTATTGTGATGTGTAAATATGGGTGTCATGCATGACATAGATTTGAATTGATAATTTGATGAGGTACAAGAATGGTGGTATGCCATATGAGGAAATGTATCTCTGTAGGGTGATTAGGGGAAACATCAAAATGTAGTTTTGGGTTAGGAGTTGACTAGGTAGGTAGTTCTTAAGGTGGGGAGCACCAAAAAAGGAATTATTATATGATTGAACAATCGGGGTAGACTGAGGTTATGTTTATGAGATGGGTGTGTTCATTACTATAATGACCCGAACATTCATGAATAAAATTCCCATTATTTTAATGTCTTATTGATATAGAAACACATGCATTTTATTATTTTATCTAATTTGGTTTAATTGAAAATTACGTATCATTATCATTGATAATATATTCAGTGAACAGTGATCACATTACTAGTATAAATTTAAGGTTTTAAAAAAAGAATTTTTTCGACCCGGACAATGGAGAGGATGACATCATCCAGTAGACTCGAGCCGTACGAAGCTCATTTCTCAAAGATCAGAAAGTAGGTAACGTCATTGGGCTTCGCTTATGACAATTACCAAGTATATATTCAATATATTAATCTTGAACGAAATCTATTACGAGAAAATTACAAGATAATAGAGATTACCACTCGAGCGATGTTATCTGAGCCGCCCCATGAGTCTATCACAATCGCACATCTTACCCTTAGGTCTTATGTGGGTGCTATAATGGTTTATGTAACAAGGTATTAGTAAATTATTTTGGAATACCTTTTTATAAATAAAATCCTTATTCAATCAATCCCTCCTAGGTGCAGCTGTTACCATGCCAAAATTTCGTAAGAGTTATTCCATTTCTCCTCTTTCTTCAAGTTTTTGTATTATGTTACGCCTTAAATTTCAAAATTATATGTGTTGGTATATATATATATATGAATAACTTATTATCCACTTCATGTAAATATGATTATATACCCATTTATCTCTCGTCAACCATTTTTAGTAATTTTTATGTCATGCTGTTATGCTGCCAAAATTGCACCCCAATTTTCCAAGCCAAAATCATTGTGTAGTGAATACCATACCCATTTCACTATTAAGGGTATTTAACTTTATTCATATATACATACTTAATAGTACTTATATGTATGTATTCCACATTCTCTAATTATGGAATATATTATGATGTTGAATGATTCAACAATATATGATCCATGAGGCACACATATGCATGAAATGAAATGTTTATAAAGTGCGCACACTGATAGCACTCTAATGCATTGGGTAATGTTTAGTATCATGATATGACATGTGAAATGAGAGTTTATCATGTTAATTCAAGTGAAATTAGGGTTACTAATGCTAATTAAAGTGCAATGAGGGTTTACTCATGTTAATCAATGTGCAATGAGCCTTGGATCATGCTAATATCATGTTGAATGTTGTTGCCACATTTCCATGTTATACTAATCATTATATATCATGCCTTTGTTTTCATGATTCCCTTTTTCTCCATTAATATGACTATTTCCTAACATGTAATGTATTATTCTTATTATGCATTATTTATTCCCTTATTGTTCCTTATAGCTCACCCTTTTCTTATGTTGGTCCTCAAGTTATCCCATACAATGCTAAGTAAAGTGGAATTTTGTGGTCATGCAAAGTATGTTTTCAATAAAACTATTGTATTTCATGTTTAATGTTATAATGTAATGTTCCTAATCTACAATGACACTATACCTTTCGATCCTCAGAGTTGTATTAAGATAAATATTATGTAATTAAATCATGTATGAATGTAATAGAAAGAATAGGGTTGTTATAATTATTATCTCCATGTGAGACCACACAAATTAGATAAAATCTATATTAAAATGGGGAGACCATAACATCATGGGTTTTTTTGAATGCATCAAATTTCTAGGTAAATTTGAATTTTTGATTTTGGTGAGTGGGTTAACATTAAATATGGGATTTGAAGGATAAATCTGAGAGTTTTAATACTCTGAAGTGTTTTTTAGATGGGGATTAAGGCTCGTTGTGTGTATTAGGGGTTTAGATTAGTTTTGGGAGTATAATGCCTTGTAAAATCATTTTCGTAAAGTGTAGAAACAAGTGCACGATTTATTTAAACTACACAGCCCTTAAGGAGTTATCATATGACATGTATTTTAACTGGAGAACGTTTAGAAAATATATGTGAGGTTGGTCTCATAATAATGTGCGTTTTATGTTGTTTTTCATATGATGTGTGAAAAGGTGTTTCATGGTTTGAAAAACCATTCAGCCTAGCCCCCACACTTAGTTCCACTTAGACAGTGAGTGTGCACAGTTGTTATATGGTTTGGACAAACCATGTGGCTATACTATGTGACCTATTTTAATGGGGGTGTATTTGGATAATGGAAGCACATTTTTGGTGCATGGTCAATCAAACCATTCTGCCTAACAATGAAGTTTATTAAATAGGGTAAAATTACTTTTATACCCCTCCCTTCTATTTATGTCTTCTCTCATTTTTCCCCTCGCATTCATGAACCTCCCTCTATCTATGGTGCTTCCATTTCTATTCAACTAGGCTTTCTCCAAAATTATTTGTCTGATCTCTAATTTGGGCACTATTAGGTGCATTGGATATCTAGTGGTAAGGATACAAATCCTATTTATTCCTTTATTATTTTAATTTACTCTTTTGATTGCTATTTCCATATGCACCCATTTTTCCTATTTCAGGGTGTCTCTCTAGGATCTTGACTTCTCTCATTATATCTCAGATAAGGCGTTGATATTCAATTGGCGAGTTCCTATGATATTAAGGTAGGTGGGGACTATCTTTCTACTGAGATATTCATGTTCTATGGGGTGTTTTATTAAATATATATATGGGAGTTTCCCCAGTTAAACCCTTAATAAAAATAATTGTGGTCTTTAAATAGTAATAAATGTATTGAGAGAGTGATGGGCATGAATTACATCTATAAATGTGTTGATCCAAGTATGAGGATTATATTTTATTGGGAATGTTATGCCAGTTGTTCAAATTTAATTAATTATATTATGATATGAGTGAATTCATTCAATGGGAATGTGTTGGAAAAATCCTAGATTACTTGGGGAAAAGTTGTTCATTGGTACTAAGATGATGAGGTTTTTTATCCTAGATGCATGGTCTGAGATATTTGGGTTGTTGTTGACCATTAGGTTTGAGTTGATGCGATCATTGGGATGGGGTGGATGGTGATTACCATGTCATGGATGGGCGATGAGGTTTGCATGTGGAAATGAAGTTTCTGGTTGGTCTGGCCTAGGTTCTCCTAATGATTTCTTCTCACTATTGAAGTTGTGTGCACACAGATAGGACTCAGTTTCTGTGGTTTTGACCACTCATTGAGGGTGGAGGCCTTTACAGATTTAGTAGCTGATGGGATGGTGTTGACCATCAGTTTTGGAGGATGTGATCATCGTAGAAAGCATTGGGTGATGGTCTGTGAGACCATCAGTTGGGAGCTCAGGATCACAATATATTTTTGGGTGGATGGGTTGGAGTGATGGGAGGAAGAATCTCACAATGACTTGGAATGTTGGGTTGTTGAATCAATGGTGATTTGTTATATATAAGAGGATAGATCTCACCATGCATTGGGTCATTAGGATATCAAGAAGATGGTGATTTATAATATATGGGGGGATGGATATAGTTATACCTCAAGATATCAGGTTGTTGAGTCAATGGTGAATTTATAAACGGAGGTATGAGGGACTTGGGACGTATTTATGGGAATGATTATCGGATTTCAATTACTTGATTGTTAGTGAATAAGGTGTTGGATGGGACATGGTGCTAGTGATATGTTCATGGGAGGAAAATGAGGGTTCTCTGGGTATGATATCCTTATGTGGATGCTAGGAAATTAAGCCACAATTCCTCAATAGTGAAGTTATATATTTATAGACATGTAATCTGTGAAAATATATATTTGATGGGTTATATTAAAATACATTTCTACATTCTTCTAAGTAGGCAAACTCTCACTTGTAGATGTTGATCCCAAGTGGATTTATTTATTTATTTTTATTTATGATTTGATGATATTTATTTATATATAAATTCACATTATAATTATGGATGTGAGACACACACATATTGGTGGTGGCATACTGATATCATCCTCACCCTTTACATAGGCCCCTCAAGACTCATGTATAATTTAGGTCTATAAGATCTGTTGAGGGACCAGGCTCGTAGTCAGGAGCTTATGAAAAGCTAATTTGGATGTATGGGAGTGGACCAGTTGGTATTGTTTCATTAATCAGGATTTATATTTTTTATTTGTGTATGTTTATCATCCATACCTATATGTTTGGTCATGAGATACCTTTCATGTTGTCTTGTTTGATTTTTAGGACATGTACTCTTATCTAAAAATGGTATAATTCATTGTGCTTTTTATTAATATTACTTTTTATTTATTATTATACTTATTTTGATCTATTTTTTATGTTTTGTTATATATAAATATATAAGGTTCATTTTTATTATCATCACTAGAGGCATAAATTCTCCCAAAAAACCTTTTATACCCTTACTACATGTCAGATTCCTTTGTCAAACGTATAGTTTCACCTAAGGAATAATTATACACTAACCTAGATCATGGGTTTTATGTGGATTTCAGGTCAGGGCTCTATAACCATGTAGCCCTCTCCCATATGTATGTGGTGTTTTTTGCTAATTTTTCCCCTAAAGTATAATTAAAATAAATTTATAGCACATCCTGACTATTTTTCATATAGACCACAATAGAATAATTATTTTGTTCTTATAAGGATTTTTTTCATGGTAATATAAGTTGTTTTAATAATAATCCTTGAATAAATATTGATGGTATATATGAGTTAATTGAGAGAAAGTATGGTGATGAAAAACCTCCCCTGATAAATTTTGTGATGTTAGGGACTGCCACCCTCACATTTATTCAAATATAATTATTCTATATATGTATCTTGGGGTTATAGTTCCTCAAATAATGGAGCTTTATGAACCTAGGAGTTTAGGATAGTCTCCAATGGTAGCATTTTTATTGAATTGATAACTTAGAGGGGCTTACCGATAGACATTTAAATCAAGGATATTCCTTCCGTACAATGAACACAACAGTTGGGTTTGGTGCATCTGGTCCATTTTATAGTGATTTATTCATTACCACCTATAGTGTTTTGGTCTATGTGAATATAATTCCATTTATTTATGGGTATTACCCTCTCTCTCTCTCCATATCCTTATATATCGCAATACGTTGTAGTGGGATAGGACTAGGATATTCTGAAGTATTATCTATGGCCCTTTTAATGGTCCTACAGCTCTAGAGATTAGGATATTTTTTATGTCTGGAGATGATATTTTTATACTCCCTAGGTATTAATATACACATGGGTGAGGTGAAGATCCCACGATGTGGTTTCATGTGGTGATGTGATGGTTACTGTGATCGATAAAATGAAATGTCATATATGACTATGGTTGGTAACCCCCTATGTTTTTTAACATATCTTGGAATGTTGTGAGGGATGTATTGGTAGTATGGGACTAGTTTTGTGATGGAGACTATGTTATTTAGGACACATGAGTGGTTTTTATTGTTTAGGGAACTTATGGTGCATGGGATCATCCAAGGTTCCTTTTGGTATGACACCCTAGTAGAGATGAGCTCTGTGGGTAGGGGGTCCACATTATGGTTAGTTGATCTCCCCCTTTGATAATTCTTAGGTTGAAAGACCCTAAATGGTCCTAGAGTGGTTTATGAGGTGTATATCCCATCTTATGTGATGGGGAAAAGAATTCCCCTATGGATTGAGGTGTCATCATCCCTCTATGGAGTTAATATACCCTCAATAATTGTATCATTCCCAAGGTTTGGGTCCCCCACTTCGATTTTAGTATTGATCTTAATCTTCTTTGGAGTGGTGTTTATATGGGCCTTTTTGACATGAGGAATTGTTTAGGTAACAACAATATGCCAACATGATCGGTTGTTCACCCTATATGATGGGTTGGTGATCATGTAAGTGTATGAGATGTGTGTCCTGGTCGATGATCCTTTTTGTCTTGGGATATTTATAATTAGATCTCTATGATATTAACATGGTGTTCTGGGTTCTGCATCCCCTTATACAGGCCTATGTGGATGGGTCTCCCTTGTTTCGGTTGAGTGGGGATGTGTTTTACCCTAAAGATATAGGGCAGGGAGGTGTTCTCTTCTAGGGTGTGTGGTGTAATTCTAGAGCTATCATTCCATTGATCAAGTATATTCTCAGGACATCCTTTTTTCTCCAATGATTTTGGGTTGAGAGATTATCAGGAGGTGAATTCATAGATTCTTCCTTATCATGAGTTCTACTCCTCATTGTCTTATATTGGGTGATTGTGCAATTCATCCCTCAATAATAAGATAACCAATACCCTAAGATCATTTATATGTTTAGGTAATCTTACTATATATGGTTATAGTCACCCCAACACAGGATTTGATCCAACATGTGACTTGTATGTATAGATGGATCATAGTATGATGGTAATGTTAGTAAAGAATGGATCAAGTGGGTTTGGATCTTACTATATCCTGGTTGGGCTCATGGTCATTACTTCTCAATGATGTAGTTAGCGCGCCATGGTGTTTCTCTTTTTCATATTCAATAGAGATCAGTTTAGTTTTATGATGTTGGGAAGGTTGTTGTTATATATGTGTGTATATTTTATAGGATCATGGATATCATAGATGATTTATCCATTCCTCGTTCTAGTTACTAGCCCTTGTCCTATTGGAGACATGATTAGGTTGGCACATCTAGCTTATCATCGTCCGAGGATGGGACTCAATGGGTCGGTGGGAATCATAAGATCTCAATTCGGTTTCATGTTTTCCGTAAATGGTGGAGATATCAGTTGGAATAGTTCCAAAAAAATCCACTATAGAGGACTCAACAACATAGGTCGAGTATATCACGATGTTAGATTCTATGAAGGAACCTGTTAGGATAAATAATTTCATTACTTATCTTAGGTTGGTTCCTATAATTGAGGGAAAAATTTCTCTATACTATGACAATAATGGAGTTATTTTTCTTGATATCACAAAAGGATCTAACACATCCTTCATAAATACCATCTCATATGAGAGATCATTAAGAGGGGAGATATTATGATCTATTAGGTGGATATAAAGAAAAATGTATTAGATCCATTAATAAAACCATTACTACATCAGAAACATAAGGGTCATATATAATATCTTAGTATTAGATTCATAAGATAATGGTTTTAATGGTTTTTAAATATATCATGATTTTAGCATAAAAATATATATACAATTATCATTAATTCATGTGTATGTTTTTTATGTGACATCAATAGTGGAATGATAATATCTGCTCAAATTATGGATTATTTCCTTAATTTGAGATTATCATAGAGTATTACGGGTTGTGATGATATATTAATAATAGAATGAGTAGTTGAATCGTGATATAATAAGTTTATAATTATAATTTTTCATGACATACCAAAGTATATAACATGAAATTTCATACAGTAATTGATCTAATTAGGGGTGTATAATTATTATGAAGTCCCATTATCTAAGGTCAGAGAGATACCATTACTAAAAAATAGGGTTTATCCAACACTAGGTTCTTAACTGTGTTGGCTAAAAGTACTATTAAAAAAATATCCTTTTATAGTGATAGAAAAAGTATTGTTGAAAGGGATCTTTAACGGCACCAGTAAAAAGTGCTGCTAACAATGGTACTTATCAGCGCTTTTAAAAAATAACTGATAAAAGTTATATTTCCAAATAAAATATTTAATTAAAAATAATCTAATATTTTTATATATTTATATTGATATGAATATAATATATATTTTCTAAACTTGTTTAAGATATTGATAAATAGGCATTTACACATAATATATAAGATATTTAGTGAAAATGGATTACAAAATAGTTATAAAAATATAAATAATTTATTTATTATTATTTAATTATATTTATTTAATTACAATTTAATGATAAAAATCTAAAAAATAAGAAAAGATATAAAATTACTTGAAAACGTAACTGAAACTTCTAAAGACCATATATATAGATTTGGGTGCCCCTTTGGGCTCTACCACATATCAAATCAAATATTGTGACGAGATATACGCCGTATTGACTAGGGGGACCCTCGTATCTATTTGTTAGAGGAAAAAAAGTCCCATAAGTTCTCCAATATTTAGTTTTTTTGGGTTACAAAAATTTTGTAACATTGGATGGATTTTCATCTTCGTTTAAGGGTGTTTTTCCCTTTTTCAATGAGGACTGAATTTATTCTCATGGATTAAATTTATATTGATATTATAGATTTTAAAATTTATCATTTTTCACAATGTATGTTATTTATTATCAAATATATAACAATATATAAATATTTTTTTTAAATATTCACACGTAAAATTTTAATTTTATAGATAAATAATTAAACATATTTACATATAAAATATATTTCTCAATATTTAAACCCTATATAAATAAAAAACAATATCCATTTTACTTATAATATAAATTTATGAAGATTTATATACATATAAAATTATTATATATATATATATATTATATATATATATCTGTGTGTATGTGTATTGACAAACATATATATATTTATCTATATATTATAATACATGTAAATAAATATTAATATATAATATATGTAAATAAATATAAAAATGTATAATTTTATTTATAGATGCATATATATATATATATGATATATGTATGTTAGTGTGTATTTATAACCACACACACAAAACATATTATATATATATATATAAACATATCTATAAAGATATATGTAAACATATATTTAAATATATGGATAAAAGTGTAATGATATATATATATATATATAAATACATAAATATATCATAAAATGTAAAACCAAACAATATAACGAAGTCGAAAAGGAACTAGTGTAAAAGTAGGAGGTCTCGGGTTTGAAAATCGCATGAGGAAGGGGTGTGCATGGAAGGGTAGGGTTATTTAAAGGACTGATAAATGGGTGGGCTGGGAAGTGCAGATAAAGGGGTGGGGGAGAACAAAAACACTATCCCTGTTATCTGTGGGTCCTTTATCAGGGCTAAATGGAACTGATAAAGGCCATTTTCATCCTTTCTAAAAACACTAATAAAGGGCCTATTTATTTGCTATTTTTTAGGATTGTTAAAGCTTTCCATTATCAATACATTTTACAAACACTGTTAATGATAACCCTTTAACATCTCTTACATTATAAGTACTTCTATACCACTGATAAATAACTTTAACTAGTATTGTCAAATTCCTGATTTGCAGTGGTGTACCTAGCATTAGAACCTTTATACTTTGATACCTTTCTTTCTAATTCCATAAGACTTATTTAATCAGGGAGTCATTGTGTGTGTCACATATCATGTCATCAGTTAGATCACGTAAAACCTATTATTTTTGAAATTGTATATGAGAAAATAAATCTAGAACATTATTGAATTATACCTGATAAAGACATGTAAATTCTTAGATCATTGACATGAGATGTGACCAACTACTTAAATTGGGGGAATATGATGTGTCATCTGCTAAATTAATGACATGTGATATATTCATTGACTTGGTTAGTATTTTTTATAGAATCAAAAAAGTGTAATTTATTATATAATATGTTTACTTATTCCTTGACTTGTAGTTACCCGATGTCATAGCGAATAGGATTATATAGATATATATATGATGTATATGATACATCTTATGGGGAAAATGTTATTATAGAGATATGAGTACATTTTGTGGATATCACACTAGACCCCTTTGTATCTTCATTAGAACTAGTGGTTTTTTAGAGACTACTATTTGATTTCATTTATGAAATAATAATTTCATATTTGTTTTCAGTTATAAAAAAGTATTAAGGGACACCCAATTAGTATTTTTTGATAAGGAATATGTTTTGTTAAAAAAATTCCCAATGAATATATTTTCATAAAACATATGAAAATATTTTGGATTTATTCCTATAGAGATGTGAATTTTTTTCATAAAGTACTTATGGGATTTTAGGGAGAGTTTGAGGTTGTTGTAATTGCACTAAAATAATTGATATCGTAAAATATGACATCACTTGGGTCATAATATACAATTAGTATTGAAAAATAAGATATGATATTATTATAAGAGACATTATTTTTACACTATTAACCCATATCATAGTGTATGATAGGATTATGATATGATATCTAATTTCATAGTCACATCCACATCATTTATATTGGATTATTTAGTTGAAAATAAATTTGATTCATTCATTAATATAAATTTATACATAATACATTTTTTTAAATTATTCAAACGGATCATAAACCACTAATGGGAAGTAACATATGTTGGATTCCATGATATGTAAGTTTACACTCAAACTCTGTTCATTTAATAAAGTGGGTCTATGAAAGGGATGGGATCCCCCCATTTATGGTAATGTGATGGATTATAGCCTATGTTTAATATTTCTTCAGTTCCAAGATCTCCAATCATATTCATCAAGAAGGTGATAACACACTTTTTAAGAATGGGAGTCCTCAAGTTAAGAATGAGTATCTGATGTTGATGTTATACCCTCATAGGTAATAGTCTTTTTGTTGTTTCTTTGGTGATCCCTATCAATTATACTCTATATAAGAGTAACATATAGAGGCTACTATATTTTTAGTATAATAATATTTTTTATTCACTTTATCATATTGATATAGTTGATGATAGACTGATCATATTATGTGTTTTCTACCCTTACTGGGATCATTAGTTGATCAACCTAATCCCATAAAATTTTTATATCCATTATAAAGTATGATTTCTATGATCTCTATGGAAAAAAATTATTAGGTCTTCCAACACCTCGATGAATCATTAGTTGCATGTGAAGCATCAAAAGATCTGATGCACATTCATGGCATGTCCCATTACTATTTGGATGATATTGAAACCTTCCAATCCTACCTTTCTCATGTCCCCCAACTTTTTAGGACTTGTTAATTCATATCTTTCCAAGAAAATTCCATAATTAAAATTTAATACCGTAAACATTTTTATTAAATTTCAAGTCAATTTACAGACATATCTCTAAATGAATCTTCATATAATAAAAAACTTATTACTAATAAAACAAAATATTAGGAATGACATTTGGTAGCTATAATTTGATCTCAAATGACCTTATCATGAAGGTGATAAAACAAACTAGATTATATCCTCCTTTAATTTATCTTTTTTCCATATGACATTCTTGATGCCACTATGTTGACAACAAAAACTAGATGAATTGTTCCACCATGAATAACCTTATCTTTCCATTATAATATTTGTACCAGTACATCCATGAATGTGAGACATTAATTCACATTTATACCACCTCACTAAGTAACATTTGTAATTATTTTTAATGCACCCCTTAAAGGTGGAAACACCTTTAGAATTTTATTTAGATCATGATTAATAAATCCTTGATGAAGATGACTTGAACAGAATCAAATACATGAGAAGATAAAGGAGATAAAGATCAATACAAGGTTAATGTTATCCATCCTTGTACATGAAATTGTCTCCCTTTCCCACCATACCTTGAATACATGTATAAAAGTACTTAAAGTCTATTTAAAAAATGGTATTATATTTGTATGAGGTCTTAGTATCATATATTATTTATATAAAATTAAAATAACATTTCTCATATTAAATTTGAGGATATTAATTTCTAAATAATAATCAGGGTGTTAAAATTAAGGGTCAATATTGATTTTTTTGTGAATAATATAATATGAATGTAAATAATTAAATATGTAACAAATTCATATAATTTGGTAAATAATTGAAAAGCTATTTTAGGTGAGAATAATTCAATATTTTTTCCATAATAATATTTCATGCAAGACCAAAATGATTACCCTTCTATTTAACACAATATCCCAAAAATACACCATCTTTATCCTGAAATTAATACATTTAGAAATCAAGATCATTAATAAAATTTTATCCTATACCCATTTCAATTCACTCCAATTTTATGATTTTAATTTTCTTTATAAATCTCTCTCTTATTCTTATACTCCAAATTTTCAATAACCAATATTATCCATTTTCTGAAAGTTGGGTAGAAGAAAAAAACTAGAACCCATATCCATTCATGGCCTTGTGAGCAGACCTCTATTAGTCACATACTTGACCCCATTTGCATGTGGCCATTAGACATTATATTTTGATTCATTACATGGCTGTATGGAACAGTTGGGAGTATGTGAACCAATTTTATTAATTTTCTTCACTACCTGAATGACATTGTATCATATCAACCAGAAAATGGGTCATATTGGTTACTCACTTGGGCTTGAGATATCTTCAAAATGGGTCATTACAGTAACATTCAGTTTAATAAATTAATGATAAATATTATTGAATTTGATATCCATTTTAAATTAACCTATATTAAACCATTCCATGAATATATGATTTTATGATGATATTACACCACTAACCCACCCAAGATCTATATTTTAATTGGTAAATACATAAATTATATAAATCTTGCACACATTTTCTCCACATATATATTAAATTTTCATTTTATTCTTTTATGACCAATAAACTTAGTTAGATTACATTTCACTTCCTGATCTAAGTTATTATTGAACATTGTAATTTTTATAAAAGAGAAAATAAGTATAATCATATAAATATTAGTATGGTGATTAACGTAGAAAGTCCTAAAGAGATCAATTATTATCACTGAAGTGTGACAATAATATTATAATACCTTAAGAACATGTCTAAAACATAATAACAATATTTGATAATTATGATATAGGTATATACTTATAAATATAATCATGGTAGACATTGGATTTGTGATATTTTGGTACATACAATTTCTCATAGAGACCATGGAAATAGGTTAACATAAATCTAAGGCCTTGTCGTCCGTGGTAATATGCATAACTATTTCTATGGTTTTAATTTCTTGTGGTAATAAAGCCATTAAAATATTGAGTGGTTGGATCCCCCTTCCTCTACCCCTATTATTCCCATGTAACCCTAATTAATCCACTCCACAAATCGTTCATCGAGTATACCACTCCAATAACCACGCCACATAATTATTAGAAGGTCTCTTTTACATAATCCTCCCCAAATCCTTCTCTAATGGTAGAACCCTTCCCCTGATGCATGAGGATAACTATCCCTTTCTCTGAATACCAGTCATATAACACTAAATATCTCTTATTTTATCTTTCATAATACATTTTTATTATGTTTTTTTCTTAAATACCTATTAATTTAGAGTTTGATAGAAGCTGTTTTTTTTTTGAAATTTTGGGATAATTTTGAGGTTTTATCTATTGTTAAATATAAAACGAATATGACTATATTACTGTTTTGTGAGAGATTCTGTGATATGTTGATATATTGTGTCTTTTTCAAATCAATGTGAATTATTTTATGTTTTATGTAATTTTTTTATAATATAATTATGTTATTAATGTGGACATATAGAAATTCATGAATGTTTTTAAAAAATTGTTGAAATTTTATAGTTTCATTGATTATTGATATTAGTATTTGATGGTTGAAAAATATTAATGGTAACTAAAATTGGATTTAGTTTTTCAAAATTTTAAATATGAACTAATTTTAACATTTTTTATTATAAATAATTTATAACATCTTTTTTTCTCATTTTATTATGTAATTTTGTTTGTTAATACTAGAAACATATTTATTAAATATTTTTATCATAATTTTCATGATGTTTTCATATTATTTTTTTAATAAGTTTATTTTTTAAAATATTCAGTTCAATTTTAAAATTACTTTTTAAAATTTTTAAATTTGAAATGTATATTTTATGAATATATTATGAAAATATTAATATTTTTTTAATTTCTTGACATAATTACATACCCTAGTGTTAGACTCAATTTGTTATATATTATATTTTAACTTCTCATGAATAAATCAAATAAAATATGAAAAATTAAGATTTTTCATTACACATTAATTGAAAACCATAATATAAGTTTTGTTATTAATGATAAAAACATATTTAAAAAAATAATTAGCATGAGTTTTTTTAATAAAACAATTTGTATGGTATTACCTCCATTTTTATTGAAAAACTAATGAAAACATAAAATAAATTTTTTATTACATATAAGTTACTATAAAATACATTAGTTTGTAATGACTAGTATTCGTAAATAACAATTGTAATGTTTTTTTCGAGATTTAATAGGTTTTTCTATTGACATTAATTACATGTAATAAAAAACTACCTATATTATAATAGGTAGTTGTTTGATATATAATGTTAATATGATTACACATGAGTTTTGAAATGAGTTGCAATTATTTTGGAATTTGTATTTCAGTAATACTTTAGATAAAAAAATTAATTTGATACCCTTATTTTCATTGTGTTGGAAGACTGTTGGAAAAAAAAAATTGTGAACCATTATCTTTACCATGATGACCATAACATGATAATAAATTCCCAACTTTCTTATGTTTGCATTTTATTTGGGGTATTAATCTTCATCCTTTAAATTTTTTTCCAACTAGTGTGGGTATGCACACTTACCCTATTATTGTATAATATTTATGAGTGTTATTACCAGAATTAAATTGGGAATGTTAATCTTTTGTAGTGTTTTATTGTTGTTTCATGAATATTATATATCTCTCAATTATTATTAAAGGTTTTTAGGATGTTATAAAGTTAATTTTTTAGTGGTACTCTAAACAATTATGTCACCTATATGATAATCCACAATCACTCACTTTGTTAACTAATTATTAGTTTTGCGTGCTTAAATTGTCCTAGTAATGGAAAAATTATGTTATTGAAAAATATTAATATTTTATATTATCTCATTTAGGCTTTTTTTGTGGGGAAGGAATTGTTGTCTAAGATTATATTTAGATATTTATAACTAAATATATTTTTCTCATTTTTATTCACTCCTCTCATCATACCTTTCCTTGAGGGTTCAATAGAAATGAAACTAGTCATACCTA
The DNA here is from genome assembly GCA_963277665.1 of Viscum album. Lineage (NCBI taxonomy): Eukaryota > Viridiplantae > Streptophyta > Magnoliopsida > Santalales > Viscaceae > Viscum > Viscum album. Next base: position 1,355,137,979 of record OY728145.1, read on the forward strand.
ACATATTGAGGTGTCGACTATGTTAGGGGATGGTTAATATGCATACTTTATTCTCTATATTAAAGTTGATGTTGAACTGTATAAATTCTAGATCAGTGAAATATTTATGTTATTGGTCCCTTTACTATGGATGAAGGAACCTAACGATCTTTCCCATTATCTATGTTTTAATGAAGATAATTTTGTGACCTAATGAAATGGTTCCTTCAATTCCCATATTTAGTTATCATTTGTTACTCCACATCCTAGTTAACCCACCCCCAACACACACACACGCAATCCTTTTTAAGTTATTCATATTTTAGTCTCTCCACTATTATCAAATCAAGTGTAAACACTTCCACTGCATATCTATGATGACTGGGTGTATTTGGAAATTTTTTATGATCCCTTTAAGAACATCATATAGCCTTGTTAAATTGTTATTGAAGTTATTTTGATCATTCGTAATTTTTTTATAATGATTGTGTAGGAGTTTTAGTAATATATATACTCTGATTATATTTTTTTGACGTTTCTAAAACATGTTATCTGTGATATTTAACATTTGATACTTCATATTAGAGATACTTATTTTTTTAGAATTTACTTCACTTAATTTGTAGTTTCTATTTTTTTATTTTAAGTACAATCATTTTAATAGTGCCAAGATAACAATTTATGTTATAGTAAACTATAAAATTATTTTTGACCTATTCTTGTGAAACCAAAATCCTAGTGAAATGTGGATATTGGTAATAAAATAAATGATGAGAGAGATGAAATTGAATTAATAAAACATTGTTAATGTATTTTTAGATTTCATTCGACTAGATTGAACCAAGGAATTTATATAATACTTTCAAGTAAAATCTTGATTCCAAAGAAAGAATAATTTTGTATTTGAAATTGGGAAATCAAGACACAGAACAATTTTGATAAGATACCTTAATATTAAAGGTGATTCCCTATATGGGTATTGATGATAAAATTATTTTTTCTATTATCATTAACCACATTGGTGTTTTCCTTGAATTAATTAAATTGAGATGCAACATTGTTGATGTAAGAGAGGATAGTTTAGTCAGATCACAAACAAAAGTTGGGGATGATATTAAAGGAAATCTTAATGCTATTAAATTTCCTATATGTCTTGGTGGTGAGGTAAAGGGTGATTTTATCTGAGGCAGATAAACCCTTGGAAAAGGATTTTCTAATTCAATAGCTACAAATGAGTAGGAAAGGATTGTATAAGAAATTAAAAAATTACAATATTGTGGTGGTTCTAATGGTGGAAACATTAATGAAGAAGAAGATTCAAAATTAAAAAAATTAATGATCATAATATGGTATAAACCATTAATATAAACCTGGGTTGACATAAATAAGATTAATAAAGAAACAATATACTTTAAAATTGAATATGGATTTGGTTCATCCCTGAGGAACAAGATTTCATTCACTGGATTTCATGATCTTGGATTGATTATATCCAAACCTACACATTAAAACTCTGTAAAAATGAATGTGACCTCAATTTAAATCACATATCATTTGATTATAACTGAGACAATTCTAGGGTAGGTCCTTAATATATCGCATGATTTATTTTGAAGCCTATCAAAGAAGATTTATTATTGAATATAATACCTTTTTTGTAGGTTGTATCATCATTTCCTCCTCATAATACAATCATTTCTCAATGAATATGAATTCGAAAGGGTTTATAAGTAATCATGTTGCACCTAATTATAATTTACAATCCAAAAATGATACTATATTCACTTATAGTTTTGTCTACCCTCAAGATTCTACCATGCATATTGTACCACTAGAGTCTATTGGACTTCTAACTGGTGGTGTGCCTCCATATCCTACTGAACAACCTATTTCACTACCCCAATCTTCAATTCATGAAACCTTGGTCCCAATTTCATCCCAAACTCTTGATATGGCTGTTCCTGGAAATTCAGTTTCTAAAAATGTAGAGAACTAGATTTCAACGAGTTCTCCTATTGTTTTGTAGCTCAAGAAGGTTAAATTCATCATCTAACCATTTATTATTCCTTATATTTTTTACCATTTTTTATTTCAATCCATATGATAAATAAACATGATTCCTTTGAGTGTTTGAAGGACATTTGTCTTTTCTTTTTTTAAAAGTTTCAATTTTATTTCCATATCCAACATGTTATTTCAGGAAACTAAAGACCAAAATTTTAAATGTTTAAAAAATATATAACACAATTTTATTTATAATTTTGTATCCAAGTTAAATTTTCATGTACTGGTTCAAATAATACATGATGTTTTTTAATTTCCATGTGTAATTATAATGTTTGGTAGTGGAATAAATATATATATTTTAGTTTTATGGGATATTATAGAAAAACCTATGATAATTTCAATTTTAATAAACAAATTAATTAATGATAAAATAAAGAATACCTTTTTAATATCTAAGATTATGAAATTACTTCTAACATATGATATTTTTTTCATTTTGTAACTTTTAAAGTTTTTTAGTATTTACAAAATTCATTAATCTTAATATTACATAAAGCCATCAAGAAAATTATTTATAAGTTGATCTTTTTAAACTTTAGTATAAATTAATATCAATTTTTATGTATTATATTATAGAAATAATTTTATGAGAAATTAAATAAAACTAAGAGATTGGAATTTATTCTTAAGTCTGGTAGTTGGGGAGGTGGGTGGTGGAGAAAATTATGTGTGGAAGAAAAATAGATTTAACTTAAAAAGGAAATTTTCTATCGTTCCAAAAGTTATAAAATTCATGAAAAAAATGAGTTGAAGAGGTAAAAAACTTTTATAGTTTTGATATTATTTATATTTAAAAATATAATGTATTTATTATAATAACACAAAGTATATGTATATAATGGTTATTTTTGTGATACAATATAAATTAGTCTCTTTATGTGTGTGTTATTCCCTTAAATTATAACAAGATAATGGTACAGTCAAATAAAGTATCTTCTTTTTGTTTGTCCCATTAGATTCTTCCAGTGGGAGGGGAATTGAGTGTATTTTTTTAAAATTAGGTACTATAAGTTTTAAAATATTCCAAGCATGAAAATGATTAAAAAAGAAAAAAAATGAACAACATATACTAGTTGGGAAATTACTCTTTGAATAATGATTATATAAAATATTGTTATATATTTAAAGTTTATTTTTTGATTGAAAATATACAATCATTAGTATAAAACACACAAATAATATTTTAATCTTAAGCTTAATATAAAATATTCTACTATTAAAGTATCAATCGAATAAAGATTCTTCAATTATAAATGATAGGAAAAAAAATCTATATACTGATTTTTGAGTTGTATATAATGTTTAAAATTCATTTTGTTTAGAAAATTCATTTTTTATTAATCTGTATGATTACTGCTCTAGCTATAGAGAAGACTCGAGAAATACTCCAGCATTGTCCACAGGGATCAATCATGAGATTTTTTTTTGCAATCTTTTCTATTTCAATCTTGAAAAACTCAACAAAAATTATTATAAAACCATACCATGGTTGAAATTCTCAAGAAAAAGATGATTACCATGTCTAGTATTATAGAAATTTTCTCTAACATATCCCTCATGGAATTACTTTAAAACTCAATAGATTCCTCATAAATATTTTACGCCATGGATAAGAATATTGAGTTCGGATGGGATATATAACTGATATATATTTTTTCTTTATATTAAATGATATGTTTATTTAAAAATATATGTGAATCTAAGATTTTCTTTTCACCCAACAAGACTTTTGAGTGGATAGAATGAAGATAATGTTCTGGAGATTTAAAATGAAATGGATAATCAAATGAAGCTAATAGAATTTGTAGAAGATCCTTACAACCCAATTCCTTATTTCTATTAAGCAATTGAACCTAGAACCATGAGTACTATATATTTTATTATAATACTTTGGGAAATTTTTATTACTGATTTTGGGTTTTAAAATAGTTAAATCAATTCTCAATAGGATGAGACCATGAAGTTTCGTACAAATTAGAAGGTCCAATTATTTTTTATTTTGGGGAAATAATATATATAAATTTTAAACTTTATTTAGAAAATTTATTAGTTATTTTAGGATGCAATTTTATACCACAATATGAGGTGAGGCTCTTTATTTAGAGATGAATCAAAACATGCATCATAAGAGAAATCCAATGTGGGGATCTAAATACATGAAATTAGGATTGAGTCTAACTGTTATATATCCAATAATATCTATAAAACAAGGATATATATAATATTTAATACAAGAGACCTATAAAAACTGAATAGTTAATAGACTACATTCTATTCCCCAAGATGGATCATAAAAGTTGTGCATTCTCAGTTTGGTGAAAGGAAATGTCACCCAATAATCTGGTAATCCTTCATTGAAAGTGTGATCATTTTGATTTACAGTGGGAATATAGAAAAATGTTATATTTTATTTCAGTTATAAGATGTGTAAATCCACATTAATATGATTTTTGAATTTATATACTGCTGGATTTATAGAAATCTTAGGGGAATCCTAATTATCACACCAAATATGAGTAAGGTTCTATCGTTGAAACAAATCATCAAAGAGGAGTTGATAAATCTAATTAATCTCAATAGTGATACTGTCTAAGACATGATATTATTAATATAAACTAGATCTATATATAATCTTTTGTTTCTTATTGTTCTAGGAGATCATTTCACTATTATTAAATATAAAAAACCAAGAAGTTGACTCTCGGTTAAATGTATAACTGGTATATCCATCATCATAAAATGAAAATATATACATATGGTTGTGAATGGAATATATATGATGATATCTGGATTCATATTTAATGTAATTGATGATGTGATGAAAAATAGCCCATTGTAATTTAATCAGAAATTCCAGGAAATGATTAACCTTATTGGTAACACATGTAATATAAAGAAAAGTAATCACAAAGTAATTATGTTTCCTAATAAAAAGAATATATCTATCTGTAAAATAATGAGGGTTACTAGAATTATAAATATACTTACTCCCTAGATCAAAGGTAGTTTCAAATATATTTATCTATGATAATATGATCTTCTATAATATATCAAAATCATGTTTTCATTAAGAAAGAAATATCTTTATGTGATCATGAGATGCTCTAAAGATGAGAAAATAATTTTATGGACCCAAGATTTTGGTTCAAAAATTCTACTGAAGATATAAATATAGATGAGTGATTATATGTGAGTCACTTCCTATGATAATGATACAATCAATATAAAAAATCCATAGGATACTATCAAAGTATGTTTGTGGATAAAATAAAGAGTGGTTTTTATACTTCATGAAAGACCAAATGTAATGATCATAGTGTCCAATCTACCCAAATAAGCCTAAGGGGACTGTGTATATTCCTAAATAGGTAAGATAATATGATAGAATTGGGATTCATCCCTAATTTATTTAAGCTAGAATAATGGTGTATATAAATCTCCTCTTTAATAAAACCATAAAGGAAAACATTTTTGAAGTCGAGTTAATGAGGAGTCTAATGTGAAATAGTTATAAATGAGATAAATAAGAGATGAGATTTCATATTCTATAATGGGCTTAAATGTGTTGAGATAATCAACTTCATATATTTGGGAATATCCTTTTGCAACAATAACACCATTAAGGAAAAAAATAGTTCCATTAGAATTCAAATGAAACAAATAAATCCATTTCCATATAATGATATGTTTATCTACTAAAATAGTGAAAAATATCACGTGTATTTATTTTCTAGAGCTTGAAATTTATATTTATTATCTTAGAGACAACTAGGATGAGTTTTAGGCTAAAACACTCTGTATTAAACAAATATCATCTCCAAAATTGATATTATAGATTTTGTTCTTATAGATAATCCTTGAATGAAATGTGTATATATAGGGTGAGGATTAAAAGAATTATTATATATCCCAAAATAAATGAGATAATCATATATGGATATTATAGGAGAAACATGAAAAGTTATGGAAATGAGATTCTCAATTGATGTGAATGGATTCGATTATTGATGATAATGGATATGACTAAATAAAAAATAATCAGATCTATAAATAGAAAGAAAGGGTGGTATCCAATAAGGAATATGTCTATATTGAGTTCAATAAAGTATTATTATCAAAGTATACATTAAAATATATGAAATAATTCCCCAAGTATGAAGATAAAAATCGGTATCTATATTGGGTGTGAGATATCCCCAAAAATATGCAACATATAACTTGAGAAGAAAATGTAGAAATACTAGGTGAAGTATCATAAAAATAGTAAAGATATAAAAATACAATAAGAGAGAGTGGATGGGAATAAATTCGTTGAATAAATACCTGAAATATACTCTCCCCTAAAGGATTGAGGATTAAAGAAGGTTAATGAGATAAGTGGTTGTAAAAATAGTGTCACTGAAACATTTTATATGAACCAGCATCTAAAATAGTATTGCTTCAGTAGTCTATAGGATATGATGATTTTTATGATCATCTACACCATTTTACTAAGTTATGTTAGGGGTGGATGTTTGATAAATGGATCCGTGGTCTGTATGGAAGGACTAGAAGAAGACGAGTTATATTTTTTCCATTATATGATCAATAATATTAAATAATGGTGAATAACTGAGTATTAATTTAGTGATAAAATAATTATAAAATATCAAATACTTCATAATGATTGTCAAGAAGATAAAATGGTGTCTTTTGAGAGAAATAATAAATAAATAAAACATAATAATGATAATTTAGATGACTTGGGACCATTCAAGGACCCCACACATCAGAATGTATCAACTAAAAAGGTATTTACGAACACTACAATCACCAAGGAATATAAGACTCTTGCTGGTACATTGAAAATTGATAAGACTCAAAATGGAATGAAATGTGATAAATTAGATGTGATAAAATATTATAACACTTATGTTAAAGAATGTACATGTTGAAAATTATGTTCTATAATGTTAGTGGAAGTGGAAAGACAATCAAGGGATGTTATTACGTTGACTGTGTACACCCGATTGTGTATATTACCTCCACCAAAATCCAAATTTGTGAATCCCTCCCAAAACAAAACATCAGAGGTTCAGAAAATCACAATACATTCCAATTTCTATGAAATTTTACTAATATATGAGAGGTTGAAAGGATTTTGAAGAACATAATCCATCAATAATTTCAAGGTTTATGGAGAAATTGAGAAACCCCATAATAGTAATTCGAGGTCTATCAATAACTGTGATAGAAACGATCATTTTGTAAGGTTGGAAGGTTGTAAGTATACCTTAATCCCCAATGAAATGATCATAATAATTATAATCTAGTATTTTGGTGGTTGGATGGATATATAAGAATGTGGTTGGACAACCAATAGGCGAAAGGGAGGGTAAGAAGGAAATGAACATCAAGGTGGCTTGATGAGAGTATATGAGTTTTAACTCACCCGTTGAATTCTCTCATGTGTGACAGGGGTACAATGGAAGAATTGATGAGCCAATTAAAGCAGCATAAACTTATTAATGTGGTTGATATGGACATTTGTGGAGAGATCAACAATCCATAACTAGGTGTCTTGATTTACCATAGGGATGATTAAAGGAGATATTATGACCACTATAACACCTATAAACTTGATTATTATAGGAATGAATGCTACCATGGCCCATGAGTGTAGTATAATATATCATATCAACAGAACAAGGAAGTAGAAGATGAGGTTTAGTGAGGAAATGATAGATTGGTGGAATATCAAAGGTTGATGATCTGACCAAAATCTATATCACTGAAGTTATATACTCTAGATCAATCCCATATAGAAGGATAAAGATACATAGATGATCCAATTTAGTATCAGTATCCTCAAATGTCAAATAAATTTTCCATAACTCAACAATATCTTCAAATATCATGTAGGAAAATATATTAGATAAGGAAAATATTGTTAGTGGATGTTTGAGAGTCGTTATAGAGCAGTAGAAAGAAGATTTTTATTGTTGGTCTTCAAGTATATATGAGTTAAGCATAACTCTATTACATTGATAAGTTCTAGATTGATGCTTTAATTAAATGGAGGATAAAATCACATGCCTCATGGGAGGTGATTTTTCTTATTGGGGGGGGGGGGGGATTTCCCCAATATTGTTGTATATGATTTCATTTATCCTAATAGATTCATTTGAAGTTAAACATGTTAAGAATTATAAACATATTTATGAGGAGTAAAATGTTAGATTAAGGTGAAATATATTGAAATTTTGGTTGAACTATTTTTATTTTAAACTTCTAGTTTTGAAATTTGATTTGTGTGATGGATCCCTTTAATATTACAAGCATGTATGAATCTATGTTTAATCATTTAATATAAAACTAAATTTATTTCTTTTATTTTTTGATGAAATATTAATTTATTATTGTTAGAGTGTTTGGGTATTTAAGATAATGGGTATTGAATAGGTATATTCTATATCCCTTTTCCCTCTAGTTTTGAATAGTTTTCTCATATTAATATCTAGTTTTATCTCTTATCTTTCTCTATAAATAATGCGTATTTTCCTCATTTAAGAGGGACATTTTATAGGACTACTTTTTCTACATGGTTTCAGAGCCCTTAATGAAACTCTATAATTTCTCTCTATCCTCTCTCTCTCTTTGATGCTTAGGCATCCATGTTTCTCATTTCCCGGCTCCTATATAATGCCTAAAACCTCCCTTTTATATATTCCAGGCATTCCTCCTCTTCTTAAGCACACAATATGTAGTTATATGCCTCTATTATTTGTTCAAAACCATCTATTGGTTCTCTCTACTACTTCTTAAACCACTATTATTATTTGTTTTATTTCTCAAATTTCTATTGGGATTCATTTTCACGTCCTAAACCTTTTTTGTAATGCCCCAACCCCAGTTACCCAGAGTAGGTTCATTATTTTAATACATTGGCATGATTACAAGGAATCAAGTCCCAAAGGACCGATTAGTTTAACAGTCTTGGAAAATATATTATATACATGAATGTTACATTACACTTCATAACATAAAAAAACATAAATAATCCTTTATGAATGCCATTATTCCCATGTCTTAACCCTTCTTATCAATCACAATATACTTCTTGGAATCCTGAAAAAAAAACATAGAAAGGGGTGAGCTCAAACACTCCGTAAGGGTAAGCGATACAGCAGAAACTTTCATAAATAAGCATAAACATTTAAGGCAATGTATAACTAAAACAAAAGACTTTTAAACCTAAACTTCAACAAAGAATGGCACAAATAAAATGAAATAATGCCATTTACTTATTCACATGGATATTTTACTAATCGAATAATCACATGAAATATCAATAACCACTTTCATAATGATGGAATGAATAATTACAGACTATCATAACCACATATCCAAGGCCTCGTGCCAAGACTACAAATAAGATTTTGTCAAGGCCTTGTGCCAAGACACTAGTTTGTCTCATGAGACCTACCGATGCATCGAGGAGATATAGCGGGCTCCACCTGTCACATATTAAGTCCAATTCATTCCCATATGAAAAGGTTTAAACATAACATAAACATTCGTATTAAAACTAGCATACAAAATGTAAATACTTCATCCATAAACCACGAATGGTATAAGAATAATACATCCACAGTCAAACACATCACAAAAACTTCAAAACAATATGGAAGTTTTTTATCATAATAAATCAACTTCAAATAAACTTAAAATCCATCAAGGGATGTTGACATAGATGAAATCAAAACTTTTTGAGAGAAATATCTCTTTTTTTAAATCATTTAAAAGTCACACATTTATTAAGGAAGTTATTTAAAAAAGATTTTTGGAATCAAAGTGTCCCATACCACTTCGAAACTTTTGAAAAGAAATTTCATTTCAAAACATTCATGTCCATTTAAATAAATCCTTAAAATCATTTTGAAAACATAGACATTAATTAAAAATATTTAGAAAGATAAATATTTAAAACATTTAAAATTCTGTTTTTGATAAATAGTACCTTTCAGAAATTATTAAAATATTCATTTTGAAATCATTTAAAAGTCACATAATTATAAAATAAAACATTTACTTTGAAAATATTCTTATAAGTTTGTAAGGGAAGATTCAACGATTTTATAACGGCAGAGAATAGCCGCACCCGCCGTATAAGTTAAAAAACATTCTTACCTTAATTTTGTCGAAAAGGTTAAAAGCACCTTGTTTGGAAAATGACAGAATGATTCCGTTATAAACCTCTTATAAAAAGTCAAACAAGGGTATAAAGGACTTTAACCCATATTCTTTGTAAATAGTAAAAATATTTCGAAATACATTTCGAAGAAACAAGGATGTGGATGATAAAGAAATACCAGTAGATTATTACGTATAAAAAACCCCGGATAATGAAGAGATTGCGAAATAAACCCTTACCTTGTACTTTTCCTTGGTTGGGGTTAGGTTATCATATTCTTCTTCGGGTTCTTCCTTTTGATTTGATCAAAAGGGCTCCTTAAGTTGGTTTTCTAAATAAAGGAAGGCCTCCAAGATGAAGTGACTGAAGTTGGGAGAGTATTTGGGCAGCGGTTGTCCAAACCAAAAGGCTTTGATGGTGTGAGTTAATGAGAAGGGAGAGTGCCCTTTTATAAGAGGGGTGAGGGGGACCTTTGGAAAAGCTAGAAATATTATTTTATAATAAATTCATATTCAGTTTCTAATGTCTCCAAAGTAGAGAATTTAAAGTTTAAGGCGGGGATGGGTCGAAAAACACTCAACCAATTGAATTTAGACTGGTTTGGGTCATTATATTAACCTTATCTTTAAGTATTAACACTTAGTTAATTAGTTTCACTTTTACAATGTCTCTTTGTATTTTTATATTATATGGTTAATATACTTACTATATACATCCAAGAGACCCCAAAGTGGTCCATTAATGATACACCTATCATGATATAAGTCTCTTGTCCGAACCTTAGATTTTTAGGAATTTAATATCAATTAATAATATAATATTTGTTTTAAAAACACTTTTATGTCAATTTTGACACTATTCAATAATTGATTTTTGTAAAAATCATAACAGAATTATTACTTAGAACAAGGTTAATTAAGTCAATAATAACATGTCATATTAACCTATAAAATTATTTTAATTCATAAAAAGCCTCAAATTTTATTTATTTGGGTATTTATAATATCAATTATTTTAATTTTTCACTATTATGGTAATTACTGCATCATCATTGTGTCATAAATAAATTAAATTATTTAATGTCTAAAAATTATAAATAAAATATCATTATATAGTGAATATTTTTATCTTTCTAATGAATATTTACAATCGAATTTATCTTATGTATAAACCTATATTAAAAATGTTTTAGTAAATAAACATCGATTTTAACTCTTTTAACTCTTCTTTGAATTAAATAATAATAAACGTCCTAATCTAATCCAAGTGGACCTAAATGATAATATTTTATTCCTAAGGTTGTTTTTGGTCGAATTAAGCTTATCCAATAGAATTAGGACATGTGTTAGGGTAATATTAATATCATTTTTACCCTTAATTACCCTATTTACTTTTAACCGTGGTAAATAAAAGTTAAAAGTTAATATTCACCAAAAATTATTTTCATCTCATTGAACCACATTTTACTCCTTGATATTAATCGTGTCTCTCAGATTTTCGAAATTCCCCTCACAGAAGCGGTAAAATTATGTTATATGAAAAATTCAGTTTTTTAACTACCACTTAGTGGTTTCACTATTCATCAAAAAATGAAAGTTTCCAGAAAAATACCAAAAATTGGGCCTAAGCTATATTTGATATTATGAATTGAAAAATTATGTCTATTTTACCAAATTCATAAAATATCATTTGCATTAATTAATTTAAAAATTAATTCCCGTCGTCAAAACAAATGCCGTGTTTTTAAGAGATAATAACTATCAAAAGATTGACACTTGTTTGTGTCTGGTTTAAATGTGAAATTACATCCAATGAACAACATTGTATAAAATGGAAAAAATATATTCTAAATATATTTTAAAACCACTCAAATTAATAATTTATCACTATTAATTATTTCGATTAAAAAAGTTGTTTTTAATTAAATTTTTTTAATTTTCACTATTCATCAAAATATGAAATTTATCCGAAAAGTACCAAAATTTCACCCTAAGCTAATTTCGATATTATGAATCCAAAAATGAAGCCCATTTCGAAAGATAAAATTTATAAAATTTCAAAAAGTAGGTATTACTATTCATAACGGCTAGTTTGATTGGTTGTGGTGTGTTAGAATCTCGAAGATGTGTACAAAGCACGCCATTGCATTATTCAAAGGGAAACGTACCGTGGAAGATTGGGATGTTTCATTGTAAATTTTTGATGTCCCCATTCTAAGAAGTAAATTTATTTAGTCAAATTGAATATATAAAAGTTTAAAATTTTGGATTTAAAAAGGGTTCACTATTAAAAGTTTGTAAAAGTGCAATACTGAAAATGAATTTGTTCTTAGATTATGTCTAAGAAACTCATAATATGGATTCTAAAATTATAAAGACTATATAATGTTCAAAATTCAGTTAATATTATTCATTACCTCTTTTTAACGGCTAGTTTGGTAAGTCGGGGTGCGCTTGAACTCGGTGTTGCGTGTAGTGCAAGTTATTGAATTATTTTAAAGAAATAACACACTATGAAATCTTGGGGTGTTACATTCTCCCCTCCTTCAATAAATTGCGTCCTCGTAATTTGAAACTGTTCTTCGAAAATAAAACGTTGAAAATAGAAAATATATTTGGGGGAAAACCCACATCGGAAATTGGGTTAATAAAATTTAGTCTTAATATGAGGAAAAGGGAAATGAAAGGGTCACCACTAAATTATGATCTCGATTAGGAGAACATTTGGTGGCAATTAGAGACATATAATTGGAAGAAAAATGTAAATATTTATAGGTAGTGATTGAGGTAATCAATCACAAACAAGTGTAAATTGAGGGCCTTAAATTCATCAATCTATGATGATTTAAAATACCATCGGTTCAACAAAACATATGGTATTAGGATAACACATTTTTTGAAGATCCATTCACTAAAGTATAAGAATTAATTTCTTCATTGAATAAGAGAAGAAGAAAAATATATACTTGACAAGTAGAGTCTCATCCATTAACTGTGTTCTACCACAAACTCATCATTCACTCTAAATGATAATAGAACTAAAAAATAATATTCTATTTATCCTATTCGTATAGGGTTCAAAAAATGAATTTATAATTCATCTACCAGAACCATTAAAAATGACATTATTCAAACCAGGACATCACGTGGGTCAGTGGTAGGTGATACACCCTTGTTTCCCTTCGGTTGTGGGTTCAAGTCTCATGGCCTTGCCGGATGCGACGGGTTGCCGCCCGACCTCCGGGTTGTCCTTTTATGGCAATCCAAAATAATCAAAACTAGAACTATCCAAAATACATCAGTCCAAAATTTATAAAGAAGGTAAACACAATGAAGATCCTTTTTTTCTTGTGTAATAACATGTGATCACCTTCATCATGTATTCTTTTAAAACACTTCAACATTCTGAATTACCATAAAACCTTATTGATTACTTTCATGATCCCTTATTCCTTAAATAATAATGGATATACTCCTTCAATCCAAAAATGTTGTAAACCCCAACAATGATGGAATATACAAATCATTAATCAGTTTCAAGGTAGTCACGACTATCCAATATAATTTATCCAAATCAATCATGTATTATTCCAAAATCACTACCTCGGTATCATAACTATATTATGGTTTATCATTTTCTCAACCATATATTTTCCAAAAAATTATCCTGCTATTGAGTCACTTTTCTTTGTTCCACACAATCTCAAGTCCTTAATGAAATAGTACTGCAGTACAATCCTTATATACTCCATAATTATTATAACAAGTACATTTTTGATACAACACTCAAATGACATAATCAACATAAGAACTCTAATCATTCCTCTTCATCTGTGGTAGTATCATAACATGATTATTATCCAATAGCATCATTTGCGGCATAGTCTGATGACTGGGACATAGGTTCGCGTAGTGTCCAAACTCCTTGCAAATGAAGCATTGTACATTTGAAACCATTTTCCTACCCTTGCAGTCACGTACTTTATGCCCTTTTTCTCCACACTTATAACAAACTCCCATTCCTTTTAGTCAACTTCCAGGGTGTTTCTTCCCACAGTTATCACAGATGGGGAAATTATTCTTTTCCCTCTTCCCTTTATCCATATTTCTCTCTTCCATCCTTTTCTTCTCTTGCTTCCCTTCAAAGCCATAGGACTCAGTAAACTCTTTAGTTATATTATCCACACATGATACTATTTATTCATATGATGATAATACGTGTGAGACTATTTCCCTTCTAAATGATGTCTTAATACCATGAAAGATACGATCCTTCTTACTCTTTGGATCATACGTATTACTGGAGTTCACATTACTTCTATCGGGCGCCATTTCTATACAATAGCACAAACTAGGTCAGTTTATGAATTGCAATAAATAATTCCTAATTCAAATTGAACAGTTTATGGATATAATCCATAATCATAAAAAATGTTTTCCTTAAGTAAGTTTATACTCATGAGCCCTTTATAATGGTTTGTAAATAAAATGAGAATTATCCTAAGCATATCCCCCGGGAGTGTCGTAACTAAGATTGCAGCAAGACCCGTTGTCGTGCACCAGTTCCCGTTTGAGTCTAGCTCAAAGCGGTGTTTTCAAGTTTTACCCCTAGGTACATCTCTGCCAGAGCCACCTCTACCTGCTCGTATCTAGACAGGGATGTATTGCTCGGAAAACTCCCAAAATCACTACAATACCAAAATTCTAGGAAGTTCTTCTATACTAATCCTCAATGTCTATTTTAGGGCTATGTGCTTTAATCATAGTTTATCTAAATCTAGTTTCCAAGGTTATTGCTAAACCTCCCTCTAATACCAACTATAATGCCCCGACCCCAGTTACCCAGAGTCGATGCATTATTTTAATACATTGGCATGATTACAAGGAATCAAGTCCCAAAGGACCGATTAGTTTAGCAGTCTTGGAAAATAGATTACATACACGAATGTTACATTAAACTTCAAAACATAAAAAAACATAAATAATCCTTTATGAATGCCATTATTCCCTTGTCTTAACCCTTCTTATCAATCACAATATACTTCTTGGAATCCTGGAAAAAAAATAAATCATAGAAAGGGGTGAGATCAAACGCTCCGTAAGGGTAAGTGATACAACAGAAACTTTCATAAATAAGTATAAACATTTAAGGCAATGTATAACTAAAACAAAAGCCTTTTAATCTTAAACTTCAACATAGTATGGAAAAAATAAAATTAAATAATTCCATTTACTTATTCACATGGATATTCTACTAATCGAATAATCACATGCAATATCAATATCCACTTTCAAAATGATGGAATGCATAATGCCAGAATATCATAACCACATAGCCAAGGCCTCATGCCAATACTACAAATACGATTTTGTCAAGGCCTTGTGCCAAGACACTAGTTTCTCTCATGAGACCAACCGATGCATCGAGGAGCTATAGCGGGCTCCACCCGTCACATATTAAGTCCAATGCATTCCCATATGAAAAGGTTTAAACATAACATAAACATTCGTATTAAAAATAGCATACGAAATGTAAATACTTCATCCATAAACCACGAATGGTATAAGAATAATACATCCACAGTCAAACACATCACAAAAACATCAAAACAATATGGAAGTTTTGTATCATAATAAATCAACTTCAAATAAACTTAAAATCCATCAAAGGATGTTGACATAGATGAAATCAAAACTATTTGAGAGAAATATCTCTTTTTTTTAAATCATTTAAAAGTCACACATTTATTAAGGAAGTTATTTAAAAGAGATTTTTGGAATGAAAGTGTCCCATACCACTTCGAAACATTATAAAAGAAATACCATTTCAAAACATTCATGTCCATATAAATAAATCCTTAAATTTATTTTGAAAACATGGACATTAATTAAAAATATTTAGAAAGATAAATCTTTAAAAAATTTAAAATTATTTTTTTTGATAAATAGTACCTTTCAGAAATTCTTAAAATATTTATTTTAAAATCATTTAAAAGTCACATAATTATAAAATAAACCATTTACTTTGAAAATATTCTTATAATCTTGTAAGGGAAGCTTCAACGATTTTATAACGGTGGAGAATAGCCGCACTCATCTTATAAGTTAAAAAAACATTCTTACCTTAATTTTGTCGAAAAGGTTAAAAGCACCGTGTCTGGAAAACGATGGAAAGATTCCTTTATAAACCTGTTATAAAAAGTCAAACAAGGGTATAAATGACTTTAAACCATATTCTTTGTTAATAGTAAAAATGTTTTGAAATACATTTCCAAGAAACATGGATGTGGATGATAAAGAAATCCCAGTAGATTATTACGTATAAACAACCTCGGATAATTAAGAGATTTCAAAATAAACCCTTACCTTGTACTTTTCCTTGGTTGGGGGTAGGTTAACCTCTTCTTCTTCGGGTTATTCCTTTTGATTTGATCAAAAGGTCTCTTTATGATGGATTTATGAATAAAGGAAGGCCTCTAGGATGATGTGACAGAAGTTGAGAGAGTATTTGGGCAGAGATTGGCCGAACCAAAAGGCTTTGAAGGTGTGAGTTAATGAGAAGGGAGAGTGCCCTTTTATAAGAGGGGTGAGGGGCACCTTTGGAAAAGCTAGAAATATTATTTTATAATAAATTCATATTCGGTTTATAATGGATCCAAAGTGGATTATTTATAGGTTAAGGTGGGGATGGGTCGAAAACCACTAAACCAATAGAATTTAGAGAGGTTTGGGTCATTATATTAACCTTATCTTTAAGTATTAACTCTTACTTAATTAGTTTCACTTTTACAATGTCTCTTTGTATTTTTATATTATATGGTTAATAAACTTACTATATACATATAAGATACCACCAAGTGGCCCATTAATAATACACCTATCATTATATAAGTCTCTTTGCCGAACCATAGATTTTTAGGAATTTAATATCAATTAATAATATAATATTTGTTTTAAAAACTCTTTTATGTCAATTTTGAAACTATTCAAAAATTGATTTTTGTAAAAATCATAACAGAATGATTACTTCAAACAAAGTTAATTAATTCAATCCTAACATGTCATATTAACCTATAAAATTAGTGTAATTCATAAAAAGTCTCAAATTATAATTATTTGGGTATTTATAATATCAATTATTTTAATTTTCCACTATTATGGTAATTACTGCATCATCATTGTGTCATAAATAAATTAAATGATTTAATGTCTAAAAATTATAAATAAAATATCATTATGTACTAAATTATTTTTTCTTTATAAGGAATATTTACAATCAAATTTATATTATGCATAAACCTATATTAAAAATGTTTTAGTAAATACACTTTGATTTTAACTCTTTTAACTCTTCTTTGAATTAAATAATAAAAAACGTCCTAATCTAATCCAAGTGGACCTAAATGATAATATTTTATTCCTAAGGTTGTTTTTGGTCGAGTTAAGCTTATCCAATAGAATTAGGACATGTGTTAGGGTAATATTAATATCATTTTTACCCTTAATTACCCTATTTACTTTTAACCGTGGTAAATAAAAGTAAAAAGTTACTATTCACCAAAAATTATTTTCATCTCATTAAACCACATTTTACTCCTTGATATTAACCATGTCTCTCGGATTTTCGAAATTCCACTCACAGAAGTTGTAAAATTATGTTATATGAAAAATTCAGTTTTTTAACTTCCACTTAGTGGTTTCACTATTCATCAAAAAATGAAAGTTTCCAGAAAAATACCAAAAATTAGGCCTAAGCTATATTTGATATTATGAATTCAAAAATGATTTCTATCTTACCAAATTCAGAACATATCAGTTGCATTAATTAATTTAAAAATTAATTCCCGTCGTCAAAACAAATGGCGTGTTTTTAAGAGATAATAACTATCACAAAGATTGACACTTATTTATGTCTGGTTTAAATGTGAAATTACATCCAATGACCAACATTTTATTAAATGGAAAAAAATATATTCTAAATATATTTTAAAACCACTCAAATTAATAATTTATCATTATCAATTATTTCGATTAAAAAAGTAGTTTTTAATTAAAATTTAGTAATTTTCACTATTCATCAAAATATGAAAGTTATCCGAAAAGTACAAAAATTTCACCCTAATCTAATTTCTATATTATGAATCCAAAAATGAAGTCCATTTCAAAAGGTAAAATTTATAAAATTTCAAAAAGTAGGTATTACTATTCATAACGGATAGTTTGATTGGTTGTGGTGTGTTAGAATCTCGAAGTTGCGTACAATGCACGCCATTGCATTATTCAAAGTGAAACGTACCATGGAAGCTTGGGATGTTTCATTGTAAATTTTTGATTTACCCATTATAAAAATTAAATTTATTTAGTCATATTGAATATATAAAAGTTTAAAATGTTGGATTTAAAAAGGGTTCAATATTAAAGGTTTGTAAAAGTGAAATACTGAAAATGAATTTGTTCTTAGATTATGTCTAAGAAACTCATAATATGGATTATAAAATTATAAAGATTATATAATGTTCAAAATTCGGTTAATATTATTCATAACCTCTTTTGAACGTCTAGTTTGGTAAGTCATGGTGTGCTTGAACTCGGTGTTGTGTGTAGTGCATGTTATTGAATTATTTTGAAGAAATAACACACTATGAAATCTTGGGGTGTTACATTTTTTTGTCCTCTATGTGACTAGACATGAACCGTGTGTTAGACCTCTCTATAATTTCCTAATTTTTTTCTATATATTATCAATGTATTTGGAGATATTTCATTATATTTGAGATGACCTTTTTTAATTTTTTTTCAAATAAACATTTCCAGGCATCCCCTCCAGATGACTATTCTATGATTCCTCTTTTAAATGACTATTTCATGAACCCTACCATGATGGTTTTCTTGGATTAATTTTCCAAATGACCTTTCATAGTGTTCTCAACATACCCATCTCAATATCTCATTTGAGGATTGGGTTGATCATGATACATATTCTATGATAGTTATATTAACACATCCATCAGTTCTTTTCACAAGTTCTAATGTATTTTTGAATTAATGAAGTAAGCTAGAGTATGCTCTAACTTGAGGGGAGTGTTAGATAATTTTAGTCATTTATGATATGACTATTTATTAGGTCAATCTTATCCCCCTTCTCTTCTATTTTAATTTGGTATTTTTTATTTATCTTGTCTTGTATCGCATATTTTTCTCTATAAATAATATGTTCTTTCCTTATTCAAGTGGAATATTTTTGGGTCTACACTTTTTACAATTCTAAATTTTGGAGTGATCATTTGTAACACATTAAGATATTCATTCAAATCCTAATAGATAAGTCATTTTATATTAAACTATATAAATGTTCATTTTCCTATAAGTGGTTAAATATCTAGGTCATTTAATTTAGAAGAAATAGCCACATTTCCTAAACCAAATCACAAAACCAAGTTCAGCAGACCAAATTTCTACCATGGGAGGTTTATCAAGGACTAATGCTCCAGAAGTATAATTTACTGCATATCTTTTTTGTAATGATAATTGTGAGAAGATCAAGCATATCATGAATAAAATTTATATCCTTACTTTTTTAATATTTTACAAGTCCATTAATGTTCCCAATGATGCTAGTGATATTCAAGAAAGGGTTGTCTTTAACAAATTTTTTTAGGAATATGAAAAAATGGATAAAGTTTTTCTATCCATATATTTAGATAAAAATTAATTAACTAAGAGTTTTTTATTGTGACTAACCAATAAATATCACATCATCTATTAGATCTGAAGATTACCATCCTATAACAATATAACATGGCATCTGTATAACATAGTTATGAGAGTGATTCTCTATCAAGATGATAAAAATATAGCGATTTGTGTTTTTTTTATTATCGACTAACTTGGTTTTTCAAAACATATATTGGTTTTTTTTAAAATAGGTTCTATGTTCAATGAAAAATATAAATAACTAAAAATTGAAAACAAATAATATAATTTGGATGATGAGTAGAGAATAAATAAAAAAAATTAACCATAAACATGGTAAAATTAAATTAAAACTAATAATTTTGATCAGTGATGGGTGATTTTGAAGATAACTAAATCTCTAGGATGTTTTTTCATAAAGAATAAGGTGAAATTGTACGAAAAAAATCTATGGAAGTGTGGATATAAATTCAAATGATAATGTTTCAAAATGTATGAAATATTAAGAAAAATAAACATGGTAAATTATAATTTGGAAACCCACACAACAAATATTTGGACAATCCAATTCCCAAAAGAGAAGAAAGGTTAATCCAAACATTTAAAATACTGAATCACGAATATTTTGATGAATAAAAGATTTTGAATTTCAAAATATCAATGGGAAACACTTGAAGACCATATCAAAATTAGGAAACAAGACTATTATAATCTTCAAATTAATACAAAAATCATTTTGGACTACTAAAGATAAAAAGATTTAGAAAATAACTAAATCTAAAACTTGAGATTTGATAACATGATTGCACTAAAAAAAAATAAAAAATATTTCAACAAATGAAAGGTTTAGATGGTGATTAATGGATCTTTTGAAGATAGATTTTCAAAGCCAATGTATTTAGAAAATCGAAATAATTTATTATCCTAAATACTAAGAATGGGATTATAAATTATAATTATAAACCTATGTCTATCATGAATTGAAGAGTAAATAGGATTTTGAAATATAAAAGAGAAGTAACATTATAAAGAAAAATAGGAAGTCAATATCTAATATTCCAATGACCGTTGGGCCAAAATATATTGAATTAACCCAATAATGTATTATATTTTGAAATATAAAAGGATGTGACATTTAGAAACTCAATAGATAACCAGATATTTATTTCATCCTCAATAATATAATTTTTTTATTTAATGAATATGGTAGCTACTCTAATAATACATTGGATTTGCTGGTTTGGTAATTCTTTCTTTATGGTGATCAAGGCACTCTAAAATCTATCAACTTCTACTAATTCTTCTTTGCTATTTGTTAGATTATTTTTTTGTTCCTAATTGACTTTACAAAAAATTATTTCAATAATTACATTTTAATAAAAAATTATACTATCACGTTTTTTTAATTATTCCTTTGGACACTATTATAGGTTGAGTGTTATTCTATAAAAGGAAATTCTTACGTTCTAAATTATTCTATAAAGTGAAATTTTTATATTTAATACCAAAAAATGGTTGAACCACTAGGGGTTGCATCAGGGGTTCTTTTTTAGAATTTCATTTAACATTAATTTAATCATTGTGGCTTGTTAAATTCTTGATACACTTATGTAATAAAACTCATTCTCACACATATGAAATAAAGAAAACAAAGAAGTAATACACCGGTATTTTTACTAGGTTTATCCCGAATGAAGGAAGCTACTCATTGTTCCTCTTAGTGTGTCCAAGTCACATATTTTTTTGCATTAGTAAATTACTAATTACAATGGTTTGTGAAGGGATTAGAATTTACCCAAAAGTGTATCCCAAACTTATATCTCCTGAAAAGGTGAATATATTAGTTCTCATCAATATCAATTTTTTATCTTTCCTATGATACTTTTGAATAATGAAACATATTATTCTCAAAAATTCAAATATCTAGAATGTAGATGTATGAAACTTGTATCTTCTGGTAATGTAATTTCTAGCATCTACAACTTAGTTATCCCCTTCATTGACCTAATTGTAATGAACCTACTCAAGTTTAATTGACACTTCACTTGATCTGGCTCTCTTTAAGGCATCAATTACACCTCCTTATGTGCTAGAGGCTTCTAATTAGTAGTGAGGGTCTAAAAGATATCATGAGAATAATATACCCTTCATTCAGAGTAAAATAAAATAAGAAATAACCAAAAACATCCATATGGATAAACATCTGATTTTTCATATTAAATAAACTAAAACAACAGTATACTATAATAAATGAAATTCAGTATATAGTAATAAAGACTAACAAGCATGTGAAGCATACATAAAATTCTTTCCCAATGGTCCAAACACATATAAAAAATTCAAAAATTGAAAAAAAATACATTAGGATCTACTACCAACACAAATCAAATCACATACCTGGTCTCCATGAAACGTAACCTATACTAGCCCAATCCTTAGACTCCTCAAGAGTGTCCTCACTCGATCAAGAAACACTAGGACTCAACCTCATCCACCATTCAACCAATTCTACAACCTAATATAGATATATATTCTACATGAACACCGATGTTCACATATATGTGGATAGAAATAAATACTAGTAATCCACCCCCAATGGTGAACCTATAATCTACTGTCATAATAATTTCATGCATATGTGATATTCCCAACAAAGAAAAAAAACTAATAACATCTAGAATATTGGTAAAAAAATAAATAAAATTAATGGGGAATAAGGAAAATATATAATAGTGGGTTCTAGTCTGAATCATAATGTAAATCTACCCTTGCTTTGGCCCATGCTAGAGGATTTATAACACGTGGCTCTCTTAACCACACAATAACTGGCATGTCAGCTAGATCTTCAATGGAGCTGCAATATTTATAAATGAAATGAAATGGATGAAATCCCCCATGGAATAACCATAGGTTTCTACATGTCAACACACATATACTGCTCTCTAGGACTCTAATATCATGATAAGAAATAGTGATAGGAACATTTAGGTTAACATAACTATAGAACCTATCAATCTAGAAAGTCCTATAGAACAAATTAGACCCCATCTATGGAACTAAACTATATCTGGGATCCATTAATACACATAAGAGCACACAACATTCACTATATTAGGATCCCAAAAACATATATGGTGAAAAATACCCACTCCATGAGATCATTGGCACCTCATGATCCCAAAGACACTCCTACTAGGGAAAACACTCAACTATAGGTGGTTTGAACTCATTGAGATCACCCATTGTCTCTCTATTCTTATATAACCAAAACCATCCAATGGAGGAGAGAAATAGGTAGAAACTCTAGGATAATACCTAGTATAAGATATCCTAAGTGTCTCCTCCCCAAACCAAAGTCTTTAGCAGAAATCATCTCAAAAATCCAAGCCAATGTCTATCCGAACATGGGACTATTCACCTCCTAAACCCACCATCCAAACAGTGGAACTAATAGAAAAAATATGCACTTATCCAAAAAATAATGGGGGCTTTATAATTCCCATGGTTCTCAACATCCATCAAAACAATCACTATAGACTCTCAGTGAACCCCATCAGGGTCAAACAAAACATGGGGCTCCCATTATCCCTGGGGACATAACATAAAGCAACGTCCCACAAAAGACTCCCCTCCTACACCCAAGATCATAGGCCATAACTATCCAAGGATCCCCAAATGGACCAAATTACATAGTAAGAGTAGTATAACCTATGTGTTGTTATAATTACTTATCCAAATAACCGGACACACCTAGTGCAGAAACATCCCAAATGGCTCTCAGTGGCCTCCAACTGATAGTAGATAAACAACACACCAAAAGTGAAATCCAAAAGAAATGAATGAATATATGGGAATTCTCAATTTTCCTCATGAAAACTTCAAAATCAGGACCCTAGAAGGACTCTCAACCATAAATAAACCTCAGTGTAAATCTCATGTGAGAAAACCTCAGTCGACCTCCCTGAAAAACAATCCAACCATGGGTACTAACATACCCAAAATGGAATCTTTTAATGTCCCTTATAGTCATCTCAACAACTTAGTGGAACCTAGTCATAACCTAAATCCCATATAATCAACCCAACATGAAGGATACAAATCTAATCCTGATGCATAAGATATAAACCTCAATTACTCTAACCTAGAGTAACTAGTCCCATAATATATGGACAAACAAAGATAACCTTAGAGATATTTCAGTATATTTTCATATAGAATCTATAAAAAACATAAACTATATTTTCATGGAATATATGATTCAGGTTGATCATAGACCTCACAATCCTCTCACGGTCCTTGTAGATCACAACCCAACCCACTAGAGGATTTTGATACCAAACCTTGAAGAAATAATCCTAATGAATTTTCTCTATCCAAAACACCATCTAGATGACCTCTAAATGCATATAGGATTTCATCATCATTAATTACAAGGGAAAAATATAGAAAGGACTACTCTCAAGTATAATTTGGACTCCAGGATGAAAAATAGGAAAAATAAGACATGTTATAAAAATGTACATGATATGTACATTGGGTATACAGCTTGTACTTTGGGTACATAATTTTTACCCCTAATGGTCCTGAAAGTACATGTTACACTGGACACTCGGCATGTAATTTTCCCATGTACACAACATTTCTTCCATGTACACTATTCGTAACCCCACATGGGATCCTGCCTATGTACCATAACCATACTCGACATGTACAACATGAAACTATATGGAATGTACCACCCACATACATGGTGTGTACCCCACATGGTTTTTCCATCCATGTACCTATCTGTGTACTCCCCACATGAGGTATAGCGAAGAATAGTACAAATAAACTGGTTGGGTACCTTGCACGGGTTCATACAGTGTAACCTACATGACCATGTGCCACAACACACCTCGAGTCTCCACTACATGGAATATACACAAGGTACATGGAATGTAGTCCCAATAACTAATATTCCCTAAATAGGAAGAAAACATGGTGTTTTCTCATTGAACTACACACCATGTACGTGGGTTCCCCAAAATAGAAACCCCCTATAAGGGCTTGGAACCCCCGATTTCTTCACAAAAGCCACAAATCGTCCCCTAGGAGTCCATAGAATCCTAGGATATGTTTTAAAACATAAAAAAACTAATATATATGGATATAAGGATAAATAATATAAAAGGGCCTACCTAAAAGAAGAACCTACTGATGATTCATGCCAAATCTTCCAACTGTAGTTGTCGTACTCTAATCTGGGCCTCAGGTTAACCCCTAGTAGAACCTACTCCCTCTACCTTTCTATCTTCTCTCCCTCTCTCTCTTGGTCATGCAATGCCAAATCCCCATGATTCATTTACATGTATACAATGGGGATAAAGGTGAAAATAAATGGAAAAAATAAAAAGGATAGGAAAATGAACTAAGAAAAAGAAAATAAAAGAAAAGGGCCTCGACCTCGATTATCATAGTGGTTTTATACCTCACCTAGGAAAAACCCCTTGTCTAAGAGTCAATTGTAGAGATAGAATATCAATCTGAAACTCCATTTAAAATATATCAACAAATTAACACACATGAATAAATTAAAATTTAATTAATTAAATATTAAATATTAAATATTCTATGAAATTTTTTACATCTTTGATTTTCCCCAAACTCCTTTCATACGGTAAACATACTATTCTATAATTAAAAGTGTGGTTAGAAGAATTATCCAAGACCATCTCATAGGAGAAATTGACCTTTTTTTCTAAAACATTTTTAGGAAAAAATTATTCAAATTTCACATAATTTTAATAACCCTTGATGATATAGATACTCAGAAAATCCCAACTAAAAGTGATTCTCATCCTAGAGAAGCCAAAATTGTAAACCAGTAGACATGCTCTCACCTAAGACTAGTTCGGTCAACATTATCTTGATCTTCCAACAACAAGTCTTATAGTTTCCAAAACAATCCCCCAACATGAAAGACATTCAACCACGACTGATTTGATTCTCCCCAACATATTAGTGTCCTTATCATCACCCCACTTACCAAATGGAATACCACACAGGCCATGCTATGTCCATCACCAAACACAGTGTATAGACATGGCCGAACTACTCACAATTGACACTAGTGGAAACCTAGCCTATACCAACACTTATTTCCCTACGGTTTTAAAAATACAAATGGTTCTATTAACCTGTTGGTATACATAATTTAAGATTGGTTTTACCAATTGTTTTAAAAAACATTTGGGAAAGATAAATGTTACCCATGGTTATTATTAATCGTTGGTTAAAAACACATGATTTCAAACTATGTTTGGGCTCCCTACCAATTTTTCTTCCCCCATATGAACCCTCCCAGACCTCTACCTCATGGCCCTCTCCTCCCCTCCCCGACCATGACCTCTTCAACCTCCTGGTAAGCTGCTCTGCCTTCCAGCCCCCATCCCCTCTCGACTCCCTATTGGCAACAATTTCCCCCTCCCTTCTCGTCTCCCTCTTCTAGTGACACCCCTCTCGATTTCCTCTCCTATGAATATTTCCCCTAGACCCCTTCCCAGTCACACACAAGACCCCCCATGGCTAAAAACCTCATGCGATGTCCCCCTCTCTCAGCTCCCTCTCCTCACACCATTTCATCCTAATTTATTGAGGGTTCTTGATCGGTACTTCCGGTTAAGGATAACCATTCATATAAATCATACATTTTCTAGAGTTTTGGGTAGTAACCAACTCATGGTGTAGTTAATTATTGGGTAAAATAAGAATTTTTTTAATATAAAGTCTTCTAGAAATGTAGGGTTAGATTCATAGGTTGTAAACCATTCATTCTAACAACACATTCAATAAAAAGTTCATGATTTTTTAAAACCCTCATTTTTCCTCTATAGACCCATATTAGACCAGATATTGTGTTGGATTGTATTTGTTAATCATGATATATATGTGATGAGGTTGTATTGTCATTAAGATGTGAAATGATGTGGGTTAATTGGAGGGTAGTGATGCAATATGAGATTTTATGGGTTCCTGTGAAGAGTTTCTTTCCATTTAATTTATGAGTTCATAAAACATATATTGGTGCTTCATATAATAAGTAATCGGAATTGGTAAAGTAAAATGTTGGTCTCAGATTTCTAAGATGGTTATTTAGATGATATTCTCTATCAAAATGAGGTATGTCTCTATTGACTATGGGTGTTTTCTCTAACTTACCAACGTATTTATTAAACTAACCATCTGATACACATTTTCGAAAATATAGAGGCACCATAAAAATCATCGATAGACACTACACACCACATGACAACCTTAGGATACACCCCATGACATCTTCGAATAGTTAAGGGGAAATTAACTTAGGAACTGATGTCGATTGGCACTAATTCCATGAAAAATTCTCATTTATGGTATAAAATATACCAACACATTTATTCTTATTATATTATAAAGAAATGGTTGACACCCTCATGGCCAAGTAGACCATCTGGTTCATGGATTGGTGCCTGACCATGTTCATGAGCAGGATCAACTACCAAACATTGATTGTGGTCCCTCTAAGGTTCTTTCCATAGTGAAGAGGGTTATGTGAAAAATCATAAAATCAACTAATATAGCATAGGTTCATATTCATTGGATAAGTGTACTAGTCTGGTGTTTCCAACAATGTTCTATATAAATAACATAAGGGAAAATGAAGTGATTATTAAATGGATTTGTTTCCCCCTTGATTGCAGGAACATGATTTGACCAATGGGGAATTGTGGTTCTTATGTATTATGCGGTTACATTTACAGTCATAGGATACAAGTATGTTTTTGTTTAGATTTTATTCTATTTTCTTTATTGCATTTGTCACTTAGGTCTTTTATTGCTTTCTACATATAGAGGTTAGTTATGCTATCCTGAATAGTTGAAGTAGATCACTGGTATATTGTAATACCATGAGGTTTGAGTGTGAGGAAACATTAGAAGCTAGAGTATCCTTGAGGTCTTCCATGAGATGGAATTATTTTTCTAAAACATTGTGCGGGATCATTTCTAGAGTATGTTGGAGTCATGAAATAACCCCATGTGTCTCCATGAGATAGAATAAATAACACCAAGTGTCTCCATACATCGTATCACCCTCGCATGGGTTGGCCACTCACCTAGTCTTATCAAACATATCGTAGTCTATCATCTTAGTCCCATTGCCTAGACTCATCTCTCGAGCATTATCCCATGACTCGATGCACATCTCATTATCCAACTAGAAAAAGGAGATTATTCACCTAGCGATTATCCAAGTCACAAAAGCACACCATGTCTAACTTATCTACATCATTATCTCATCCACAGGGGAATCCTCTAGGGTCCCTCGGACCTGTCCAATTCACTACTCACTGACCATCATCCTCATCCCACACACTATGGTATTCTATCGACATGTCGACCATTCCATAATTATATCCAAATAATCTGATCAAGAAACTCATCAAAATCATGTATTATAACCCAACACCACTAACCAGGTTCTATACTAAGCTAAATCACATCAAGAATCTTGGCATTATAATGCCAATATGTCCAACAATACCCAATACCCACACTAGAATTTCATCCTTCATCTCTTTAGTTAGACTCTTAAATCATTTAATAGAGTAAAACCTTTCATAATACATTTTATATACCCACAAGGACCATCCCACTTTAAGAACCCACCAAGATTCCAATCCATTCTCATAAGTATTTCCTCATCAAATGCTAGACATACAATTGCCACACCTATCACTACGTGGCCCAATCCTCTTAGGAATATTTTACATGATCTAAAACCTCATCTAGTCCATACACATATCATACCAATTAAAAGAAATATGTTATACCACTCATATCCCAATTGATATCTTATCCACTTGGAGACCTAGTGACAGGGTGATTTAATTTCCATAATCCCACTGATGAACCTTCTCTAAACCTAGGAGGCTTGTGAACACCATATCTATATCTCTAAAATATTAATCTATTTCCTCTCATTTACCATCCTTAGAGTCCATGGATATCATTGAACATAGTTATAATCAATCCCTTGGATATATATGAATGAATAGTCATGTTAGTGTTTAAGGGTCTAAAGAGGCTCTTATTAATTTCTTTATACACCTGAAATTAAAATGTTTTTCTTTGTTGATAATTCAAAATAAGGGAGGAATCTCTACATCTTGGAATATTTCCCATTATTCCCTAGATAAAAGGGGTTTCATATGAATACAAAATAATAATAATATTTTCCCATAAGACTTCATGTGATCTTCTATCTTTTACCCTAGAGAAGTTATAGATTGGGGTAATTAATTAGTTGATGTAGTCCATGCCTCTGTAGCCTATCATAGTGCCTCTACCATGGTAGCAACATCATGTCTCGCCTGCTCTACCACATCATGGAGCCTATATTGTTCTCATACTATCTTATTTTCAATAGTCAACATGTAGCATGGGTGGGAAAACTCTTATTGAATATTATCAATTTCATCACTCCGAGAATTGAATGAATTTTGGTGAGTCACTAATTCCATTTCATGCTGAGAGAAATTTTCTAGAGAATTATTTTGATATTGTACAACCAAACATGAAACATCCACTACTAATAGATTCAATTAAAATTATCTATTCTCCTCCCTAATGGTGACGACCTATTTTACCCTAGCATGTATTACTTGATATCCAAACCCACTGGAGCAAAGGGTTCTAAACATGTACCATAAGTGGTCCAAATGGTTATTGAGCTCTTTAAAAGGCCCCTCTAAGATCATTCTTTATATCTCTCCCCACACTTTTCCAATGTAGATTAATCTGAACCTTAGCTCAGGCCTAGTCAAATAACTTATATGTATTCAGGAACAAGGTAGTGAATGAGGGACTCATACTCGCATCCCTTGGTTAGCATGGTGTATAGATGTCTTCTATGGGAAGAGATACTGAGGCCAAAGGATTAGGGATCTCTGATCCTTGAGGTGAAATTTACATAATTAATCGCATAAGTCCTGTTAGTCAATGAACATAAATAATGTTGTCAAATGGATAGAAATTTTGTTAACCACTGAGGATTTACCTTTTTAGTTAATGTAGTAGCTAGTTCTTTCACCTCAATGTTGACCCATGAGATGATAGAAATGTGTTCTTGCCACACATCATTGATGCATAGGTGATGCCCCTCCCACTGACACAATATTTTCAAGGAGAATTCTAGGGACACCACCACCCTAAAGGGGTGGAAGCATAAAAATAGGTCAGAAAATTTGATATAGACCTGATGGTATATTCAATTTCAGGATAAATGCTTACCATATCCCAGTGATGCATCCATATTAGATTGGTTTTTCGAAGAATAGTTACCCATATGAAGAAATTCTAAGAGTGTTCACAGACATGTCAGATCAAAAGGTATGAGAAATATTTCACCCACATTAGACATCAAGTCCAACCCTTCTTGGACCTCGGTCATTTTATACTCTCTTTGGATACTGTCCAAGCCTTGGGGAATGATATATTGATTGAAGTTGTATATTTCTTGGATATATAAGTGTTTTCCATCTAAGGAAATTGAAAAGAACTGACATAGTTAAGAAGGTAAGGAAGAGGTACATAAGAAATTTGATGATTAAAGTCAGAAAATACACTACTTACTTGACGACATTGGGTGAGGTTTCATAGCTGACAACCTCACACATTTTATCTTGTATGTATTATTTGAGGGAATTCCTTCAGAAGTATATGTCATTTGATGTTTAATAGGGGGAAACATTGGATTTATACATCCCTTGCATGGTGATACCACATATCAGATTCATATGAACAATATTCATAATCATTATAGATATGTTCAAGGATTTCCTATATTATAGAGTGATAATCTATCCATAAATCATGACCTACTCAGATCATTAATTTATAGATAACTAATTGAATCTTATCTTGTATTATCTAATGATTGTTTTCTCTTTAACTACAAACACCAATGCCTAGTATTCACCAAGCATAAAAATCTCTACACATTTCCATAGTTAATTTTGAGACAGTATGAAACTACACCCTTCTATCCCAATACAACATTCTATCAAAAAACACTCATCCCCAAACATGGTGTGATCCCCACCATAATATATGGATTACACAAATCAATTCCAAAAAATGGTGGTTCATATCATAGGAATCACCTATCGATAATGTATCCCCAATGGTCCATTGAATCTCTCAATACAATTCCCTCCTTAACATAACTAATATTATATAAAAACACTATTTTTTCATCTTCTAGTTGAATTAACCTAGAAATGATCAGTCCCACCCACCAATGTGATATCACATCTGTCGATGATGATGTTTAATTACTAGAAGGCTTCATTAGATCATCTAAATTTCCACACTTGAAATTAGTCTAATTCCATGGGTAGATCACCCACTTTCAAGAACCTATCCTTATTGAGAATCAGTATACTAGACCACCCAACTAAAATATTAGGTCACATCCAGGAACATATAATTACATAATTATATGATGATTCATATCATGTAAAATAATAGATAAATGATTTTTTAAGTAGAATTTTACAAAGAAGTGATATAGGAAAACATCATATAGGTTATTGGTGACATAATAAGTTATTTGACTCTATAAAATCCAACAAAAAGGGATTAATTACCAACATAACCAGTTCCTATACTGACCCACCAAGGGTCAATTTACATCCATTGCATGGAGAAACTATGTAGTCATCATCAAGGAAAATCTCACCATATGATCTATATACCATTATTTACATGTAATATTGTGGTTCAACTATGTAGAATACTTCCAATAAGTTATATAAGAAAACACCTTAAAGGGTTTTTTTAATTTACACACTTGATCCCCCGTCGTTAGTGACATCAATCACACTAAAGCGAAGAAATGTCAACTGAACCCTACATTCCAAGAATTATTCATGTGGACAGGCCCCATACCAATAGGCTAAGAATTAAAACCATAAATAATATTAGAAAATACATGTGTCGTATTTAAATAAATATATCAACTGTAAACATAAAAACCAATAATAATAAGACCTCATCCATTGTAACCTGGAATTCCCACCAGAAAAGGTATTCATAATTCACTTGTCTGAGATCCCAAAAATTCTCAAAATTAATGACATTTCATTTTTAATGAACCACCTAAACTAAAGGGACACATAAACTTCATAACCATGATAGATTATCCTTGATGAAATTTCATAAACACCCAATTAACTACA
The DNA here is from genome assembly GCA_963277665.1 of Viscum album. Classification (NCBI taxonomy): domain Eukaryota; kingdom Viridiplantae; phylum Streptophyta; class Magnoliopsida; order Santalales; family Viscaceae; genus Viscum; species Viscum album. Next base: position 1,355,170,150 of record OY728145.1, read on the forward strand.
CTATATTTTAACATCCCCTCCTTTTGAAACTTGCTGAAACCCTACTAATTTATGTAAAAAATTGGAATATTATAAATCCATTAAAACATGATATAGGTTACCATGGTTAATGATTCTATCCCAATATAATTACCTAAACTATAAAAGGAACTAAAATAAAGAATTACTAATCCCCCTCTTTATCCATTTACCCTGAATACCTTGATCACATTCCATATTACCGAAATACCATAGTAGTAACTTTCATAACTATGAAGTGAACTCCCCTACATTAATTAGTGAACCAAAATCCGTCATAAGAGTATTAACTCACACCTGAAGAAGAATAAGGTAATAAATTCTCTTTTTTATAATTTCATTCCCAAATAAATCACCACACAACCATAAAATCCATTTCATGAGTTTGGTTTTTTGAATTATGTACATTGTATTGTCTGCATGATTTTTTTTAAATTATTTATTTTTAGGTTTTGTATTCATCATTGTATATTGTCTACATGAGTGTTTTTTTAAATTATGTATTTTCAGGTGTGGTATTCACCATTTTATATTGTCTGCATGAGTGTTTTTTTTCATCATTATTCTACAGGTTTGTAATGTAATTCCAAAGGGGAAGAAACTATATGCTACTTGTTGGAATTTCAGTACTGGAATTGGAGAGGGGAGACCGTTGGAATTGCATAGAAGGGGAGGCCACTAGAATTGCATAAGAGGGGAGGTTGATGTATTCTGCTTGCTGTAGAGGGGAGGCCGCTGTATACTGGTTTTGGATGGCTGGAAGAGGGGTTGTATTGAAGGATGTCTAGAAGAGGGGCTGGTTGGAAGAGGTGCGTACGGTTTTTTTTGCGGAGAAGACAAAATACCAATGGTTTAATGAACCGTTAGTGTACATATTGAGTAGTGTTTACCAATGGTTTGAGAACCATTGGTATACCTATATCTCAATGGTTTCAATGAAATTGTTGGGATCTATGTGTTGTAGGTGGTAGACTAACAGTTTTTAAACTGTTGGTGTATACCCATACCACTAGACTTATGGAAATGGTTCACTATGAACAGTTGCAATTGGTGTATACCAATAGTTAAAAATAATTGGTCTAGTTGTATAAACCCATAGTTATTAACAATGGGGATAGAAAATTACCAATGGATTACACTAAACTATTTTTATTTTGAAAATCTAGACTACCTATCCCAAAAGTTTATGTTGAATCGTTTGGATGTGTCTATCCCCACACCTCACAAACCAATGGTTTTGGGGCTTTTACCAATGGTTTTTAACCATTAGTATAGTCTTATTTTTTAGTAGTGTGAGTACCAGCATAAAAACACACAACCTTCAAGCTTAGTACACCACTTAAAACATGGTTCATGACCTCCAACAGAATATGGTTCGAACCCCACTACAATTATTTCCTTAATCCATTCACAAACACAAAACATGAATGACACAAAAATGGTCCATGTCCTAACAAAAATATTTTAATTCACATAAAACAACTAACAATGTTCCTCAAGCGGGTCTATTCTAACAAACCAAATCACCCTCGAAACTCCTCATCAAAATCAAGGCATCTTTCTTATTCCATGATCAAACACATGACCACCCTCCACTCTTGCTTGGATCAAAAGTCAAAAGTGTCAAACTAATCTCTCATTATGCTACCCAAGGCATAACCAAAAATGAGAAGTACTAGAAAACCAACCAAACCTTCCCTATAAATCTATAAAAAATATATGGAGCACTCATAGTGCTCCACTTCTCAACAATTAGACATCCTCATGCCTAACGATTCCCTAGAGATAGAAGACCTCAATGGACACACCAAGGAATAACAGCCACACCCACATGAGCTATTGGTGATAACAAGAACATAAGCCCCACTTCATGATCTAGAAGGAAAACATGGAAAGAATAACTCCAACCTAAGGAATACGAACCTAGGAATTTAGAGAAACTACAGCCACAAGGAAGCTTGAGCTAGATCCAAACATCATTTAGGTGTCTTTTCCCTCATCAACCAACCAATAGGGATCTTATAGCCAATTATTAAGCCAAAAGGGTCTCCATGCATCCCTCGATGAAGTGAATGCATCCCTATCATCAGAAATGGTCTATCCAAAATATCAACATGACCTATCATCATAATAAAGATATACATTTTATTTTGTTTTGTATAATACCATCATGTAATTTTCTGAGAAAACACCTTCAAAAAAGTCACAAACACTTCATGAAAATTAACCTCCAATGTTAGTAGAAACACAGAAATCTAACTTATGTCTTGTAAATCTTATGTGGTGAGAATAATACTTGCATAATGGCCTCTTTACCAAGTTTAAAGAAACAAATTGAAGAATAAACAATAAATCCAAAAAAAATTACATTGGGCTAGGTGAAATCATACAACTGAAAAAATGAAGACAAAGAATAGTAATCCAATGACCTATAAACATGGAAATCCAACAGAAAAAGGTTTTTATGACACAACAGTGTAATATCTATCACTGTTATAACACATTCTAGTAACACTTGTCTACCAACTCCCAAAATCATAAAACTAAACACCACCAATACAATTTTTAAATGAAAAAGTCAATGTCGACCTAACACGTCACCATATATGGATCACCCTTAGGCCTCAATCATGTCTTCTCACACACTAGAGGCTTCTGTATAGTAGTGAGGGTATAAAAGATGGAATGAGGAAACTGTACCCTCTAGTAATAGTATAATAAAAGTGAAAATAACCTAAACATACACAAGTATAAAACTCAAAGTATTCCTAATAAATAAAATGAAACAATTGTATGTTATAATAAATGAAATTCATCATACTGTCAAATATAATCCCAAGCATGTTAAGCACTAAATAGTTAGTCTCCCATTGGGATAACCAGATATTAAAGATAAAAAAACTAAAAAAATATATTAGGCTCTACTACCAACACTGAGATAAATCACATAGTCGGTCTGCACAACACTAATGTTGCACTGTCCTAACCTTGAAACCCACATGAGTAGCTCCACTCAATCAAGAAACATTTTTCAACAGCACCATCTATCATGAAACCTATGCTCTAACATGAATGTAGATATATAGTTTGCACATACACTGAGGCTCACATTTAGGTGGTGAGGAGTAAATGTTAGTTGGCCACCCCCATTAGTGAACCTATAATATGTGGTCATAATAAGTTTTTGCACACGTGATATTCCTAACCTAGATGAAAACTAATAATAGAAGGATAAAGATAAAAAATTGTATAAAATTAAAGGGGATAAGAAAGGAAAATAGTCAATTGTGGCTGGTAGTATAAAAAACAAGGTAAATCTTCCCCTAGTTTATCCCATGCTAGAGGATTTATAACATCTTACTCTCCCAGCCACACAAAAACAAGCGCATCCTCTATATCTACACAGGGCCTCAAAGTATTCTAAACTCAAAGGCATGAATACTAGACCCCAGGGCATAAACATAGGCATCCACATGATATTCTACATATACCAAGATCTAGGACTCTAATATCATGATCCAAACTGAAGGCATGAACACATATATTGACACAACTGGAGAACCTTTTAGTCATGAAGGTCCTGTAGAATTAGTTAGGCAACGTCTATGGACCCAAAAAAATATGTGGGCTATTTTCACAGACAAAAGAGTACATAGAATCCATGGTACTGGGAGAGAAACAATATCCCTGATAAAAAAAACCCACTCTATGAGTGACTTAGAACCTCATGAGACCGAAGCTACTCTAGTCAGGTAGAACACTCAACTAGAGGGGGTTTCACTTATCGAGATCACCCATTATCTCATTAATCTTGTTTAACCACAACCAGCTAGAAAACGAGAGAAATAGATCCAAACTCAAGGCTAACACATGGTCTATGATATCCCAAATGCCTCATCCGCACACCAAAGTTTTGAGAAGAAACTACCTCAAACATCCCGGCCAAAGGCCAACCAAACATGGGATGATCAGCCTCTCAAACCCACCATCCCAATATTTGAACTAGAAGTGTCGATCTAACAACATATAACAAATCATGGGTTCTATCTTGATTTTTTGGATCTCAGAATCTAACAAAACCAAAACCATGGGCACTCAACGGCCCCCCTTAGGGTCTAACAAAACATTAAGATCCCATAGTCCTCGGGGTCACAACATAAAGCGATGTCTAACTTTGGACTAACTTGAAACACCCAAAATCTAATGACACGCCTATCTAGGGATAATCAAATTGACCATAGCCTAGAGAATAATACAAAACATGGGCCATGCCCAGTGTGGGAAAATCCCAAACAACCCTTAGTGGCCTCCAACTAATCCTCAATCAATACTGCATCCAAAGGGGAATCCAAAAGTAAAGAATGACTATAAGGGAATTATCAAAAGTCCTTGTGACCACCTCAAAAGTGGGACCCTACAAGAGATCCTAAAAAAGAAAACATGAGGAAATCCTTTAAAAGAAAGCCTCGTCCATCCTCCCTACAAAACACCCCAACCATAAGTACAAACTCACCCATAAGGGTATCCAAAATAGTCCCTAAAAATTATCACAAAAAATTCATAGAACATGGATGTAACCACCATCCCATGGTGTTAACCTAGACTAAAGGTTCCAATATCTTTGATCCTCAAGCACAAGACCAAAACCCCAGTTTCTCTAACCTCATGTAAATATTCCCAACATCTAAGTAAAAACAAATATCTCCTCATATATACTACATGAACCCATCTTCTAGGATCATTTTAAGAGAACCTCAAATAGATCACCTTGGAAAAATTGATTAAAGATGACCAAAAATCTCACAAACCCCCACCCAGGCCTCACAGCTCGCAACCTAATCCCCTAGAGGATTATGAATCTGAACCTTAAGAAATTATCCTATTAAATTATTTTAGTAAAATACACCATCTAGATGGAATATAAATTCCAAAATTATTCCACCATCATGATCTACATGAAAAACACTCTAAATAGACTACTCACAAGTCCAATTATGAATTTAGGGTGAATAACAGACAATCAAGAAAAGGATAGAAAATATACATGGTGTGTAATTGAGGCATATGTCCTCAATGGTAATCCATATCAATGTTTCACTCACTAATTAGTGTATACATTTCCAAATTAAATGTAATGTGTTTTATGAACAAAACATGTAACCTAACACGGGAATAATTCATTTAGCTCATCCCCAGTCTGTGTGTAAAATGCCCGACTACATGATGTGTACCACACACTAACACAGCATGTACTCCACATGAGGTTTACCACCATGTACCTGGCCATATCCCCCCACACACATAGGTTCTATCTATTCATAGTACATAACCATTGGTCGTGTAACTCACATGGGTTTAAACTATATACCCTACACATCCATGTGCCTCAACACACCTTGAGTCACTACTGCACAATGTGTACCCTAGTAACGCAGAGAATAGTTCTAAAAATCATCATCCTTGAATAAGAAGAACACATGGTGTTTGTTCTATAAACTAAACATTGTGTACATGGGTTCCCCTAAATATAAAACCCCCAAAATAGCCTGAAAGCCCCTATTTCTTCCTAAAATACAATGATCATCCCCCTAGGGGTCCCTAGAAGACCAAAAAAGATTTTTAAACATAAAAAGGTAAAATATAAGGGGATATATGGATAAACATTAAAAACAGGCCTACATATAGGTGAAAATTATCAATGTTTCACACTAAATTTTCTACCCACAACCGCCTCACTCCAATCTGGGCATCTTATGAACCCATGGTGGCACTTCCCCCCTCTCCCTCTCCCTCGTAACACACTTTCCCTCCCTCGGTCATGAAATTACAATGGACCAAGGTGTGTGGATAGAAATCCAAAGTATATATATGAAAAAATAAATAAAAAAAAAGAAGGAAATAAAAAATAATAAAAATAATAAAAATAAAATCAAATGGGCTAAGGCCTAGCCCCGATGCCTATGTTAGTTTTGTGCCTTTCTTAGTAAAATATCCATGTTTCAGAATCATCCTCGGAGATATAATCTTAATCTAATGTTCTATTTCAAATATATCACTAAAAAACATTTGAAAAAAAATTAAATATTTAATTAATTAAATATTAAATATTAAATATTAAATATTTCAAAAAAAATCAAACAGCTCATATTTATACCAAAATATTTTTCTATGGTAAACACAATATTTTGGGACCAAGAAAGTGGTCAGAAATATTATATGAGATCATATCTCTATAGAAATTAGCATTTTCCCCAGAATCACTATTCAGATAAAAAGGATCAAATTTCTCCTTATTTTCACATCTTGTGATGATGCGGATCTTCACACAAGTGTATCTTATGGTGAATGTATGTCAGTCTATTAATGATCTTATTCACTCAAAATTCTCAACAATATCATCAAATTTTTAGGGAATGAATTTCTATCCATTATATATTTATATTTACATGGATAAATTTGAGGAGCATTGGATTTAATTTAGAATTCATGCTCACTTAATTCCTCAATAAATCACCTTAAATATCTTCTAAGGATGTCAGGTTTTGAATTGGTAAACATTCCCACAAAACATGGAGTCAATGTTCATCAAGTATTACATAAAAATAATAGCTTCCCTTCATGATCTTTGAACTTCCATATCAGCACCGTCATAATGGTTGGGACTTCACAACGTTTATGGAAATTCACATTAAATATAGTAGTGAACATATATGCATAGAATTCATCATGTTATTCCTATGATCCCTTATTTTGTTAGCTCTACTAAAGTTCTATATCCTTTGGTACTTCAAATATCTCTATTATAAATCTATTCTTTTACTAGTATGAATTTTTTCATATTTGCTGCATTTAAACACTAGCCTATAGCTTCCACTTCTAAGCAGTTAAACTTCCAATCATTTTATATTATAATAAACTCATATTAAATCATTGTTTTGCTTGTAGTGATTTTTATAACATTAAATTAAAGCACATACCTCACCCAAATAGTATTTCAAAGAAACCTCTAGTAAAATAAATCTCTATTCCAATATGATCTAATGTTAATATAGACTTTTTGACTTATTTTTTATCATCTCCATATAACCACAAAATCTTTCACTAGTTTTTAACTCCATTGATCATTTCACATTAACTATTATCATCCAATGAACTTACAAAACCCACTGTATTCAGTTTATCATACTCTTAAACTTTTATAAGACAACTAAAAAACATTCTTGTAAATATATTTGAAATCAAATTCAACACCTTCATAATCCCAGGGTCAATTCAGTCTCCCCTTTCTATTATTTTTTGCAACAGAACCCTTTTCAACAGAAAATATTTTTTTCTTTCCATCATATAAAATCATTTATTAAAAAGAATAGTCCTTATAAAAAAAATTCTAGATAAAGTTGTGTTTTTTTGGAGAATTTTACCTCTTAGTGACAATAATTTTTTGTAAATTGATTTTGATTTACTCCCCCTAAATTCAACCACTTTATTTTTCTTCCCCTATTTTTTATAAAAAAACCCAACCTCTAATTATCAGATGATGGAAAATTTAATACTCATCCTTTTGAAAAGGAGATTCATTGTTCTCCCCCTCGGATAACATAATATAAGTAATAGTGAGGTAATTTTCTATAACATACATTAAGGGATAAGGGGACACTAAATATAAAGTTTCAACATTAATTATTCAAATATTTCCCTTGGAATCATTTTATTAAAAATATCAGTAATTTTAGCCTTTGTTGAAATATGGTCCAACTTTACTTATCACGAAGAAAATATATCCTTGATAAAATCAAACATAATGTCATTATGTTTTGATAAATATTTTTGAACTATGTTCTATAAGATAAATTTCAATTTTCATATCATAGAAAATTTTCAATGTATTTTGACCATTAACTTTCAAGTCTTCGAGCTAGAAATTCATCCACAACAGTTGAGTATAAAGATAGGTGGAATCATGATATTATGATTCTATTATTATCAAATTTATTGATTTATAATTATTTCTATTCAATAAAATACAATATTTTTTTCACAACCCATCCTAATGGGGCCTATGTCACGACTCCCCAAGCCCACTTCCAATAGGTTAGGGGCTGGTGACTAGCACCGAGTAGGCATATCACTAACATGGGAGGCATTGCCTATGTAGATGCATGCAAAAACACATATGCAAGACAAAAATGATAAAACATAAAAACCACTAAGAAAAAAATGCATGTATACCACTATCCCAACCAACAGAGTAGGAAAAAAGTAAAGCAAGTAAAGTGAACAAGACCAGGATACAAGCCTACTAAAAAAGTCTATAACACATGGTCCAACCTGTAGACAAAAGGTACTAGGACTACTGTCTAAAGTCATAGAAACACCTTAGCCTTATTTAACTCACAAAGTACAATCTTTTCAAGGTCTTAGTCCTGGTTTTCCTAGGACTACGTTAAAACATCTCTCATCTACACAAGACAAAAAAATGTGTGGGAAATTACTGTGAAAGGGTGAGTGTAACAATACTTAGTAGGACACCATAAAGCCATATATAAATACACAAAGGGAATATTCAGTCACCTCTACACAAGTACATGTCAAAAAAATATAACAAGAATATCTAGATATAATCAAACCAAGACACACAGTCTAGTGGTATGTCACAACTACTACAAATGACCACTAGGGATTCAGCTCAAATATTCCACAAAACAATCTTCTGAGAGTATGCACTCCCGAGTTAGATAGTACTGATGACACTCATCTAGCAGGTGCCTCTCATTGGGAACCTTTTTGAGAGAGAGATACACTGAAATATCTGAAGATAACACAATACATCAGATGAGGATCACAGCCAGGGCCATGGGGTGATACCTAAAAACTCAATTTTGATTGACCTAAAAAATAGAGGATCAACATCTAGTAGGATTGTTTATGTTTATACCAAGAAACCTACCAAGGTAACCATGGTGAATGGAGGATCCCTCACCAGGTCTCTAGGGGGATCCCAAAATCTCTATCTAGGATGACCTACTGAAAGGATAATACACCACTGCGTAGGAAAGGATTCACATCAAACTTTTGGGAAACGATCAAGGGAACAAACCCTAAAAACATGTCCAAGATATGGTGGAGAAGATGCTCAAGACATATATAAAAGGGGTTACATGGCGTGTAGTAGGGTCACACATTGTGTCCCTTGACCCCATCTATTTCCTGGTTCAACAGACTGTGCCATTAGAACATGTCAAGTAGAAAAGGAGTACACGGTGTCTAGAAAAGGTAAAACACCATGTCCTTATATGTAATGTGCACTCCGTGTATGTTGTCCATGTCCTAGTACACAACTTCAACTCATGTGTTCCTATCTGTGTACCAGTATATGGAGTAATATGCATAACCAGTTCATCCAAGCTATGTGGTGGAGTACATGCCATATAGTCAAACCATATACTCCACCCCATGTTTGTGTATCTTCCAATATACATGAAGAGTCTTTAGAAAGGTCCCACATGCCATGTTATAGGGGTCACATGTCGTATGAAATGCAATCAACTCCCAAAACCCAATCCAATACTCAGAGGGTCCCACACATCGTGTATTCTGGAATACATGCCATGTTCTTTACGATTTTCCATAATTGTTGTTCTTCCTCCACATGCCTTGGTTGATCCTCCAGTGCTCAATCTATTGGTCAATTCACCTCGAAACTAGATATCCAATGTCGTCTCTTCGTCATAACACGGAATAATTGAGTTTCGGGCCTTTGATTAGCTCAAAAATTTTATTCCAATCATTCTCTCATAAATATTTTGAAGAAAAATATCTTCTAAATCACTTGGATTCATCCACTTCCATCATAGTTTCATCTCTATTGGGTCCTCATGAGGTCAGATCTTCAATTTCATATCAGTGCACCATGAATCAAAGGTGCAATGATTATTCATTCATAAACCATGAAGAATGTGAAGAACGCAAACAACATCGGTGTAGGAAATCATAATGAATAACAGAAGGAACAAACCTTAGCTACTATTATTTATGGCCTCTATTCATTTTGTAATAATGATCAATATAATAAAGAATATCCATAAAAAACCTGGATAATAATCCTAAAATAAACTCCTATACCACAAGAACAAGTAAACAATACGTCAAGATGTTCATTGGTTGATCTATGTTCATCATTCATTCTAAGAACGGGGAAAGAATAATACAAAATAATAGAGCCCTACTTGGGAATTAGATCTTTCGCTATCAAGGATTGATTTCCATTAGTGATCCATCAAGAAAAATCTTTGATCCATGGTCTCATCATCTTTTTCTATTGAGAGAATCCTCTAGGTCCCTCTCCAGATCCTTCAAGTAATTCTAGGGTTATGAGTCTAACCCTAGATCCCTACCTCTAGTCTTATAAAAAAAGAAATTATAATGTGTTTTTTCATCAAAAAAACTATTAAATAATATGAATTTACCATTAATTTTATTTATTAAAACTCAAAAAACTACTTTTCATAAACAACCCACGCCAACTAGTATTAGGCCGCACCTAGGGTAAACTCACTGCTCTGAACGCAAAGGTTCCCTTGGATTCCTAATCTAAGAAATCATTTGGAAGTTATTCCAATTTTCCAAAAAATCCTTTTTGTTCTATTTATTATATTTAATATATTTAAAACATTTAATCTGGGAACATCGGGCCTCATAATTACATTTTTTCATAGTTGTTAGCCTCTTTTTAATCCCATAGAATGTTTAAAAATAATACACTGAAAATACCAAACATTATATTCTCCCCATCTTAGGGATTCAAGTGTTAGAAAATCCAAAACACAAGGCTACATCAAAAAAGATGTGGGTACGGATCAAAAACTAGTCCCTCCAGCTCCCATGTTCTCCCCTACATATTCTTTCACTGCCTTTGAACATAAATTAAAGGAATTGCTTTCCCACGAACGATCCTCTCAATCCTAAATGTCTATCTCACCCTAGTTGATGACGTGTGATGGTTCATGCATGTACTTCCTCAACTGCTACATGTGGAAGATGTCATGTACCCATTCCAATTATGATGGTAGAGGTAAGTTGTATGCCACCTCACCATATCTTATATAGTATTTGAAAAGAACTTGAGGACATTGGAGATACCTTGCTACCTTGGACAAACTCCACAATCCCCGTTGAAGTGAAACCCAAGGGAACACATGGTCTACTTAGTCGAAATCCAACAGTCTTTATTTGTGTGTGGAACATTGTTCTCATGTGTAACTAAGTTCCAAATGCCTCCTAAAATACCATCCACAACTGAGATGTAAAATGATCATCACGATATAAACAAAATTCAATGGAACTCCACGAGTCCAAACTATCACATGCATGTATAGTTGTCATAGTATCTCTAATGAACTCTTCTTTAGGATTTATAGGAAGTGGGCAGACCTGGTGAGTCGGTCGATGACCACATAGATGGAATAGTCTCTCTTGGATTCACATGGTAAACCATCATGAATTTCATCAATATTCCATCCCACTTCCATTTAGCAATCTTAAGGGGTTGATCCAAACCCACTAGAACCTAGTGCTCATCCTTCACTTGCTGAAAAATAAGGAATCGAGAAAAAAACTTTGCAAATCCTTTCATCATTCCTGGCCACCAAAAACAACATCAGATGTCCTGGTACATCTTTTATGCACCTGAATGTACCACCAAATTTTACATATGAAACTCCCTCAGAACCTCCTCATGCCACATCATTGGTACTACTATACAATCATTGGAAATAAAATATTTCTCCCCACATTTTGAATATCCATCAGGAGCATGTCTTGTGGACACCTAATCATGAAGGGACTCATAGTCGGTATCCCCAAGTTGTTCCTCCCGAACTCACTGTTATAGTGGGGGAGTGACAACCATCAAATGGTGGTAATCCTATTTATCTCCATTCACTAAGGATATATACAATAAGTCTAGCTTACCAATTCCATATTCAGCTACTACCAACCAAATCTATTATAGAGAGCATTTTCCACCATGTTCTCCTTCCCATGAGTATAGATAATTTCAAGGTAATAGTCTAGAAGGAACTCTAGACATCACCTTTATATCAATTTCGAATCCTTCTAAGAGATCATATATCTGATACTCTTGTGATCATAGTAGATGATAAACCACTCACCCATTATGTAGCATCACCACAACTTCTATGTGAAGACTACTGTTTCCATATCATGATCATGGGTCACATAGTTTTGCACATGTGGTCTTAACTGGAACAAACCATAGGTAATCATTGCCCATGTCTACATATGTACACAACCATTTCTGGTCCCTAATGCATCATAGAACATTATGTACTCAAAACCCTCCTCTGGTAACCTCAAAACGGGGGTGCTTGTCAAACTCTGCCCCAACTACTGAAAAGCATGCTGGCACTTCTCTGTCCACATGAAAGGCTCCTACATTTGATTAAATGTTTTATTAGGTGATAATATCTGGGATAAATCATGTATAAATCTTCGGAAATATAATTACATCCCAAAGAAGCTCCACACCTCTGTCATGCTTTGGGTGGCTCCACATGCAAACACTACCTCAACCTTGGTCAGGTCTACTACCACTCTATCTACTTAGATAACGTGTACAAAAAAAGTGGACCACTTGAATCTAGAATGATCACTTCAAGAGTTTCCCATAATGTTGGGGCTATCATAGTACATCCACAACCATCCTTACATGTCTCACGTGCTCCTACTCCGATGATGAGTACACAAGGATATCATCAATGAAGACAACCATGAACCAGTATAGGCAAGGCTATAAGATTTAGTTCATAAGTTCCATAAACATTGTCGAGGACTTTATCATTCCAAATAGAATCACCAAGTACGTGTAGTGACCGTAACAATGTATGAGAGTTGTCTTCAGTATATCCTTATGCTATACTCACAACTAGTTATAGCCTTATTGAATGTCAACATTCGAGAACCATCATTTTCCTATCAACTAAATGAAGAGTTCATCGATCCTCAGTAGTGGATACTTATTCTTCACGATCACCTTATTCAAGTATCAGTAGCCTATAGACACCCTAAAGCTCCCATTTATCTTCTTAGAAAACAAAACTGGGGCTGACCATGGTCAAACACTTGTTCTTACAAGTCCCTTCCTTGGCAAGTCCTCCAACTTCACACTCAGCTTGTGAAGATCTACGAGAGCCATCTGATATGGTGGTGAAGATTTTGGTTTCATCCCAGGGTAAAAATTAATATAGAATTATATCTCATGGCAGGGAGGTAATCCCAAAAAACTTTTAGGACAAACATCCTCACGCTATGCCACTACCATAGGAAACTGGAAACTCATAACATCCACTGCACCAATGGTCAGGCTATCCAATTGATGAGACATCATCTACCCCCTCTTATGCATGAGTCAAAATTGTACTATCCAGGTTTCTTTTCACCAACAAAGGTAAACCTCATTCCATCACTACAGACACACCATAACCTTCACCTAAAATAGCCAATCTGAGAATGTACCAAAGTTAAACAATCCATACCAAGAATGACATCGTGAGGCCTCGATGTCGCAACCAATAGATCCCAACCCAAAATCTTTTCCCCAAGAGTACATTCACACTTTCAAAACTAGTGTTTGATCATCGGGTATCATCTAGAAGGAATCTCTATGTTTGAGTGTCAAGTAAATGGTTTAACCAAAATCAAAAAGTCTTGAACTAGATATTTGTAAAGAAAGGAATGACTAACACATGTCTCTATTTATAAAGAAACTAAAGTATAAAAAGACATAGACTACAACTCGAATCATCCCTAAAGCCCCTGGGTCATTTTCCTCAACTACAAGTAGTTGTCCCCACCCTTGTTCTTCACCTCCCTAAACATTAGTTGGACCACCTAGGGGTGGTGGGGGTAATATGTTGAAACATTGACCACCTCCTACTATGATCCCAGATCCTCTACCCCATCTGTCACCATATGGATCTACTTTATCCAATCATTATCTCTTTATCATTGGCCTATCAATTTTCCTCTTGTCAGCAACATGTTGGGTTGGATAATCTCAAGCGAGATTTCCCATGCCATCACATGAATAACACCATCTCTCTCTAGGATGACTAGTCCCACACTGTGAGTCCTAAATTAAAAATTCGATATTCTAGGACTTACTCTTGAAACGACTTAGACATATAGGTTTTAGAGGATGATGTTGACCCCCTATTGTTGAGGTCTCCACTCCCACTTTACCACTTCTAATAGTCACAGGTTTTATCTAGTTTTCCAAGAAAACATTGACTACTAAACCTTGCTCAAGCACCAAAGCATTAATAAGAATTATCAAAGGGATAACACAGGCTCAAATGTCTCTATGCATACCCCTCTAGATGGTTTGATCCTTGAATTTTTGGTCGTGTATTATATACATCGAGTACCTAGAGGGGTTGGTGAACCTTGATGAAAACTCAGATACTAAAATGTCATGCTGCTGGAGTTGTAGAAGCTCCTAGAAATTTATATCCTATATCTTATAATGTGATAACTCATCTTTGAGAAGGTTCTAAAACTCTTCCCATGAAAGGGTCACCTCATCATAGGACCGTGTAACTAAACCCTACCATATCCCTACTGATCTGTGAAGAAGGATCTTCACCAAGAAAATTGTCTGATCCGCTAGTGTCTGGACTAGAAAGAAAACTCAGGTCACCACCTCAAGCCAATCCTTAGCTTCCTATGTGTCTGGCTATCCATCTAACTTGAGGGGCATTAACTTCTAAAACTCATGAAGTACGCTTAGTATGAACTCCTCATCCTCTGGTACTACGAGTACCGAGTGCCTATCTATATGTGGGAGCATGGCTAGTGCACCACCTAGAGGTGACATCTAAGTAACTTTTACCTGTATCAGAGTCACATCCCCGAGGGCGTTATCCTCATGATCAAGATGTGGAATCCTAGTTGGTATGTGTTATAGAGGCATCATGTAAATAAACAAGATGTACTGTGGTCAATTGACTATATCTAGAGATATGAATCAAGAAGGAAATAGAACCACAACCATGCCTATATGATGCATGTACCATTGTTTTCCCTACAACAAGTGTTCTCGTGTACTAAGTAAAAAAAAGAAGGTTATTAGAGTCACGGTTAGATATATGGTTTTTAGCGACCGCCAAAAGCGGTTGCTAAAGCCCTATACAGACCACCATGCGACCGCTTCTGGCGGTCGAAATTGAGTCGTCGCTGTTGTTCAACAGCGACCGCCTCTGGCGGTCCCTAAAAACCTGCCTGGAATTTTGCTTCGAGCATCCGTTGGATGTGAGCAGGGACGCGGGGTGTTGGGGGGTTGGAATGAGATGGACGGCCGCCGACCATGGCCGATACATGGTGGCCGGAGGAGGAGGAGATGGCGTTCTAGTATTTTGGGAAGGCTTGGGGGATGGGCGGCGGTCGTGTGAAGGGTAACGGGGTTGACCGAGAGTGGTCGGGATAGAACGAGGGGTGGCGACGAGGTTGACCGAGAGTGGTAGGGCGGTGGCGGGGGTCACACCGACGTCGACATGGAGTTGCAGCGGCGGACACGAGGAAGACAGTGGTGGGGGCGGGAAATATCCCGCGTATTTTTTTCAGCATTAGCGACCGCCATTGGCGGTCGCTAATATTGTCAATAGCGACCGCCGTTGGCGGTCGCCCGTGTTCCCAGGCGCAGAAGCCAATTATTCTAGTAGTGAGTCCTGGTGTATGTATTTGTCGGCTACCACACCAACACTAGGGTCCCTTGCTTGAAATCAA
This sequence comes from Viscum album, assembly GCA_963277665.1. NCBI lineage: Eukaryota > Viridiplantae > Streptophyta > Magnoliopsida > Santalales > Viscaceae > Viscum > Viscum album. The sequence continues at coordinate 1,355,185,969 of OY728145.1, forward strand.
AACATGCAACACTTAGCACTATTTCCCTAAAATAATCTCACACACTTCTAGTCCTAAAGTATAATCGAATTCTCTGATACCACTCTGTCATGACTCGTCCTAGTGGGTCTCATTACGTGACTCCCTTAGCCTGCCTCCAATAGGCTAGGGGCTGCTGACTAGCACAAAGTAGGAATATAACTAACATAGGAGGCATTTCCAATGCACCTGTAAACTTGAACACATATCCAAGTGCACAAATTCTGAAATGTAAAAGACACTAAGAAAATGCATGCATAAAACTATCTCAACCAATAAAGTACGAAATAAGTAATGCAAGTAGAGTGAACTGGCCTAGAATACAAGACCACCAAAAGAAGTCAATAATACAAGGTCAAACGTGTAAACCAACGGTATTGTGACTGATCTATGAAGCCATGGGAACACATTGGCCTATCTAGACTCACAAATTACCATGTAGTCCTAGTCCTAGTTCTGATCCTCCTATAACAATATCGAAAGGTTTCTTGTCTGCACAAGACACGACACGTGTGGGAAAATCCCATGCAAGAGTGAATATAAAAATACTTAGTAGGACACCCCGAAACAACAAAGCAATACACAAAGGGAATATGTAGTTAGCTCTACGCAAGTATATTCCTAAATCATATAACAAGAATATCAATATATAATCAAACCAAGATACACAGTCTAGAGGTAATTCATAACTATTGCATACCACAACTAGGGATTCATCTCAAGGATTCCACAAAAAACACATCCCGGAGTATGCACTCCTGAGTCCAATAACACTAATGTCGTCTATTTGAGATGTGATTCTCATTGTTAACATTCATGAGAGAGAGAGATAGAGATACACTGAAAGATCTGAAGATAAGAAGATACATTAGATGATGATCATAGCGAGGGCTATGGGGTGATACCTAAAAACTCCATCAGTATTAACCTTTTATGTATAGGATCAGCATATGGAAGTATTGTTCATGCCTATACCAAGAACTCTACCTAGGGAATGAAGGTGAATAGAGGATCCCTCACTGGTCCTCTTGAGAGATTCCAACAAATCTATCCAGGAATTCAAGCTGAAGGGATCATACTCCAGTGTGTAAGAAATGATTCGCACCAACCTTCACAAAAATGATCAAGGGAACAAACCCTAATAAATCATAACCAAGATATGATGAAAAATAAATTCAATCCATGTAGGAATGGGGTACACTCTTTGCAGTAGAGTCACACACCAGGTCCCAAGACCCCGAGTATTGCCTGTGTTCAACAGCATGTGTCATTAGAACATGTCACGTAGAAAAGAAGTACACGACGTGTAAAAAGTGTAAGATTACATGCCCTTATATCCAAGGTTTTATACCTATACGTTGTTCATGTTCCTGTACGCAGATTCAACCCTTGTGCTCATGTTTATGTATCAGTACAGGAAGTAATCTTTGTAAATGATTCAACAAAGATGTGTCGTAGAGTTCACACCATATAGTCTACCTGTCTACTCTGCCCCATATTCGTGTACCTTCTGAGATACACATCAAGTATCAAGAAAGGGAACACATGAAATGTGATATATTTCACACTCTGTGTGACATACAACCAACTCATGAAACCCTAGTCTCCAGTCAACATGGCCTATATGCCATGTATTCTAGAATACATGTCGTGTCCATTGTGATTTTCCAGAATCATTATTCTTCCTCCACGCCCCTTGGGTGATCCTTTGGTGCTAGATCTATTAGTCCCTTCACCTCTAAAATAGTGATCCAAGGTCGTATCTTTATTGTAGAATAGAATCAGTGAATTTTGTGCCTTTGATCAACTCCAAAATATGATTCTGATCATCCGCTCTTAAATCAATTAAATAATGATATCTTCTGAATCACTTTGATTCATCTGTCACCATCATTGTTGCACCTCCACAGGGTCATTAAGAGTTAAGATCTTCAATTTACAATCAATATGGAAAAAATATAAGGCGCAACGATCATTCATTCAAAAACCATAAAGAACTTGAAGAACATGAAGAACGTCGTGGGAGAAAAGCATAATGAAAAACTGAAGGAATGAACATGGGTCGTTGTTCATTCTGACCTGAATCCATTAAGTAAGAATTATTTAGATAAAAAAATAAAATCTCCATAAAAAACCCCTCAAAATAATCCTACAATAAATGCCCACCCTGCATGAATGAGCAAATCGCAGGTCAACCTGTTCGTTGGTTGATCTGCATTCATCATTGATTCTAAGAACGATGAAAGAATAATATGAAATAACAATGCTATAGCTGGTAATTGTATCATTCACTATTGAGGATTAATTATCATTGGATATCCTTCAATAACAATCTCTGATTCACCATCTTTTCATTGTTCTTTTTTGAGATAATTTTCATGTTTCCTCTTCAAAGCCTTAGGGGAATTCTAGGGTTATGAGACTAACCCTGGATCCTTGCCTTAATGATTATGAAAAAAATAGAAATGGAACTACATAACTGGGTTGATGAAACGATAAAATAAAATAAATTCACAATTTATTTTATTTATTAAAACACCCTAAACTAATTCTCACAATTGAACTGTTCCAACTGATATTAGGTCGCGTCTAGGGTAAGATCGTTGCTCTAAAAACAATGGTGCCATCAGATTTTTTATTTGACCACCTATTTAGAAGTTATTCAACTTTTTTAGGAAAATATTTCTTGTGTTCTATTTATTATATTTAATATATTTCATATATTTATTATGAGTACGCTGGGCCTCAGAATCCCATGATTTCTCAATGCCTGGTATCGAATTAATCAAATATAATATTTAAAAAAATACATTCAAAATCTGGGACATTACAATTTTTCCCAAAATAATTTTCCACCATACATTAATTTTCAATCATCAAAATCCCTATCCCAATCAAAATCCTTAAATCCAAGTACGTCCAACTCTTCACTTATTCTATATATCAAGACAAATTTCGATGTTCCATTAACATAAATCAATATTATTTTTTCATCAATAAAGTGTGATTCCTTTGGATTGATTTGATATTTTTTAGACAAAGTGACTTCACACAAAATGTCAATCCAAGTTGAAATTAGATAGAGTAAGATTATAATTAACATCTATAAGTCTCTCTATTTAAAACCTTTACCAGATTTATATCTTCTCATTTTTACTCCAACAGAGATAAGAGAAGTGACTTAAATTGAATATTCCATGTCAAATTCCTTAATAAACCCTATCAATATTTTCCTATCAAAGTAATATATAACATCATGTCTTCATAATAAATAGTCTAAGTAATAATTTATACTTCCCAAGAATTTATATTTGAAATTATTCTTTCATTTACTCAAAAAACACTTTACATGAATGATATTTTTCACTATTAAAGATAATATAATCAATATAAACAATAAACAATAGGATTCTAGAACATTACACTTTTATATATAAGTTTTTATAAATTGTTCATTTATAGAGGTTCAATATCATCAGGAAAATATCATATTTAGAGTACAAGGAATGAGCGATCTTCTTTCACCCATATAAATATTTAATCAATTTATATAGCGTACTATTATCCTCATCAGCTAAAAATAACTATATTTATTCGATATAAATTTAGTCTTTATATTCTCTATTCAAGAATGATAATTTTATATATATCTGATAAACAATATATTTCTTGATCAACAACAGGAACAAAAACAATCGGATGGTCTCAATACTTACATAAGGGGAAGACCTTTTTGAAAAACCAAAACCATCTACCTATGAATAACCCATGAAAATCAACCTTTATTTCAATAATAAAACATAGCCCTTTTCATTGAGAATACTCATGAACAAATAGTTAGTCCCAAAAAAATTCTTTCTTATAGTCTCAGAAAAATTGCGTAGGTTTTATTCTTCCAAATTTTGTTTAACTCTTCATTCATGGCCTGTAACTATTCCTTGAGCTCAACTGCTCTAGATACTTTATAAGATTCAACCTGAGAGATAAGTGTCATTTGATTCTCCATTATCATATTTCTCCCCATCTAAACTAGATATTCATAACTACTAATGGTATTACTCTCTTCAAACAACCTCTATAATGTTTAGAAAGTTGATTTTTAGTTTTAGGTAGATTATTCTCTACCACCAGATTAATTAGAACATGGTTGGTCAATATTAGTATCCTGAATTCCATACAACTAATTAGCAGTTTCATCATATCATCAATGGTGAAATAGTTCAATGTTTTTGTAGAAGTCCATACATAACGATGATAAAAAATCGAAACATAGGAAAACGTCCTGAAAAGAATGATGAATTGATTTTCTTGGGTAACACAACAAATAGAAGAATCTATAGAGATTAATGCCTAATTTATACATTAGTAAATATCTATTAAAAACATATACTATAGTAAATATAACTTCCCTTGAGAAGAAATTTGAATACTTATACTCTATAATCATAGTAATTACCATTTCAACCAAACTCATATTTTTCCTTTGAACAACCCCATTTTACATAGGGGTTAAGGGAGTAATCTACTAGTGTTATATCCTATTCCTTGAAAGATACGATTCAAAATAGAAATATGTGAAATCCTTTTAGTTTTCAGTTTTATCTTCTATATACGTCCACCCAGTTCCTTTTTAGCTTCCATTTTATAAAAACTAAAATTTTACACAATATTAGATGTATGCTTCATAAACATAATACTAGTCATCTGAGTGAGGTCATTAATAAAAGTGATACAGTAAAAAATCACCCTTTTGGACTTATGCCTCATCAGTCCACATACATAAGAATGTATAAGATCATGTTGTCTTTTGGAATAAATTCTACCCTTTTATATCTTCCTTTAATCATCTTCTCTTTCTAAAAATCTTTATAAATAATAGTTTTTTCTCCTTTTAAATGAGGTAAATCTCTAACACCTTCTTCCTTGGAGTTTTTTCTTATGCTTTATAGGAAAATATGGCCATGTAATTTAGGTCATCTTTGATTTTAATCGTTCTCACATAAGTAACATGAGTTAATATATTCTCTAATCTAAAAAAATATTTAGTTATTACTCATTCAAAAAAAGTTTTCACATTCTTCAAATACTAGATAATACAAAAGTTTCACCAAATGAAAACAACATTTCCATTATCATACCTCTGATATACACATGATTATATATGTTTATTTTCATAAAAAATGGAACATCCTTGGACATAAACTTTTAGTCATTTATGATAAATGTACAGCTTCGTTTGATATTTAAGGAACTATCGTTTCCAAAGGTAACAGATCATCCATTATTTTTTTCAATTGATTTCAATAATTTATCCTCATCTATCAAATATAGGGAGAATCCACTACAATTTAACACACCAAGATTTTATGAGATATATTACTTTTAAATTAATTGATGTCTTCTATTATACACTACACTAAGATTAGATTATACTATACGAAACACTGTATTATCTTGCAGTATACGCAACACTATTCTTGGCTCATGTTATACTCAATTTCATGTTCATTTTGTGCAAATTAATCTACACAACATTAAGTATAGATTTTGTTTAATATATAAATAAAAAAAGTTTTGATTATGTTATACGCAACACTAAAGAGAGCTTTCACTACACGTAGCCCTGACTTGGATTGCATTACACGAAATCAAGACCTTCTTCGATAGCGTGTGTAGTACGTAATACCAAGTTTCACTAATCGAGATATTATTATAATATTATGAACTAGCCGTTATGAATAGTAATACCCTCTTTTTGAAATTTTATAAATTTTATATATCAAAATGGACTTGATTATTAGATTCAGAATATTGAAATTAGCCTAGGGTGATTTTTTGGTATTTTTCTGAAAACATTTAATTTTTTATGAATAGTGAAAACACTGGGTTACTATTTAAAAACCGTCTTTTTATTTAAATAATTATTTATTTTATTTAAATTTATTTTAGGTCAAAATTGATACATATTACCTATATAAGTTCAATTTAATTCATTGGAGTCATTTTATAATAATTTTAGACATATAAAAATTTTATTGAACTTTTCGCCGTCTTTTACCCACCTCCTAGGAGAGTTTGAAAATTTACATAAAACATAATTTTACCGCTTCTGTGAGTGAAATTTTGAAAATCTGAGAGACATGGTTAATATAAAGGAGTAAATTGTGGTTCAATAAGATAAAAATAATTTTTTGTGAATAGTAACTTTTTACTTTTATTTACCCCGGTTAAAAGTAAATAGGGTAATTAAGGTTAAAAATGATATTATTATTACCCTAACACATGTTCTAATTCTATTTGATAAGTGTAATTAGACAAAAAAACCATATAAATAAAATATTATCATTTAGTTCCACTTGGATTAGATTAGGACATTTATTATTATTTTATTTAAAGAAGAATTAAAATAGTTAAAATCGAAGTTTAATAACTAAAACATTTTTAATATAGTGTTATACATAAGCTAAATTTGACTATAAATATTAATTAAAAAGATAAAACGATTTCATACATAATTATATTTTATTTATAATTTTTAGACATTAAATAATTTAATTTATTTATGAAGCAATGATGATACAGTAATTACCTTATTAATGAAATATTAACATAATTGATGTTATAAATACCCAAATAAATGTAATTTTAGACTTTTTATTAATTAAACTAATTTTCTAGGTTAATATGACATGTTAATATTGATTTAATTAACTTTTTTTCTAACTAATCATGCTGTTATGATTTTCAAAAAATTCATGTACCAAATAGTGTCAAAATTGACATAAAATAGTTTTTTTAAAATATTATATTATTAATTGTTATTTTATTCATAAAAATATATGGTTTAGAAAAATGACTTAGGTAATGATATATATATTAATAATTAACGAATTGGTGTTCTTTTGGCTTGTTATAGTAAGTTTATTAACCATATAGTGTAATAAAACAAAAATACACGGTAAAAGTTAAATTATTTAAGTTAGAGTTAAATCTAAATGATAAGGATAAAATAGTAACCTAAACTTGTCTAAAACCTTTTGGTTGAGATTATTTCCACCCATAACAACTTTAATTTCGAAATAAATCAATTTGGAGCTATTATAAACCGAATATGACTTTATTATAAAATAATATTTTAAGTTTTTTCAAAGGTTCCCCTCTCCTCCCTTATAAAAAGGGCACCCCTTCCATCTTCTCTTCACAACATTTTGATCCTTGAAGCTCGGTCAACCCCTGACCATTTCTCTTCTCCACTTCCCTAGAAACATTCTAGATGTTGTGGTCTTCTCAAAAGACCATATCTACTTCCTTAAGAGGAATCTTAAAGGAGGTGCGTCGAAGAAGAGGCAATCTCTTCTTCTGATTCTCTCAAGTTTCTTTCTTCTTCTACTTCTTCTTCTTTAGTTGTCTCATTATAAAATAATAACATCAGTATTAATTATAGAATGATATATTATTATAAATATGAAAAAACCCTATTTCACCTTCTATCCATCCTACGGAAAACAAAATCACCGCACGTGCGTACGAATGGAATACCGTCTCCTCGCCATGGTGTAATCTGTTTTCGACCACCACCTTACTTAGATGGGTATAATGGTGTAAATAAATAACTATACATTATTATTTTAAAGTGATATTGATTCTGAAATATTATAAATACAATTCAATACAATTCCACGATCATTAGAATGATATCATCGCCCGTGCGTACGTACGAACTACCATCTCCACGACGCGATGAGATTCATTTTCCATGTTAACCATTCATGAATGATTATAAAGTATATATAATGAATAATAATGAAATATATGACATAATAATGATACTGTATTTATGTATATATTTATATATGCATCTAAATAATTCCATTCAATTCAATAAGGAAACGAAAACAGCGTTCATGCGTACGTACGGCCTACCGTCTCCATGAATGGTGTATTTCATTCAATTTATCGATCTATCATATATATATGTATATGATGAATATATATTATATATAAATCATTTTTTACATTCTGTAATTAAGTAAATTAGGATATAAGTAATAACATCACGAACAACAAGTCGAAACATGTACAATAAATGAAACGCTTTTACCCAAATCGCTGCTTTTACATCGAATTTACAAAAGAACGGGTAATATAAAGTCATAAGTAAACCATATATGATATCATAATAATGAATATTATTCTGTAATAAGTCAATGAAATTATTTAAATCATTATACAGGAGGTTCGGATACATATGAAAGATATCAGACATAAGGTAAGGGATAACTTTTCTAATCTCGTTTTTATCCGAGATTTTTTATTCATAAGTATTTACTGGGGTTATATTTATCATCCATGTCCCTATTTTCAAAAAATGGTTTCATGTATGTTTAAAGTCCTTTTTACCCATTTTGGACTTTTACTACATGTTTTTAAGAAATCTTTCTTTTGTTTACCATACGAGGTACTTTTTGACTTTTCTGACAAAAGTACGAGAAGAATGTTTTTTAACTTATACAGCATGAAAAGATTTTTACGGTTTCATAACGACTTATTTACATAAAGCTTCCTATACATGATTTCATGATTATTTTCAACAAAATCATTTTATTTTAAAATATCATGGCATTTTGTGAAAAGAAAATGATTTTGAAGAAGAAAGGATATTTTCCTCAAGAATTCATTTCAAGTGTTTTATCAAAACCATTTTTCCATCTCAGATAAAATTATTTCATATGTGTGTGTTTCAAGTATAATGTCTCTATGATTTAAATGGTTTCATATTTCTTATGATGAAATGATATCCATTTGTTTTATATAGATTATGTTATTATGGGATGATGTTTATGAAACCCATTTTTATTCTTTGGGTTATGATGAATGATTTATGTTTATGCTGTGGCCTAAGTTAGAATGATTTCATTATGAGATGGGTGGGACATATATCTCAGTCCAATGCATTGGGTAAATATTTATATCTCATGAGATAGACATGGCTGGAATGGTAAGTTAATCCGGTTCAGTGATACTGGACTGGAACGAGGAGTGAACTCGATTCAGAAAGGGACTTTGTCCACTAAGATGGTCCTGGTAGCAATGCCTTGGCTACTATGGAAATAATATCATGTGCTTAATGATTTCCACAATTACATGTTTTATTCCCAAGATATTTTATCATGATTGATGTTTCTTTATGATATATGCCTTACGTACTTCCAAGATTTATGTCTTTGCTCAAGATTTTGATGTTTAGATTTTATGTTCAAGTTTTTGCATTCAAATGTTTATGGATTGTTTTATATTCCCTATGTTTACCCTTACTGAGCATTTGAGCTCAACATTTTTAGGTTTTCTTTTCCCCAGGATATAAAGAAAGGGTTTAGCTAAGAAAACCAAAAGGGGAAGATATTTATGGGAGATGTTGAAGATCTTTCACCATGATTAGAAGATGACATTCCGAGTTTCCAAAGACACTAAACTATTATGGTCCTTTGGTGTCTATTTTTGTTATGTATTAACTATTCCGCAAAAGTAATGTAATGTTTATGTACATCAAGTTTTGGGTCTCCATAGTTGGTATCATAGGGAAGATTTAGTTAACCTTTGGAAACTAGGATGTGAAAATTTATTGAAATCCCTAGAGATATTTGTATGGTATGTCTAGGGATGTCCCTAAGGATAAGTATACGTATAGGTTATTGTCCTAGAATTACGGTAACGATCTAAGAATTAAACCTAAGATGTTAGATAATAAAGGTACTCCCCCTTTATTATGTTTTTTTCCTAGTATTATTTTTTCCCCACACTATTCAGTTTTGGGTTTTAGAAAATGGCTGGAAATGGAAAGATTCCTGGTAATGGAGGATATGATAGACAATGGAATGATATTCCTCATGAGACACCAAATGAAACGGGATTTGGAATTCCAAACATCATTATTATTCCTAATCATAAATCTCAAAACATGATCAATAATCTCAACTTTGGTAAGTTCTCTGACTCGACTTATAAGATAAAGATTGAGTTTCATGATGGTTATACAGGAAAGAAAGTTCAATTCCCCTCATGTAAATCATGTGGGAAGAGGCATCAGGGAGAATGTTTCAAAGGAACCGGAAGATTCTTTGGGTGTGGAAAATAAGGACACAAATCTAGTAATTGTAAAGGAAAAGGTTCAGTTAACACAATGGACAAGGATAATGGTATTTTTAAGACATCAACAATGGTTAAATGTTTTAAATGTGGGATGTATGGGCATTATGAAAACCAATGCACTAAGGGAAAATCTGATGAAGATAATTATCATGGTCATATGGGTAGTATTTATGTGGATGCTGATGAGGAGACTACAAATGATATATGAGATGAGAGAATTGTTGAAGCTTGGTCAATGGTTTAAAAAGGTAGTGGAATGATTTATGTGAATCAAGAGTTATGTTGTATAGGTAATGGTACTATGGAATAAGGACACATCTAAGGATTGTTACACTATTATTTTTCCTAAATTATTTGAAAGTATATGATGAATGGTACCGGTAACCATGAAAGGTTAATTCATATATTTTTGGAAAGTAGATGATATGAGCATAATGAAGGAATAAGGGGATAATGAGTTGTTTTATAGTATTGATGAGTTTATGGCTGATATAAGGACAATGTGGTATCATGGTTTGAGAATATAGAAATTTTGGGATTTTGGTATGTGGAAAGAGTTAACTTTTTACAGCTTTCATGTTTTCAATAAGGTTCAATGGGTATTCATTTTTCAAGAGAATACATGATTAAGGTATTCATATGTTAGTAATGTGACCAAAAAGATATATCGTATGATATATGAGGGATAAATGATGGAATTCACATGCTCGGTAGATGAAATTTCTAGCAATTGTTTTCTTTATACTATGAGCATGGACAGAAGTATTTTGGATAAGTCTAAAGATTTGAAAATGATTATGTTGGGCATAAGATAATATTGTTTAAGAGTAAAACCTTTTTTCAGTATTATTTCTAGAATGTTATAATAGTATTGTTTTAGAAAAAGGACAACTCATAGGACGGGCGACAACCCGTCGCGTCAGACAAGGTTACAGGAATCGAACCCACAACCGAAGTGCGACAGGCCTTTATCGCCTACCACTGGCCTACAGGAAGTACCTAGTTTGTAGAAACTAGTTTTATTTTATTAAGCAGAATGATAGATGATGTATAAGTCCATTTTGGAGCCATATCCGATTAATCTCACCATAGATGGACTTATGTCTATAACTTTTGATAACCTTATGTTTGAGACAGATGGAATGACCTATCATTCTATCGCATGATCTTCTAACATTTCCCAGAAGACAAATTCAACTTCATTTCTTTAAGAGATGAAGTGGAAATTGTTTGAGTCACGAGCAACGTTGAGATTGTACCAAAATCAAGTAACTCTTTCTTTCAATTCAAAAAATTTTCAACTTTAGGGAAATGATCTTGAAAACCAAAAATGTTGTCCTAGTGCTCTCATATCTGATGAATCAGCTGGAACCTTATATCATCACAATTTTATGGCTTTTTGACTATTGTATTTTTCATAGCCCTATTCTTTTCCACTCTCCATCAGAACATGACACTTAGATTTCTCTTCCATATCCATATTTTCACCTATGATCTCTTATGTGGGATCACAAGTGATGAGTTACTTTGGGTATCCATTTTGTTTCTAATGTTCATTTTTAAAAGTAAGTTTTAGTATTCCTTTTTACGATGTGGGTTTCTATAAAATAAACTCTCAAGTAATAAACCATTTATAACCCCGACGAATTTCAAGGGCGAAATTCATTTTAAGGGGGGTAGAATGTAACACCCTGCGATTTTATGAGATATAATACTTTTAATTTATTTAATGTCTTCTATTATACACTACACCAAGATTAGCTTGTACTATATGCAACACTGTATTAGCTTTAAGTATACGCAACACTATTCCTGGCTCGTGTTATACACAATTTCAAGTTCGTTTTCTGGAAATTATTCTACCCAACATTAAGTATTGATTTTGTTTAATGTATAAATGAAAAAAGTTTTGATTGTGTTATACGCAACACTAAATAGAGCTTTCACTACAAGCAAACCTGACTTGGCTTGCATTACACGCAATCAAGACCTTCTTCGATATCGTGTGTAGTACACAATACCATGTTTCACTAAACGAGATATTATTATAATATTATGAACTAGCTATTATGAATAGTAATACCCACTTTTTGAAATTTTCTAAATTTTATATTTCAAAATGGACTTGATTTTTAGATTTGAAATATCGAAATTTTCCTAGGGTGAATTTTTGGTATTTTTCTGAAAACATTCAATTTTTGATGAATAGTGAAAACACTGGGTTACTATTTAAAAACCGAATTTTTATTTAAATAATTATATATTTTATTTAAATTTATTTTAGGTCAAAATTGATACATAATACATATATAAGTTCAATTTAATTCATTGTAGTCATTTTATAATAATATTGGACATATAAAAATTTTATTGAACTTTTCACTGTCTTTTACCCACCTCCTAGGAGAGTTTGAAACATTACATAAAACGTAATGTTACCGCTTCTGTGAGTGGAATTTTGAAAATCCGAGAGGCACGATTAATATAAAGGAGTGAAATTTGGTTCAATAAGATAACAATAATTTTTAGTGAATAGTAACTTTTTACTTTTATTTACCACGGTTAAAAGTAAATAGGGTAATTAAGGGTAAAAATGATATTATTATTACCCTAAAACATGTACTAATTCTATTGGATAAGTGTAATTAGACCAAAAAATACCTTATAAATAAAAAATTATCATTTAGGTCCACTTGGATTAGAATAATACATTTATTATTATTTTATTTAAAGAAGAATTAAAATAGTTAAAATCAAATCTAATAACTAAAACTTGTTTAATATAGGGTTATACATAAGATAAATTCGACTATAAATATTCTTTAGAAATATAAAAAAATAACCAACATAATGGTATTTTATTTATAATTTTTAGACATTAAATAATTTAATTTATATATGACACAATGATGATGCAATAATTACCTTATTAATGAAATATTAACATAATTGATGTTATAAATACCCAAATAAATGTAATTTTATAATTTTTATGAATTACACTAATTTTATAGTTTAATATGACATGTTAGTATTTATTTAATTAACTTTCTTTTAACTAATCATGATGTTATGATTATCACAAAAATCTTGTACCAAATAGTGTCATAATTGACATAAAATAGTTTTTTTTAAAAATATTATATTATTAGTTGTTATTTTATTCGTAAAAAACTAATGTTAAGCCAAATGAATTAGATAAGAATATATATATTAATAATGAATTAATTGGGGTTCGTTTGGCTTGTTATAGAATTTTTATTAACCATATAGTGTAAGAAAACAAAAATACACGGTAAAAGTTAAATTATTTAACATATTGTTAAATATAAATGATAAGGATAAAATAGTAACCTAAACTTGTGTAAAACCTATTGGTTTAGATTATTTCGACCCATACCCACTTTAACTTAGAAATAATACAATTAGGAGCTATTATAAACCAAATATGACTTTATTATAAAATAATATTTTAAGTTTTTCCAAAGGTGCCCCTCTCCTCCCTTATCAAAAGGGCACCCCTTCCCTCTTCTCTTAACACCCTTTTGTGCCTTGAAGATCGGCCAAACCCTACCCATTTAAATTATCGACATCCATAGAAACATTCTGGAGGTTTTGGTCTTCTCAAAAGACCAACTCTACTTCCTTAAAAGGAAGCTTAAAGGAGGTGCGTCGAAGAAGAGGTAATCTCTTCTTCGGATTCTCTCAAGTTTCTTTCTTCTTCTACTTATTCTTCTTTAGTTTTCTCATTATAAAGTAATTACATAAGTATTAACTATATACTTATATGTTTTTATAAATATGAAACAACCCTATTTCACCTTCTATCCATCCTATGGAAAACTAAATCACCGCGCGTGCGTACGTACGGAATACCATCTCCACGTCGTGGTGTAATCTTTTTTCGACCACCACCTTACTTGGATGGGTATAATGGTGTAAATAAATAACTATATATGATTATTGAAAATTGATATTGATTCTGAATTATTATACATACACTTCAATACAATTCCACTTTCATGAGATTGATATCATCCCCCGAGCGTACGTACGGACTACCGTCTCCACGACGCGATGAGATTCATTCTCCATGTTAACCATTCATGAATGATTATAAAGTATATATAATGAATAATAATGAAATATATGACATAATAATGATACTTGATTTATGTATATATATATATATGTGTGTGTGTATGTCATCTACTTAATTCCATTCAATTCAATAAGGAAACGAAAACAGCGTTCATGCGTACATATGGCCTACCGTCTCCATGAATGGTGTATTTCATTCCACTTATCAATATATCATATATATATATTTGTATATTATGAATATATATTATATATAAATCATGTTTTACATTCTTGAATTATGTAAATAAGGATATAAGTAATAATATCAAGAACAACAAGTCGAAACACATACAATAAATGAAACGATTTTACTCAAATCGCTGATTTTACATCGAATTTACAAAAGAACGTGTAATATAAAGTCATAAGTAAACCATATATGATGTCATAACAATGAATATGATTCTGTAATAAGTCAATGACATTATTTATATCATTATACACGAGGTTCGGATACATAAGAATCATATCATACATAAGGTAAGGGATAACTTTTCCAATCTCGTTTTTATTCGAGATTGTTTATTCATAAGTATTTACTAGGGTTATATTTATCATCCATGTCCCTTTTTTCTAAAAATTGTGTCATGTATGTTTAAAGTCCTTTTTACCCATTATTTACTTTTACTACATGGTTTTTAAGAAATCTTTCTTTTGTTTACCATAAGAGGAACTTTTTGACTTTTCCGAAAAAAGTACGAGAAGAATGTTTTTTAACTTATACGGTATGAACAGATTTTTACAGTTTCATAATGCCTTATTTACATAAAGATTCCTCTACATTATTTCATGATTATTTTGAAAAAAATCATTTTCTTTTGAAATATCAGGGAATTTTGTGAAAATAAAATTATTTTGAAGAAGAAAGGATATTTTCCTCAAGAATTCATTTCATGTGTTTTATCAAAACCATTTTCCATATTAGATGATATTATTCCATATGTGTATGTTTCAAGTATAATGTCTCTATGATTTACATGGTTTCACTTCTCTTATGATGAAATGATATCCATTTGTTTTATATGGATTTTGTTATGATGGGATGATGTTCATGAATCCCATTTTTATTCTTTGGGTTATGATGAATGATTTATGTTTATGTTGTGGCATAAGTATGAATGATTTCATTATGAGATGGGTGGGACCTATATCTCCCTCCAATGCATTGGGTAAATATTTATATCTCATGAGATAGATAGGGCTGGAAGGTTAAGTAAATTCGGTAGAGTGATACAGGACTGGAATGAGGAGTGAACTCGATTCAGAAAGGGACTTTGTCCACTAAGATGGTCTTGGCACCAATGCCTTGGCTACTATGGAAATAATATCATGTGCTTAATGGTTTCCATAATTCCATCTTTTATTCCCATGATATTTTATCATGATTTATGTTCCTTTATGATATATGCCTTACGTACTTCCAAGATTTATGTCTTTGCTCAAGATTTTGATGTTTAGATTTTATGTTCATGTTTTTGCATTCAAATGTTTATGGATTGTTTTATGTTACCTATGTTTACCCTTACTGAGCATTTGTGCTCACCCTTTTTATGTTTTCTTTTCCCCAGAATATAAAGAAAGTTTTTAGGTAAGAAAACCGAAAGGGGAAGATCTTTGTGGGAGATGTTGAAGATCTTTCACCATGATTAGAAGATTACGTTCTGAGTTTCCAGAGACACTAAACTATTACGGTCCTTTTGTGTCTATTTTTGTTATATATTAAGTATTTCACAAAAGTAATGTAATGTCTATGTACTTCAAGCTTTGCGTCTCTACAACAATAATCCATTACTTCCCTGTAAAGATAACTTCTAAGTTTACTTCAATCACCAGTGACTTTTCATCTACTTTTTCCCCTTCCCCTTTTCTCTTCTGTTGTATGAGGTCTCTCCAACAAAAGTTCTCATCAAAACTTCTACATAGTAACCCTTATGATCGTATCAACTATAGGTTTCGTCTATGAAATAAAAAATGTATTTTATTAAATAGTTCATCAATTAAGATTCCTCCTTATGTGAGATATTTCCTCACATATTAATGTTGGTTTTTTTATTATATTTGAGACCCACCCTCAACTCATGCCTTCTTCCTTGACGCGACAAGTGAGTCCATAAATTATTGGATTTTTTTCTTCATAGTGTTTGCTTAACTAATAACATCCTTATAACTAGAAAGCACCACCTTATTTATTGATTGAAATTCTTGTTATAGAACTATTTTTGTGGTTCAATGGTAGATACAACTTCTTTTTTCTTCTAATATAGTGGTTATTGATTTTATAAGTTGTTTATTATTTTATTTGTCTTAATGGATCCACTTCATCGTTCCTTGAAATCAATATTGTCTCCCTTTTAGTTGATAAACCGAACTTTTTATAGAAATAAATTTATCTTCATATTTATTATGAATAACTTTCACCTATTTTTCGAGACTAAATTTTTCAATAGCTTGTACAGATTCATCTTTAACGTATGTTTCCTTACTCGAATAATTATTCAACTTCATCATAGTTTTTTCTTCTTTAATAATTTTTTGTTTTGTATTTCCCTATTTATCTTCCATTTAAGAGAGCTTCTCACTTTTACCCTTCAAAATGTTGTCCTAATCAGCCACCTTTAACATTAGGTTCTTGATTTACTCAATTTATGCATTGTACTTATTGAGAATGCCTTTTAAAATTTCAATATTCTTTTCTTATATCTTTTTAAATATCAAAGGTTTCATCTTGAGTTTATAATTTTTCACAAGATTGACTATAACTTCTGATTTCATCATGTGTTCCAATTAAGTTACTTCACCTTCTTATTTTTAACTTTATGTTTTCTCTTGTTTTACATGAGATCTAAAGATCAGGATTCTCTCCAAAATTTATTCATCAAGGGATATAGCATCTAATGAGTCCTCTTATACATCGTTTTTTAGAAAATTCCTATTATTCATTTGGGTAAACTTACTTTTTTACTTCAGCTGATTTTCTACCTTCCTTTGTGTTTCTATTCCTATTCTTTTTTTGAGATTTTTTATCAATCCCATAATCATCTTCTTAATTACCTTTCTTATTATAAAAATTTATGATAAAGTTCCCAACTCTACCCCACTTGAATAATTTCAATGGATTTTTCCCTTGTACTTCACTTTACACTTATATAATATTTGAGAGATAAGTGACATTATTCTCTTTTCACCTTTTCCATATGATATTAATCATATTATTCATCGATGGGTTCATCTTATGATGTATTTATTTTGATTTACTATATATCTTAAAAATCTATTTCATCCAAATAATTTTTTGTAAAAGTCCAGGCCTTCCTCATTTCATATGTCAGTGGGTTTTTTTTGAAGTTCATATAGCGATAAACTCTCTCTATCCTCCAAGGATAAGAATTTTGGATCAAATCTATCTAGGAAATTTCTCATCAACGTTTTCAAAATTATTGATTCAAAAATAGTGCCTCCAAATACACAAATATTAGTGATTATTTCATCGAATCCTATGAAATAATCATATATTGTTTCCTTATTATCCATATTCTTGTCTTAAAACTAACTTCTACATATTTTTGGTTTTGATTGCTTCACTTTGACATTACCTTCAAAGATGCTTTCCAGAATATCCCAAGTTCTCTTGTCTAATTCATTATCCGTCAATTTAGTGTAATATTTATTTGAAAAAGACATGAGAATTAAATTTTAGGTCTTACAATAAACTTATAATTATTTTTTTACATAAAATTCATTAGTACGTCCATTTATCTAGGCTAAAAACCTATTATAGTAGCATCCACCACTTCCAAGCTAAGATTTAAGAGATAGGGTATCATTCTATACATTCATAAATGAAATACGTTTCCATTAAAGGTAGGGATTCCATTGTTTTTTTTACTATATTTAAGTTCAATATCCTTGAAAAATGGCTCTAATATATGGAACCTACTCTTATACCACTTGTGATACCCAAGAATGGGTAAACACAAAGGAAGGGGTGAATCTGTGGTTAATTTTTACAAATTAATAATGTAAAGTTAACATATTTTTCTTATTTAGTTCATAATACCCTCATCTAATAAAACTCATTCTAACATTTATATACTAAATTAAATAAGAAATCAATGCACGTGTGTTTTTACAAGGTTTATCCCCAATGAGGGAACCTAATCCTTGTTGTGTTGATGATATCCAAGTCACATATTTTCCACTATGATCAGTTAAAAATTAAAATGGTTTTGGGAGAGATCAAACATTATCCAAAAGTAAATCCCACAGTTCTATCTCCTAACAAGATGATTATACAAGTTCCCATGAGTATGATTATATGAACTTTACTATAAGCATTCATAATAGAAAAATAGTTTCTACTCCCAAACTCTACTCTACCAAACATAGATATCTAGAACTTGTATCTTCTAGTAATTCATATTTCTTCCCTGTTTTCTAAATTATCACCTTATTTAACCAAGTATATTTTATAATGATTATAGAACATTATCTAAATGATCTTATTCGCTCAAAATACTTAAAATTATTATAAAATTTTCATTTAATGAATCCCATTGCATTTTTAGTCTGCTTTACTCTGATAAGTCTGGGGAGTGTATGTTTCAATTTTGAATTCTTTTCACTCAATTTATCATTAAAATTACTTCAATATATTACTAAGATATCATTTTTTTAGTTAGTTGATAACCTTATAATACTTTTCATCAAAAGACTCCAAGACTTATAAAAAACTCATCTTGAATCATAAACATTGCTTTGTGAACATTGCATTTCCTTCTTATAACCCTCACGATGACTTTGACAACATAATGTTTATTTTAAATCACTCAACATATTCGTGAGAATGTACTTCCAAAAACATCATTTGTGGTTGTTTTTATTTTTCCTCTTATTTAGGTCAAATAAAACTTATTCAACCTTCAGTATGATGAAAAAATATGTCATGAAACATTGATTCTGATGGTGTAAATCCATCACACCAACATTTTGTTTGAAATATTGATTTCAACATCCACATTTCAGAAACTCAATCCCTAGTTGTCATATATTTTGATCAAATAATCTTGAATCATTATTGGAATTACACCAGAGTGATTTTTCTAACTTTAAATTGAAATACATGCATCTCCTAATGAAATATCCATAGAACCCTTCTTTAAAAAATAGACCCTCAATGCCTTCATGCCCTTTTGGTAATAAAAAATTCTATCCTTATTTGATATCATATTAAAAAAACTCATAATCTTCCATTATTCATTAACTCGTCTAATAAATTTACTTTAAATCTTATCATCTAGTGAACTTATAAAACCCTCTGAACTTAGTTTACTTGACTCACAAACTTTTATAACTCAACTCAAAAAAATATTCTAAATAATGTTGAAGAAAAATAAAACACCTTCATAATCACATGAGTACGTAATTATAAATTGTGTCTTATTCAAGGAAAATTTAGTATTTATGAAGGGGTTTTTCACTGCATAAAGTAAGAAATGTAACATAACCTTTTGTATAGAAGAGGCCAAAGAGGAAGTGGATGTAGAGAATACAGTTATATAAGAACCATTATAAAATAATTTATGATAGAATTATTTTAATTTTGTCTTATCACATTATTAATTTTTGGATTAGTCATAGCCCCAAAGTTGACTATTCTTTATGTAACCTCACTCATGTGCTAACATGTACCTCAATTTTGAGGCATAATTATTTGTTTATCATTTTATAACATGGTACCAAGTAAACCTAAGTATATATATAAATAAAATTCTACATATATCAATTTTATCATGAAATATTATTTCTCACTTCTTTTTCCACCTCTAGGTCACCCATTAGCCAACATCATCCCTTATACAATGTCCCACCAAGTCCATGATTCTCCTATCACCACTAATATAACACTTACCCTTGATAAATTATTATGTGTTGGTTTGGGATGGGGGCTAATGAATATCAATTTGTATGAAAAACTACTCATTTTTTCTTAATTATATAACATCAACTTACTTATGAGTTACAGTTTTCTAGTTAACATTCTCTAGCATGGTATCATAGCAAAATAAATTCTCAAGAGATGGAAATTATTATGATCAGACACAATAATTTTTTATATTGTTTTTGGGAAAGAATTATGAGGAATATTTCCAGAAGAAGTATAAATAAAAAAATGGAATGATACTCATGAACATTATTAGAATGAATACATTTAATGAATACAAATAATTTCGTTTTAATTAAAAAATACATTAAATAACTCAAAATGACTCTTCAAAAGAAACACCCAAAATATGTTACAAATTCCATCACTCAAAAACACATAATTATCCAGTCAAAGGAGAATACAATGAAAATTTGTTGAAGTAACATAGTCTTCTAATGAATATTAAAAAGTGGGTCTAGGATATGTCACTCTAAAGCTTTGGGCCACTACACTTACAATATCTAAGGATGATTTACTACCACTAAAGGGTCACTCCCTTTACTTTAATGGATGCTCTCTTCTTCTCTTCTTTTCTCACTACACAGGTGAGGACAACCATTTATCACACCCAATAATGGTGTAATTTAAACCATGTATGGGTAAGTAATATCTGATCATTACAGAATGATATTTCTCACATGTCATGTGAAATACTCAATAACAATAGCTTCACTTTCACTCATAATATTTAATAAATGTTTTCTTTGGAAAGTTATTTAATGAGTGAAATTTCATTTTATGTAATATTCACTCATTTTTAATGACCAATAATATTATGAATATTCATTTCCATGTAAATATTAATGTGTAAATTCATATGAAATAACTTCATTAAGTTAGTTCTTTTCTCAAAATATTTTAGTTCACACAAAAAAGGCTTCTTAAAACTGTATATTCACAAAATGCAGTAGTTTGCACAAGTTACTCAAACAACATAGTCATTTTCTGTAACCATTTAACACAACTTCCCCTTTAGTGAAAACATATATTTTAGATCTATTAGTATCTTTCTCATCCATTTTCTCTCTCACATTCCTTTTTAGGGCTTGGATAATTATAGTATTAATCATTACCCTTCACACATCATGAAACCCTTCCTTCACACCACTCTTACCTATGAAACTGTCATGCATGCATGTGAAAACATTATTTTTCAAAATTATCCTTTATGGAACAACTTAAAATTTTAAACATAAGATCACTCACACAACTCCATCTCTAACACAATTTTTCATGTGTTTGTATGAGAATGCTTCATTTTCTTAAATTTTCTATGAAAACTTTATGAGCTCCTCCAAACACATATAGAACCAATCCTTCATGAATTTATCAAGGTTATAATGGTATTAGAACTTAATTATGGTATTTTCATTACATAGAACTCCCCAAATTAAGAAATTCCTCATGTTTTTTCATCAATTAGATGTTTTTCATGGACAAGTATGCTATCATGGCTGTTGGGTTTAGGGGGATCATCATATGATCTTTAGAAGTGGAAACAACCCGAGAGAAGGAATATTATGTCCTATTGGAATCAAAGTGTATGAAATAAAGCAAAAAAATGTATCTATAATGACATATTCATGGATTAATATATATTCTACTCTTCATATTATTGTCGATCAAGATCACCAATGCAGAAAATGAATGCTACCTACCTCTATAGGTAATAAATTGGACAATGGATCAATGTTTATTGTGATGAACCAAATCCTTTGTAGGGTTTATAGTTTATTTTTACCATGAATGATGTATCATATGAAATTAACTTTATATATATTCACATGTAATTTGTATCCACTAATAGGAGGGAACCTTTCACTTATATAGGAATCCCCAACACCCTTCATTAATTGAAGAGTATTGACAGCATTGGGTATCATCCCATAGAACACTATAATTATAGCCAATTAGTTTTGATTCATTAAACTCCTTCTATTAATGTATAATACTTATATTTTTCATTATTAATGAATCATAAATAAATAAACTAAAAATGAGTAGGTAGACAGTTTCTTGCACACAGAACACATAAAATCCTTTATAATTTTTCTATCATATAATATGATATAACTAAATTTAGTATCCTATTTTGTTTAATGAAACATGTATATCATAGATTACAAATGGAATTTCATGAAATTCACTAAATAAAATATGTTGTATATCATTACATACGGTATAACCCTTTAAGTGCATATCCAATAATCTCCCACTTGAACTTAAATCCCATAAGCGATTTGTGTAAACATAATAGAACTTTTTCAATCCTCCCAAAAACACTTTTGGACTCATTTTACCATTCTCTCTTCATTTTGGAAAAAAACAATTTTTTCAAAACATAATATTTATCCAAACGACTAACTATGTGACCCTACAGTCTTTAGTAGAATTGATGAAAAATATGAAATCTTTATTTTATAAATATATGAGAAGACCAGCCTCTAAGAAATAATTAGTTCTACTCAAGCTACTAAGGGGTATATTGTAATTTACCTCAAATATACTAATATCTCATATAAACATGTCCACCACAATTTTAATCATATAAATCATATATATAATTATATAATCCATTTTCCCATGAAATATGTTGACCACTAGTCATAGAACAATTTCAATATAGTATGGACCATTCCATACTTTATTTATTCTATGAAAAGTACTAAATTGTTTTATGAATACATCACATTTCATTCATCTATCTAATTAGAACAACACATGTCCCTCATCTATGTAGCTAAACACATTATATGCTAGTCAACTAAGAATGTTAATATATTTCATATGTATAATTAAATAAATGAATATATCTATTTTATCATTATATGAGTGGAAAATCCAATATTGGTTAAGCTCTTACTGATGACATGATCAACAACATCCACAACTGTTAACTGATTAACTATAATGACATGTTCATTAATCAAACCATAATGACATTTTTTATAATAAGGGATAAATTTTCTTACATTACTATGATGTTTTTGGTTTATAGATTTAGATAATTAGGTATGAAAAATTAAATAAAAAATTATAATTTTCCACATAGTGTCCATTATTCCCACAACACAAGTTCTTTATAAAGAAATACTTTCTTCCTTAAAGGTATCTCTCATAACTAGAACCATAGATTTCTTAAAATCGGTAATCATCCTCAATCCCTGTGAAAAGAATTTAAAAATGTGTTATTAGAAAATAAAATCAAAAGGGATATAAAATAATAGAAACCCATTAGTCTAATTGTAAACCTGAAAGATACTTATGAAATTTTGACATTTTGTAATAAATATTTGAGCAAAAATATCAATTTAATTCTCCATAAAAAAATTAATTTCTCAATATATTTCACAAAAATAATTCATATATATCCAAAGATTAAAATAATAATCATAATGGTATCTTGGAAAATAATAAAACTCATGAAATATTTCCCCAAAAACAATCCTTCACCTACATTTTTATAGCTTTTGAAATCAATAGATTTCATTCCAAAACGTTTGAATGATTATAATATTGGTAACTTGGGACATTATCCATACTTTAACCCTTATAATAATCCATAAAACGGAATCACCTAACTAGATAATTCTCATATCTCATAGGAGTCAATTATCACAGTTAAACTTTGTCACTTTTCCCAATGCATTGGTGATCGGTATCAGGATCATCCATCCTCACAGATATATTAGGCCCACCCAACATTCATTTTAAATTAACAATAATTATATAATGAATAAATACAGAAAAAGGTTTCCATAATCATGAAATACAATTGAATTATCGTTCAATCCCATAAAAAATAACATTTTCAATTATCCTATAAAGATGGTAAAATTTTTCTCTTTACTTAGAAAACCTTTTTTTAATCCCAAAATATTGATAAAAATATTTTAGTTGGAAATAAAAATTTATGATTAGAAAGGAATATTTATAATGAATAATGGCCATGATATAGGTAAATAGAGTTCAATCCATATGTGTTCAAAAATATTATTTTTACAATTTTATAGAAATTAAAAAATAACCCACATTGAAAATATTGAAAAGATTAGTTTTTAGTACTTTTTAATGAATGTAAATAATAATTTTAAAATAAATTTATCAAACTTTGAAGTATAATTATGAAAATTATAGAATCATTTAAAATATCATTTATATTGATGAAACAGATTTTGAAGGAAAACATGAAAATAAGATTTTTTAAAGAAAGTCTCTTACCTAGAGTCTCAACTCGTATCATTCATATGTATACCCTTCAGAGTAATAATATTATATTATTTTTATAATTGACCAAAAACCTTTTACATTTTAAATATTTTAAAATTATTCCCTTTATTTCATTTTTACTATGTTTTATTTAGTTAATGAAATGGTTAGTTCACATTGGATGCTTTAAGGGAATTTATTTTATATGGATAAAATTGTGTCAGTAAGTTAACTAGGGTCTAACGAATCATATTTATATCATCTAGAAAATATAAATCATGAAAAAATTATTATTTTTATATATTAAAAACTTTTTTATAACTATACAATGAAGGTTGCAATGAAAAAAAAATATGTTGTATCATCGGGGTCGTATTTTGCACGTAAACACAAGAAACTTTTCCATTTTCTATTGGATAGAAAAAAATGTATATAATTTTTTAATTTTAAAGAATAATAATTATGTTTTAAATTAAATATTTATTCATTATTTTTATCCTTAGTTATATTCCAGTGCGACATCAATGAAAAATGAATCATGTCGCTTCATGGAGTTGATATTCTATATGTACGCATGAGTGATGTTATCAATTTCTAATAATGGAAAAAGTAAGAAGGAAAGTAATATATTATATTTATAGAATCATAATAATGTAATAAAAATCTTAGATATTTTTTAATTCTATACTTATAACCAACTGTGTGAGGTGGTGATGGAAAATGAAACACATCGTTTCATGGAGGTGGTAGTCCACTAGTATGCATATGTGAGGTTTTCATTTCCCATTAGATGGAAAGGAGAATTAAAAATGTAATTATATTAAAATAATACCATTTTATAATAAATAAAATATTTATTTAATTATTTTTTAGTGGTTAGAATACATTATAAGGATATTGTAAAAGAAATTAACTTGAAATTAGTCTGTTAGGACTTATACATTCTCCTTAGATATCACCCTTGGATTACACCATAAGCCTTCTAAGGTTGCTCTTTTGATAAGACCAGTACATATAGGAAATGGTGAAAGATGTTTGGAAGGTATTAATTAGGTATTGGTTATGATAAAAGGATAAAGTGATGCTAATAATAGAGGAGAGGTGTTCACTTTTATAATTGAGGGGCTTTCACTCTTGTAATTATTCAATGTTTTAAAATAATATAAAGTATTATTCATGGGAATGTGGAACTTAAATAAATAAAATTATAAAATAAGGTTATAATTCTATAAATACTCTCTTGTAATAAATATTGTGATGAGATTCTTTGACTGTATCAATTAGTTTAAACCTTAAATAACTAGTTTGATTTATTTTACTATGGGGGAAATAGTTTCACCAAGGTCACTATTCAAAAGGTCAAAAAATGAAATTAAATTCATTAATAAATTTTAGAATATTGATTCAAAATAATAAATGAATTTATCAAGATTAAACATATAGAATTAGTATAAATTACTTTAAATATAAGAATGCAATATACAAAGAAAAACATTTTTACCAAAAAAAATATTTTTTTCCTAAAAATGATGTTATACCAAAATAAAATATTATATGGATTACAATGGGATAATATAGATTATTTTTTATTCAAAGTTTACTAATATAACTTTAATAAAATCCAAATAAAATTTAAATTCTTAAAATATTTTATAATAAATGAATTTTTTAACAAAAATCAGTATTTTCATGATTCCCCCATAAATCAATATTTTCATAAAAATCCAAAACATTTACCCTATGATAATTTTGATATGATGAATCCAAAATTGAATATTATTTTATCATTTTAAAACTCAATAATTTAGAATTTTAATTTTTAAATAAAACCATAAATTTCATGGAAAACATTTTAGCTAGAATAAAACTATTTATTTATTGACTAAAAAATAATATAAAATTATGATATGACATATGAATCCATAAAAATATTTTTGAACAATAATAAAAACTGAATTGTTTCACTATTATAATTACCTGGGAGTCTACATTATACCCCCCATTTAGAAATTGTGCCTCAAAATATTATTCATTATCTAAAAAAGTGAGGGTATTTTTTTATCATAGAGTTCTTTGATTCCCATGTTTCTTATTCCATCATATGGTTTCCCATGAAACCATAACTAGTTAAGTTTCGTTATTCTAAAAACCCTTCTCTATATGATCTATAATCTTTGATATATTTTCCTAATAATAAATATTCTACTCTAACTATACCACTTCAGGTCACCAAACAACAGATGCACCAGGTATGTACTTCCTTATAAAGGAATCCTGAAACATGTCATATAACAGAGATAAAATTTGAGGGAAGGCTACCCGATAAGAAACTGATTATAATTTATCCAAAATGTAATAGGGTCTAATAAATCTTGGGCTCAAATTTCATTTTTTATCAAAACATATTATAACTTTCAAAGGATATATTTTAAGAAATAACTGGTTGAATGCCTCGATTTAAGGGTCTTTCTATATTTTTCTATATAAATAAGTTTTCTACTCTATGTTTCCTTCATGTGGTGTTGAATAATCTTTAATCTATCAATCATATATTATACCAATTATACTCCCAAAAATTTACGATCATTAAATTAATCACAATATGATGGAGTTTAATTGAATTTTCAATATAATACCTAAAAATGTATAATATGTATGCTTTAATGAAAACTATTTTTATACGAAAATTAAACTAAAGCATTATATTTATCTCAACTTATATGATGATTTAATGATAAATCTCAAAAAATATCCTCTAATGTTTTAATTTTATGCTCTTACTTTCAATCAAATTGTGGATGAATATTTTAACTAAAATTTAATTTAGTAACCATCAAATTTTGATGTAATTTATTAAAATTTGATGAAAAATTGGCATCATGTTCAGATAAAATTGGGAGGGGTACTCAATAAAACTTGACTAAATCCTTAAGATAATGTTTTTAATGATAATACAAATACATAATATCTCAAATAAGAATAAAATTAATAGATTTAGTAAAGTGATCAATAATAAAACAAGTCACATTATTACCTCATGATTTATTTAGTAATCCCACCATAAAATACATGGATATGTTCTCTTATTTTCATTATAGCACTCATAAAGCAAGAATCATCCCCTTCGTTAGTTGTTATTCAAATTTAACCTATTGAAAAGTCAAACATTTCATGGTAAAATTAGTTATACCCTTCTTCATACATTCCCACTAAAAATATTCTCAATGGTCTTTGTACATCATAATTCTACTATTATGAATAAAAAATAGAGATTTATGTGATTTAATTAACAATTTATTATTTAACTCAGAATCCATTAGAAAACATAACATATTTATAAATAAAAGAACAGCTTATTTATCCACATTAAACACATACAACTTACCCCTTTTTTTTAACAATTCTACTTTTTCTTAAAAATCATGATATCTATTCGAAGCCTCCAAAACTTTGGATGATAAATATGTTTTTACTAATACCTTATCCAAAAAAGGATTAAGTTTCTACATACAAAATTTCCTACAAAATATTTATTAAATCATTAACTAAAGGAACATGTTCAAAATGTGTCATAGTAAATTATACAATATCATTTTCACTCAGGGTATTAACTACCTTGTTTTTTGTTCCAATATAATAGATAATTATCTGATTATAAACCTTAATTAGTTCCAACTAACTTCATTGCCACACTTTAAACTCTTTTTGAGTGAATATATACTTTAAAAGTTTATAGTTGGTATATATTTCATATTTATCCCCATTTAAATTATGCATATATATTTTTAAATTAAAAAACTACTACAATTAGATCAAGGTAGTTTTTATGATAATTCTACTCATGGGGTTTCAATTGGTGAGATGAAAATAGGATAACCCATTCATTCTTCATCAAAACACAAGCAAGGCCCCTTAAAGAAGCGTCATCAAAAATAAAAAATTTCCCATTTCTATATGGAATGGATAATATAGTTGTTTAAAACTATATTATTTTTGAATATATGTGAATTACTATATTATAATTTCAACCACTCCAGGTTTCTACTTCAAAAAGATATTAACCTCTTGATGCCTTTCTTCCTCCTCTACCATGTTCCCTCTATGGAAAACAATTATGATCATATGACCATTAGATAAAGAAACATGGTAATCATAAAAATTGTTAAAATGATAAAATATACATATATTAGAATCTTTTTAAGGTGTCTTTTAACTTCACCTGGACTTCTAAAGTTATATAAACCTTTTCTTTGATACCAACAAAATAATAACCCATACCTAAATTAACCCATAATTACATAGTCTATAATAAGGGTTATATTTTCTTACATTTCCAGGATATTTTTTGTTTATATTTTTATAGAATTGGTTAAAATATAAAATAAAAAAGTGTTCATTTCCACACAGTATCCATTTTTTCCACAAAACATGTTATGTATAAAGATATAGTTGGTTCGTTCATGGAAACTCCCATAACTGCAACTCTGAATTTATTAATTTTTATATTCTTCATTATACCCAATGAGAAACCATTTGGAAATTGAGTATGTGAAAAAAATTTGTAAGGTAAATAAATGAAATGTAACGTGTTATTATATTTATAAATTTTATAGATACATAATAAAATTTTCTTTCACATAATAAACATTTTACCTCAAATATCCTTTTAATTTTCCACAAAGAGATGTTAATTTTTCAATAGTTTTATTAATGAATTTAAACTAAAATATCATAAATATTGGGGTTTCTTGGAAAAAATAAAAACTCATGAATGCATTTCCTTGAAAAATAATAATTTTAACCTTTTTTTATAAAAAATCATAAACTTTACTAGAAAAAATAAGTTACTTTTATTACCTTTTAGAATAAAAATACTTCCTTTAAAAAATAATTAGAAGAATATCATATTGCTACCATGGGAAATTAACCTTAAATAAAAACATATTGAAACCCTCATAATGGAATCACCTAACTAAAAAAATCCATATATCGAATAGGACAAACTTATCACCAGTAAACTTATTCACTTTACACAATTCATTATAGAGTTATAGTAGACCCATCCATAATCATAAATATAATAGGATCACCTATCATTCATATAAAATATATAACAACAATAAAATGAATAAAACATATATATATTTAACATTAATCATATTACTCATTTGAATTGGAATTCAAGCACATAAGAAAGAACATTTTAAGTTATCTTATAAATATGATTAATTTTTTTTTTCAATAGAAAAAACTTTTAAAACTAAAAAAATACCACAATTTATGAGAAGTTTTTTCTCTTAAATTAAAAATATAATTATTTATTAAAATATTGATAATAAATAATGGCTATGATGGTGGGAAATTGTAGTTAATCCATATACATTAAAAACATTCAGTTATGTCTTTTGAAACAATTAAAAAACAACTGAGACATAAAATATTGAAAATATTCGTTTTTAATCCTTTTTAAATAAAGTAAAAAATAATATAAAAATAAAATTATTATAATTTTAATAATAATTAATAATATTCTTGAAAAATTTAAAAGAATATTCAAAGGTAATAAAAATATTTTTAAGGAAATATTTAAAACAAAATTTTAAAAGAAATTCTTTTACCCCAAGTCCCGACTCAAATCATTTATATATCTACACACCTTGGTAATAAAATTATATTAGTTTTATAAATATTAATAAAATTTTTATTTTTCATTACACTATTATTATTCCCTTTGTTATATTTGTTACTATAAATTATTTAGTTACTAAAATGGTTGGGTTCACATTGGACATTTTGAGAACTTTTAGTTTATAAGTCCAAGATAACATTGGTTGGTTGAAAAAGGTAAAAGTGATCATGTTTAAATAATCTAAAAAATATTAATCATGAAAATAGTATTATTTTTATACATTATAAACATTATTATAACTAGACATGGATGTTTGTCCTGAAAAATGAAAGATGTTGTATCGTGGAGACGGTATTCTGCACGTACAAACGAGCGACGTTTCAACATTTTTGCTAAATGGAAAATAATTAGGGTATAATATATTTTTATTTTTAGAATTATAATTTTGATATAAATTTCATATTAATTTTTTATTCTTATTATTATAACCAAAAATGTGATTCAGTAATTAAAAAATGCATCGCATCGCTTTGTGGTGGTGGTATTTCACACATACACATGAGTGACATTATCAATTTCCAACAAACTGAAAGTGTAAGAATGTAAGTAATATGTTATATTTAATTTTTTTTATAAATTCATAAAAAATATTTTATATTCATTAATTATATATTTAAAAATATCTATGTATTTTGGTGATGGAAAACAAAACATATCTCTTTGTAGAGGTGAAATTCCACAAGTATGCATATGTGGTGTCTTCATTTCCAATAGGATGTAAAAGAGATCTAAAAAGTTTTTCCATCAACATAATAAATTTATTTCATAAATTATATAATGATTTAATTATTTTATAGTGGTTAGAAAATATTTGAATGAAGTATGAGTATAAATAAACTTTACATAGGTTGGTATTGACTTATACCTACTACCCAGATATCTCTCATTGTCACTAACCTTAAGTATTATAATATTGGTCTTTTGAGAATAAAGATACCTCTAGGACATAGGGATGGATTGTTTTAAAGTATTTGGGTCAGACTTTGTCAATATAAAAATATCAAGTGGTGTAAATATGAGAAGAGAGGGGGTGCCCTTTTATAAGTTAGGAGAGTTTCACTTTTGTAATTATTCAATGTTTAAAAAAATATAAAGTCTTATTTATGGTAAAGTAGAGAATAAACAACTAAAACTAAAATATAATGTAATTAGGGATGAAATAATCTCATAAAATAATAATTAATAAAATAATTTTAACTTTATCACTTTGTTTTAATCATAATTAACCTATTTTCCATTTTACTTGCGGGGACAACATTTTTCCCAATGATTCTATTCCAAAACACCAAAAATGAAATTTAAAGGATTAGTAAATTTTTAAATTATGACTCAAAATATAAAAAAAATTAAATATAAAATTTTTATAAGTGGTAAAAAATATGTATTTATTATAAGAATGAAAAAAGGAATGAAAACAATTTTTCCAAAAAAGACATTTTTAAACCTAAAAATGATGTTTTACATAAACCATATATAATACTAATTCATATGGAATTATTTTGATTTTTTTTATTTAAATTATACTAATTTAACTTTAAAAACAATCCAAATATTATTGTACTTTTTAAAATATTTTAAAATAAACAATGTTTTTAACAAAAATAGGTATTTCATTATTCCCGCAAAAGATAAATATTTTAAGAAAACCCAAAAATTCCCCTTAATATAATTTTTATATGATGAACAAGAAAAAATAGTCTCATTTTTTCAATTTAAAACTCCAAAATTTGGAATTTTTATTTTTAAATAAATCCATATATTTCTTGGGAAACATTTAAGTTAAAATAAAACCGTTTCTTTTTCAATTGAAAAAACGTATAAAGTTATCATTTTATATAAGAATCAATAAAATAAATTTATTATCATTAATATGACATAAAATTGATTCAATATTATCTTGTTTTCCATATTCTTCCCCACTTTTAGAAATTTCACCCTCAAAATTTTATTCATTTCTTAAATAAGTGAGAGTATTTTCCCTCGTAGCTTTTTTAAATTCCCATATTGCTTCTTCCATCATTTGTTTTTTCCATAAAAACATAACTAAGTGAGTTTGATTATTCAAAAACATGTTATATCTATGGTATATAATCTTCATTAGCTTTTCCTCATAGGAATGATTATCCTCTAATTGTACCACTTCATGGATCAAAACATGAGATGTATTTGGTGCGTACTTCCTTATTAAAGAAACCTAAAATGCGTCATGTAACTGATATTAAATAATATTTAAGGTTAACATATAATTAAATAATCCAAATTTATCTAGAATTTAATAGGATTTAATGTATCATGAGATCAATTTTCCCTTTTTACCAAAACACATTATGTTCTTCTGGGGAGATATTTAAAGAAATATGTGGTCACCAACCTCAAATGAATGGTCTCTCATATAATTTTATTCATAACTATTTTTACTTATTTATGCTTCACTCATGTGGTGATGAATAATATTCACTATCTAAACCATATCTTCGACCAATTTGAGTCCCAATAATTTCCTCTGAACAACTTTGAGCCAACATGATGGAGTCCCAAATAATTTTTTATATAATGCATTAAAAGGTGTCATATTTACACTTGAATGAAAATTGTTATTATAAGAAAATTAAACTAAATAAAGATGTTGATCCAAAAATCTATAATAATTAAATAATAAATATAAAATAATATCCTTGAAATTCTGAATTTTATGCTTTGATTATCTTTCATATTGAGGATGAAAAGCTAAAATGAAATTTAATTTAGTACCCATCGACATATAAATTACATTCAGAAACATCTTTTTAAACTTAGAATCATGATCAAATAAAATGTATTGGGGAACTCTATGTAACCTTCCTATTTACTTAAGATAAATTCTTGTATGTGGATTTAAAGAAATAATATCTTGAATAAGCCGAAAATATATAGATTTATAAAAATAATAAAAAATAACCTAAATTGCATTATTAAATCCTGATTTCCATTGTAATTCCACTATTAAATTGCATTATTAAATCATGATTTACATTGTAATTCCACTATTAAAACTGCATATATATTCTACCATTTTCATTATATAACTAAAAATGTTTTATTCACCTGATCGTGTTATCGATCACATCAAATTAGAAATTTTTTTATAGAATTTATACAGTATAACAGGAACCCTAGTCCATCTCTTGATGAATACTTAGATAGTTATTTTTAAAATAATATTTTGATTATGAAAATAAAAGTAGAATAGGATTTCTGAGAAAATGAGTTTTTTATTAAAGAATAAAATAGATTTACGTAAGTGATTAAACAAAGAAGAAATTGAGAGATTTTATTAATCATGCTTAACCCAGGGAAATTTCATGATGATCATCCTTCAATACTTCAAGATATAGGGTTTAGATATTTTAATACATGGTTTTTAAAACCTATAAGTAGATTTTAACTAATTTTATACTATGATACCTACTAGTATTAGATAAAAAATATAAAATGATTCACTATCTACCACCGATGATAGGGTGACTTTTGCTTGACTTCATAACAGAAACCGACCATGGAAACAAATTATAAACTCAACATATTGTGCATGTTTTTATGTTATTTAAGCATGATACCATGAAATAAATTTACATGGAGATGTTTGAATTTATGTGAATTAAATTTACTAATATAAACCACAAAAACACTATCATTGAAAGGTGTAACAATAAGTGGTGAGCAATGTATGGATCAACACATGAATTGGTACCCCTCATATGAGTTTGAATATGATATACCAGTACATAACTCAATTAAATAAAAATATTGATGGGGAGGAAGCCTTATATGTTGAATATTCATGTACCAAAGCTTCCACTATTACCATTTAGTAAAAACTCCCTTGATAATGTGGGGGAGAGTCATTTTATGACCAATTACATCAAACATTCCACAAAAAGATGTCAAATATCTATGGGGTTAGGTGACTAATCATGGTATAATTTCTAACATTAATTTTTACTATTAGTTGACTTAATTAATCATAAAACATTGACTATAAATTATTGGGAGATTTTGGCCTTTTACTAGCTATCCAATAGATGTGGATTCATCAAACTTAGAGTTCTGAAGCCCGAGTGATGGCCTAATCGCTATAGGTGGGTCCAACCTATCTTTCCCAGAATTCTATCACATTGTGGGAATCTTTTGGGACACTTTTACTAGGATATTTTATTTAGTCCTACTGGCTGAATTAAATCCCATTGATCATATAATTCTATGAAAATGAATTCCCACATTTGGATCAGTATATATAATGTTATGATAAAAATAGTGATCTATTATTGAATTGGGTCATCTTAAAATTACATCTATTCTAGAATGTTTTCAACACATGAATTCAAAATATAAATTTAGTGAAAAAAATTCCTAATGGGATACTAAAACTGATAATAATTTTATACACAAGTGTAAGGGTGATAATATATGGTATATCACTATGTGATCACACCCTCACACATAAACCTTTATACTCTTGGGAAGAGTCTTATATTCTAATCAAGTATCATTCCTAAATAAATGGTAAGAAAACTATAAGATTATATTGAAATTAAATACATCATGTATTATCTATAAAATCAATTTTTCTATCACTCTTTTTCTATCACATTAAAAAAAATTCAAATTCATTTGTTCACCCCTGAAACATGTCGCAACCTACTTTACATATATCTTTTCCCTCTTTACTCCAAGATTATATAAAAGTGGATTTATGGTCATTTACCATAGTTTTTGTGATCTCACCATATTATTTCTATGATTCTTATTTCTCAACTAGTATAAAATATCACACAAATTAAAATGAATTGAAACATGTTGTTCTAGGTTTTGAGGGTTGGTAGGATTTTTTGTTTAAAAATATGATGCTCTAGATGAGTTTTTAATCTCTTAAGTGAAAATCTTGTCAAAATTAAATAAGTGTTCAAAATTAATGTTCTCACCCAACCACTCATAGAGTGTATCACATCCAAATCACTCTCCCTCTTGGAACTTTTTTTGGTTCAAAACTAAGGAGTGGATAATAATGAGTAATCCCCCTCATTTCTCCATTTATTCTTTTCATTTTGTTAATTTTATTTTTTTCAACGTATAAAATATATATATATAATTTATTTTTTCCAATAAAGAGGGAAGCATGTGTAAAATAATGATATAAGATGGATTCTAAACCCATAACCCAAAACCAATTTTTGTTCCCATTCACTTAACCCATACCAATAAATTATTCCAAAGAATTCCCATGGAAACATCCTCTCCCCAACACTTGATGAAAATAAAATAAGAATTTACATAAGAGATTGGTATTTAGGGATAAATTATCATTAAGTGCGGCTACTTAATAGGAATTTCATGGTCTCTAAATCTTAATATAGTTCAAATGCCAAGGTGGTCAAATATATGATTTACTTGTACAAATGGATTTTCAATTAAACAATGGCATCTATCATGGGTGTAGAACACTATAATCATATGGATAAATATATAATCAAGGAAATATTTGGTTTCTAAAAATTAAATGATAATTTCAACAAAGTGAATAAAAGGAAGAACATTTAATAAAAGGCATATAATGTATCTTATGTAAAGGATTTAAAATTTTGGTCACTATTAATGAGGTATGGTTTCAAAAATACATTAAAAATCCCTTGAATAATTTGAAAATATAAATTCTAGAAAAAGATCATATATCAACATTCATTTAAAATCATTTTTCAAAAAATAATGTAATTTTACAAATAATAGAATCAATCATGAAAAATTATTATGTATATTCTACTGAGGATAAAAGTTTATCTAAAAACAAAAAAAAACAATAAAAAATATAGAAAAAAAGAAAACAAAACTAATTTATGTGATTTTTTAATATAAGTCCTAACTATCATATTTCACCACCCCATGCATAAAAACTACACTTTCTTCGATTTAGGAAATTTAAATAACTATACAAGTAACTATAAGTTGGGAGAATGGACATATTGTTATATTGTTTCATATGTGGCATACATTAGCTAGATTTCCTCTATTGGATGTTTTATAAAATCTTCATCAATGTCTTTAAGACACTTTCTATTAATGGTAAAACTCTGACAACTCTTATAATTATAAACCTATATTCTTCCAAAAGGGTTAACATTGGTAACATAATAATTATCGATCCATTGAGAACAAAGAAAACTTTGTTATATATTTATCCAGGAATTGTACATGAGGACCCTGTCACAAATATAAAACATCCAATAATGAGTCATCTCTTCATGTATACCCTTTTTCATTTCTTTATAGATTCATGAGTTATCTTATGCTTCATGTCTAATCTATTCCAACTCCTGAATATGCAACATTCTATGCACACATGCATCTGAGACATTCATATTATATTATTTAACAGCATAATATGCCTAATTCTATACCTCTATAGGAAAGTGAAAATAATTTCCAAATAAAATACTATATTGTAAAATTTATATTAGAAATTTAAAAATTACATAGTACACCCAAAGTGAATCCTCCAAGAATAAACCAAAATCTTCCCAATTTGGTTGTACTACTTTTCCCAAGATTTTCTTAACTTATCAATCTTAATTTTATGTTTTTTAAATTAGTTTTGGGGTGATATGTATTGGAAAATTTTTGAACAAGAACAAAATTACAGAGTAATTTTTTTGTTATGATTACAACCTTGATCACTAATGGTGAATCTTCGTAAACTGAACCTACTAAAAATATAAGATCTCACAAAATTGAGAACTGTAGAAGAGTCCCCCATCCTTGTATCCTTTCATTCCACCCATTTAGAGATATAGTAAATAAATAATAATACTTATACCAATAATTTTTTTTTAAAAGTTTACATGATTTCATTACCCCACGCATCAATGATATCACAAAATAAAATGGGTTACTGGGGAATTTCATTACTCTTGGAGATATCTTCTATGAATTGACATCATGTGCAAGATGTAAAAAACCGATGCGAATATCTATATAATTTTTTCCAATAAAGTATATAGTCAAAAACCTTTAAAGTTATTTGTTCATTACCAAAGTGTCCCCCACATCCAAAATGTGTCAGAAACTCAAAACAAAAGTGAACTCATGGTTTTGGATGCATTGATGAACAAACTGGTCACTAAAAATTATCAACGTGTATTTTTCATTCCAAATATACAATAGTGAATCACTCTAAATTCATTGGGATTGTAAAGTGAAAAAATATATGGGGTCCCTAGATGCTATTAAATAAATCACAATGTCTGTATACAAAGGGGTAAGTTCTACTACATACTAAAGGTGCTCATCGAGGAAGAATTCTCCAATTGGGAGGGATG
Source organism: Viscum album (assembly GCA_963277665.1). Classification (NCBI taxonomy): domain Eukaryota; kingdom Viridiplantae; phylum Streptophyta; class Magnoliopsida; order Santalales; family Viscaceae; genus Viscum; species Viscum album. Next base: position 1,355,223,509 of record OY728145.1, read on the forward strand.
ATTCTAAATTGTTGTCTAATTGTGTGGAAATCCTACTAATATTGTTTTCTGAATTTTTTTGAATTATATCTTATCTGGAATCTCTAATTTAAACACTTGGATGGGGGATATCCACTGTATTAGGTGGGGCCTATGTTTGGGTTTCTTAAGGTTAAATCGAAGGGTAGCATGATCTGAAAATATAATGGATTTTTACCCAAGAATATATGAATGAATTATTTTCAAGGAAAACACTACAGAAATAAGTTCTTTGTCAATGGTTTTTTATTTTTACTATTGAGATTCAATGGAATGTGAGGAATACATAATGACATAAGGATACCATTGAATCCTTTGTGATAAAACTTCCCCAACTCAAACATTAGAAGCACACACATAAGTTAAAATAAGAGATCCCACCTTGGTTTTTTGATGATAGGAGGTGATGTTAGACTCGTTTTCAGTAAATTAAATGTACTGTCAAATTTTTTATCAAAAACAAATAAGAATATTTTTTACTAATCAAGATAAGGGAAGTGAAATCATACCAATATCTTTAATGAATCGATTGATAAACCCAACATGATCCAAGAAAGATCACACATAAAAAACACATTTTTTATATGGAATGGAGGACATTATTTCAACTTTTAATTTATGAAATTGAATTACCTTACTCAAAAAAAAATTTCCAAGAACTATGGCCAAATGTACCATGAAGTGGAATTTCTTATAATATAATATTTGATCTTTTTCAATGAAATGGTAAAAGAAAAAACCTAGTTGTGTCAAAATATCATTAATGGAAGAGACATAAACTTGGAAATCTTCCATAAAAACTTCCACAAAATTGCCTAGGTACTCAAAAATTATACTGAATATAAATCCATGAAAATTAATTGGAGAATTAAACATAACAAATGGCATCTTCATATATAAAAATGTGCTAAATATATAGGTAAATGTTGTATTTTATTGATCCTTAAGGGTTGTATGAATTTTAAAATAACATAAATATCCTGAAACGAAATTATAATGGAACAAACCATCAAATCATTCTATATTTGTTAAGTTGAGTGTATAAAAAAGTGGTCCTTTTTAATGGCTTGATTTAGTTGGTGGTATTCAATATAGACTCCCCAAATGTTTTCCACACATGTTTGAACTAGTTCATTACTTTCATTTGATAGTACTATTATTCGTGTTCTCTTAGGCACAATGTGTACTAGGTTATCCTATTTACTATTAGATATATTATTGATGATACCAACAACATAAAAATCACATAAATCCAATTCTACCACTTCCAGGAGGGTGGGATTGAACCGACATTGAGATTTCTTAACAATCATAGATTTATCATCTAAAATTATATTATGCATGAAAATATGTGGGATAATTCCATGAATATAATCCATGGTCCATCCTATTTATTTTCTATAGTCCCATTAAAGGTCTATTAGTTTTGATTCATGACCTAGAGATGAGTTTTTAGAAATAGTGATGGGAAATTGTTCAATACCCTCAAGATAAGAATATTTTAGATTAGATAGAAGTGGTTTTAATTACAACATCGATGATTTTTTGGATTTAGAGAAGGGATTTATGGGTGTGAGTCTATAAATTTTTTTATTTTATTATATTTATTCTATTTGGAAAGGAAATTAATGGAAATGTGATTATTGAATCACTGGTGGTAATGGATACCTTAGAATGAAATAAATCATTAATTTAAAGACAAAAATAACATTTTTTTCAAACCCAATCAACACTCAAAATTTGGATTAAAACTAAAATAATCTAAGAATGAAGAATATGAAAATAAATAGATTAGGGGTTAAGGAAAGAATTTTTTTGTGTATGTAATTAGATAACACTTCTATAGAATAAATAAGAGGAGTGGAGTACTCTTTAAGAGAGTGTTTTATAGGATCAAGGATATTGAAAATTTCATTTTCTCCACCAAACATCATGGATAGTGTACCATTGTTAACATTGATTATTGTATTTGCAGTTTTAAGGAAGGGCCTTCCAAGAATTTGTGGGTATTTTCCATAGGTTTGGTTATATTCAATCTCAATAATGTAGAATTCAATATGGAAGATGATATTATTTAATCACATAATGTCATCCTCGATCACACTTATTTAGTGTTTCGTGCTCTAGTTGGAATGTTTCATCATGATTCCCATTGGATAAAGCTCTCCAGCATTCAAAAAAAGTATACATGGAGTAAGGAATAACATTAATTGAATCACGTAAATTAATCACTTCATCATTAAATATAGTCTTCTCAGTGGTGAAATGAATAGTAAAAGTGGTAGGATCCTTGAACTTGGTTGGCATTTAATGTTGTATCAAGGGTGAGACAATCCTTATATGTTTGAATCTCTCATTACCCTTTAGTCATCATCTATGGGTGAAATGTTCTTTAATTAATTTTTTATATAGTGGAATTCGTTTAACTACATCCAATTGATAAATGTTAACTTGTAACATTTTAAATGTTTACATTATATATTTATCTATTTCATTACCAAATTTTTTCATTGATTTAGAATGTATTTTGGTAATGGGTATAGGAATGGATTGTTTAGTGAAATACTCAATGATAAAAATTTTACCCTTTTTTCTCCAGTTGTAACTTTCAAGGGTAGAGAAAAATAGTGTTCAATTGGAGGACATACCTGTTGTGTAGAATCAGTAGAAGGAGAATCTTCATTACCACTATGAAGTGTGAGAGAATATAAATATCTTTTTTCCTTAAGATTGGAAATTGGTTGGTATGGTATTTATCTAGTAACTTGTATGTTTAACTATGTGCTGGTTTTCTCCAGTTTTCCCATTTGAGCTTATTGGTCTTGAATATAAGTTTGGGTAATCTATTATAAATAGAGGTTATGAGATTCCATTTTCTTCACCATGCCCTCAAGTATTAGTTGAGATTTTTGAGGAGGATGATTATGTCATGATGGTAAAGGATAAAAAGGTTTCAAACCATGTCCTTACTAATACAAACTATCTTTTGTGTAGATTGATTCTCCTCTTTATTAGTAATATGGTTATACTTAACTTTGAGGTTTTTGATTTGGCCTAAATGATTCTTCCTTAATAGGGTGGTGCTTGTTGAAATTGACTCCCAGGAAATAATAATGCACCCATATTATATGAATCCAAAAGTTGTGGGAATTAATTAGATAAATGAGTGTTATTAGAATAAATACCAAAATATAATGGAATGGGTGGACAGTAATAATTACCTTGATCCTTAGATATTTTTCAAAGAGGGATACTCATTTTACCATGTTTATTATCTTCCTTTTTTTCAATGGATGAATGAATTACCTCATGAATACCTTGGGTGGGGGAATTTCTCATGTACCAGATTTTTGTGCATTTTGAGCCATTTTTAAGATTAAATAACAGGTGGTGGTAGGGTTTTTCTCCCTAATTAACCACCATTTGATGCATATATCGTGTCGTGAACCATAGGGAGAAAAACCTCACAGAATTATTGAATAGTAAATTTTTCACTAATTTTTTTGTGAGGGAAAATTAAGAAAAGTATTTTAAATATCTCTTAATATTCATTATGGGTATCTCTTTATGATTTCCCAATTCCAAATATTTCTTTTATAATTTATGATATTCAGAAGGTAGGTAATAAATTTTCATGAAATATTTATTTAAGGTCATTTAATTCCCAAATTGTGGTTTTAGAATAGCATATCCATTATTTTGTTACACTATCAAGATAGAAAGTTAAGGCTCGAAACATATTCAGGTCATCCTTTACATTTTGGGGTTTCATAGTGGATCACAATAGATGTTTTTATAGGTAATCACTAGGAGGACCATGAAATTTAGTATGGTTGTGGATGATGCCTGATTTCATATCAATGTGAGATAAATTCGAAGAATATTGGATATGTGTAGGTTGGTACTCCAAATTAGGGGTGTTCAATTCTTTTAAGGTATAGTTATTTGTATCCATGTTTTTAGGAATTTGATTTGGTTCAAACATTGATTTTTTTTGGAATAATTGAGCTTCCATAATAGGCTAATCAGTGTTACTATATTTATCGACTCCACAAGTCATAATATTTTAGTAGATTATCTTTTGAATTTCTAGGTTATGTTCAAACAGTTTTTATTTTCCTCATCAGGTTATGAAAATAAGTTACATAGTTTTTTAATTTTATTATTATTAAGATATAATTAAAGGTCCAAAATCACTGACACTTAAAAATTAATATAAATAGAAATAAAAGGAAATAAAGTTTAAGGAATGAAAAAAAAAATATATTACTAAATAAGAGATAAGATAGAAGAAGAAGAAGAGGGAGAGAGAGAGAGAACATGCAAAAAAACACAGCAAAAATGGGAAGGGGGAATGTGATTTAAAGGAGTAATAAAAATGTAAAAGAAATAAATAAAATGGAAAATTGATATTGTGTCCCTAGAAATGACCCCAAAATTTGATCACATTGTTGAGTGCATAAAATTAGAAAAAACATTTCAAGAATTTCTATAGTACAATAAAACCGTAGGTTGTCTCATGATGGAGCCTTATATCATTAAATTTAAAATTTGTTTTCTAATTATGTAAATAAAAGGAAAATGTGATATTATAATTTTTTGTATATTATTGATTTAAGAATAAAACAGATTTAACCTAATTATTAAACAAGGTAGAAATTATCAGATTTGATTAACAATGATCACCCAGGGAAATATTATTTTTTTAAACCCCAATAACTTAAAGATATAGCGTTTATAACTCTTAATTCATGCATTTTAACACCTATAAATATATTATTAATAATTTAATACTATTATTTATCATATGGTTCAGTCAAAAACACAAAATGATTCATCAGCTACCTTCATTGGTTAGGTGATTTGTGTTTGACTTCATAAAAGAAACTCACCAAGGAAACTCACGAAGAACTCAGCATGTTATCCAAGTTTGTATATTATTTTAGTGTGATAACATGACATAAATTTACAGGTCCATGGTATTGTTTATGTTAATTAAATTTACTATTATAAACCACACAAACAACACAATTGAAAGGGGGAATAATAAGGGGGAAAGGTGTGTGAGAAATCACACGAATGGGTAACCCCAAACATTATAATATGAGTTTGAATATGAAATACAAATAATTAACTCAATTATATAAGAATATTACCTGAATAAAAAAACATAAAATAAAATTTTAAATATCATTAAATTATTTCAAATAACAAGCAGGGGATTTACATAACATTCCTACATAGGTGATCGTAATGAGTTTAGAACTCCATTCAAGGGGAAGAATCATTAGATGTTGAATATTAATATACCAAAGCATCCAACCTTAACCTCTAGTCAAACATACGTTGATAATTAGGGGGATTCTGTTCATGAATATCTAAATGAATCTTTCCTAAAAACGATGTTAATTGTCTAATGGACTTAGTGAATATTCATGGAAGACATTCTTACTCTACTTTGAATGGGTAGTTTTCTGATATAGCCAAAAATTGTTGAATTAAAATTAGTTATGGGGTTGTCCTTCAACTAGATATCCAATGGAGGTGTAATCATCCAAAATGGAGGTTATAATCCCATGTTATGTCCTAAGAAACTATAGGTTGGTCGAATATATCTAACCCAAAAAATATTCACTTTGAGGGAATATTTTGTACTTCTAGTGCTCATATCCAGCCTTCAGTTCAGTTTTATAAATTAAATCTCAATGATAATAGAATCCTAACAAATTTAATTTTCATATTATTATTAGTTTATATAATGTTAAGATAAAAATAGTGAACTACTTTCAAATTGGTCCATTGTGAAATTACATTTTTTTAAGTATGTTTTCAACACAATAATTGCAAATATACATTGAGTGAAAATGATTTAATAAAGGGATACTAAAACCCATAAAAATGTAATACACAAGTATAAGGGTGATAATATATGGTTTATCATTATGTGATCATCATCCCCTTTGTAGTTTTCATTTTGCTTTAAACTTCTAAAAAGTCAAAAATTTCATGGTAAAATCAATTATACCCTTCTTCTTACCTTCTCAAAAAAAATTTCTTGAAGGTCTCTATATGTCATTGTGTGGCTAGGATAATCTCAAAATAGAGAGTAGTGAGACTCACATAACAATTTATTCTTTAACTGGGAATCAAATGAAAAAACCATGATCTTCATTATGAGCCAATATAATGTTTTGTAATAAAGATAAATGTACAGATATCGGAGAAAAAAATGAAGGAGTTTCAACATAAATAATTTAAAGTATAATATTTATTAAATCATTATTTAAAGTATCATGTTCCAAATGTAGCATAGTTAATGACACATTATATTTTTCAGCCATGGAATTGGATAATGTTTTTTTCTTTATCAAGATTATAGTGAATTGTGAAATTTTAATCCTTTATCAGTTATATACATCTCTTTGCCTCGTGTTCAAATCATTTTGAGTGAATATATACTTTAAGATTTTATGGTCAATATATATTTCATATTTATACCCATATAGATGATTCCTCCATATTTTCAAATCAAGAACTAATATATATCTCAATTTCATGTGTAGTATAATGTTTCTCATGGGGTTTCAATTGGAAAGATTCATACATGATAACTCATTCATTATAAATCAAGAAACAACCAAGACCCTTCAAATAAGAATAACTATAAATTAAAAACTCCCCATTTCTAAGTGGAAAGGATAAAATGGGTGTATTAATGAATCTTATTTTTTAATTTATATAAGAATTAAAAAATTTCTTTTTCAAAATAAATATTATCCCTTTTTGAGTTAACTAAGTGAGTAGACTAGAAAACTGGGAACTTTTTTCAATAAATCATTGCTAGTAACCCACTAATCCAAGAAAACATTGAATCATAGTGACATTTTTTGGGATTTTCCACTCTACCAACACTTCATTTCTAGTAATATCTATAGTTTTGTCTTCTTTAGAAACAATATTCCCAAGTAATAAAATATTTTTTAACCAAAATTCAAATTTATTAAATTTTCCATAAAACTTATTTTCTTTTAATGTCTATTGAGAAATCCTTATATTTTTATCATGAAACTCATATATTTTATAGTATACCAAGATATAATTGATAACCATAACCAAAATGTTACATAAACACTCAGGGAACACTATTTATTAGAACTATAAACACAACATGTGAATTTTTTAATCTAAATAAAATAACCACAAACTCATAATGGTCCTAAAAAGTATGAAATGTAATATTTGGAATGTCTTATTATTTATATTTTACCATTGATCTGTTTTTTAAAGTAATTATCCATTTTTTCAGGATTTCAACATCGGTAACATTTCTTGGATCTCATAATACATTCTTCCTAATGGTTATTTCCACACTAATCACAAGAGTGTAATCAAATTTTCTTACATTTGGGGTTCTTCTGTGAATGAATCCACATTTCTTACACCAATATTTCTTCTTATAATTATTTTATAAAACTATAAAAACTCCATATTGGCTCTATCAACACACCACACAATTTCCCCATAACTTTTGAACTCATTAGAAACAAGATCCATTTGGATACATAGCTTCAATCCCATGTAAAATCAATCAATATTACTATCATTGTCCAAAACAATTTGTGAGTACATGGAAAATATAGTAAAATTAACTTCATGGTTGGATATAGAGCCCTCCTCCTTTTTCATGAACTCTAGGAATTTACATTCCATTCTATGTCTAATAAATTTAGGAAAATACTTTTTGTGGAAGATATCTTTCATTATAATCCATTAAATGGAATTAATTTCTTTATTTTCCTTAGTTTTATTAATCAAATACTACCATTGATCAGATTCACCTTAAAAAAGATAAATACAAGGGGTTCATTCATGATGTTCTAAATATCCTATAACTTGAAATGGATTCTCAAAATTGTAAATTCATCCTTCAGTTTTCACTAGATCTGAGGATCCACCAATAGTTGGAGGGTATTATTTTATAAAATTAACTATTATCCACGTATTCTTCTATTTGGAATTTGGTCACTCTCTTACATTGGTAGAAATATTAATTTCTCTTTTCAACTGATTTAACATAGCTAAAAAAATATTGTGTTCTTATTCTAGTCATTCCAAAGTGCTAGTTTGAAAGGTTATTATCCTTCTAATTCCATTATACCACAAGTTTGATTATCCCTCTGTAGAAAAGAAGTTCTAAATAGAGAAAGATTAACTGAAGAAACATGTAAATATTAAAAATTCATCCCAAGATAAAATAATATAAATTATAATCTCTTTAAAGTTTCTTTTATCATCCTTGTAGCCTCTACATTAACCTAAAACATTGTTCTAATACCAACTATAATAACCCATACTTTAATAAATTCAAAATAACATCATTTATAACAAATGTTCTATTTCATAAATTTCTAAGATATTTTTAGTTCATATTTTTTGTGAATTATGTAAAAATTACAAAATAAATAAGGCATTTTCACATAGTTTCCATTTTTCTCAAAAAATAAGTTCATTATAAAGACACGCTTTCTTCATTCAAGGTAACTCCCATAATTGGAACTCTGAATTTATTAATGTTTCAAATCAACCTTTAACTATTTTTAAATCATTTTTAAACATTTTATGAGTAAACAATTAGTAAGGGACAAAAAATAATAGAAACATTTTTGTCTATTTATAGACCAGAATGATACATAAGAAATTTGTTTCATAATAAATATTTTAGTTCAAATGTCTATCTATTTTTCCATGAATACAACTTAATTTATCAATATATTTCTTAAAACATTTCATATTAATTCTTAAAGTAAAAACTAATAAACACAAGATTTTCTAGGAAATGATGCTAAATCCTGAACACCTAACCGTGAAAAACAATCCTTTCACACTTTTCCTGAGAAAAGGTATAAATTTTTATTAAAACATAAACTCATTTTTATACCATTTGAAAACAAAATATTTACTTTAAAAACATTTCAAGTATAAAATTTAGGTACCTTGGGAAATTGTCCTTACATTCACCCCTACAAGAACCCACATAATGGAATCACCTAACCTTCTAATTCACATATTTCATAGGAGTAAATTATGAATGGGAAGCTCTACGACTTTACCCCATACATTAGAGAGTTATAATGGTCGCACTCATCAAAAAATCCATATCAAGATCACCCATAATTTATATAAAATTTCCAAGAACCATATAATGAATAAAACATATATATATTTTAATTTTATGATAAAACGCATTTTAATTGTCTTTCAATCCCATAAGTATTAACATTTTAAATTATCTAAAAAAACTCCAATAAGTTTTTTTCCCTTGAAAAACAATTAAAAACGAAAAAATACAATACTATTGAGAGAAATATTTTATTTTAAAATAACCATGGTGGTTTGAAAATAAATCTTGATAATGACTATTTTTTATGATGGTGGGAAACCTTATTCAAGTTGTATATGTTAAAAACATTCTTTTTTAACATTTGTAAAAAATAAAAAAAATTACCCACACTGAATATATTGAAAAGATTAATTTTTAATTCTTGGTAATATAAAGTTAAAAATAATATAAAATAACCTTTATTTACCTTTAAATTATAAATAAGAACATTCTAAAAATATTTAAAAGAACCATACGTGGAAGAAAAATATTTGGAATGAAAATTTGAAAATAATATTTTTTAAAAAAATCTCTTACCATGAGTAATTACATGTATCCTTCAAATGTATACACTCTTGAAAAATAAGATTATATTATTTTTATACTTGATTATGAGATATTTTCATGTTCATTCTATTAGTATTATTCCCTTTATTTCATTTTCACCATATTTTACTTAGTTTCTAAAATAGTGAAGTTCACATTGGTTATTTTGAGGACATTCGATTTGTTAGTCAGAAATGAAATTTTTAGGTAGAATATTGTAAAAGTGATCATGGTTCCATCATCTATAGAAAATTCTTAGAAGATAAGTAATATATTAGAATATGGTAAAAGGGATCATGCTTCCGTCATAGCATATATCATGGGTAAGATGATAAGTAGTATACTATCTTTAAATAATCATAATAATTTCATAATGATATTTTATATTCATTAATTGCATATTTATAAACATTAGTGTGGGGTGGTGATGTAGAATGAAACACATCGCTTCGTAGAGGTGGTAGTCCACATATACTCACGGATAATGTTTTTATTTCCCATATGATGTAAAAGAGATATAAAATAGTTTTTACATCAACATAAAATCATTTAAGTATAAATAATATATTTATTTAAATATTTTTTAGTGTTTATAATAGATTTTAAGGAGTTTGAAGAAGTAATAAACTTGAAATAGGTCAATTGAGAATTATATTGTCCCCTCTGATTTCTCCCTTTTAATTATACCTTAATAATTTTAGGATTATTATTTTTAAAATACCAAGACCATTGAAATGTGGTTGAAGATTTTGGGAATTAATTTGGTCATGTATTGATCAATATAAATGTCTAAAGTTGTGTGAATAATATAGGATATGGGGTTCCCTTTTATAAGTGAGGGGAGTGGCACTCTTGAAATTATTAAAATATTTAAAATAATATAAAGTCTTATTAATGGGAAAGTGTCACTTAAAAAACTAAAATTTTAATATAAGGTGATAAATATCAATATACTATCATCCAATAAAAATTAAGATAATATTTTTGGACCTTATCACTTAGTTTACACCTTAATTAATCTCTTTAACCCTCTTTATCGTGGTGACTGAATTATTACCAAGGTTACTTTTCAAAAATACTAAAAATGACATTTGAATCATTAATAAATTTAAACCTATTGGTTAAAAATATAAAATCAATATTTAATGGTTCAATCTTTATAAGTGGAAAAAATAATTTTAATACAAGAGCATAGCATGTAATGTAAAACATTTTTTTGAAAAATGTGATTTTAAGCCTAAAAATTAAGTTATTCGAAACACAATATAATACTAATTCATATAGAATTATTTTTAATATTTGTATTCTAATGTTAATTATATCACATTATACGAAATATAAATATAATAGGAATTTTTAAAATATTTTAAAATAAATTGTAGTTTTAACAAAAATCGGTATTTTTCAATATTCACCCAAAAATAAATATCTTCATAAAAATTAAAAAAATTAGCCCTAAGATAATTTAGATATGATTAATCCCAAAAGTAATTATATTTTATCAATGTAAAACTCTAAAATTTATATTTTTTTTATTTTAAAATAAAACCAGATATTTCAAGGAAAACAATTTAGCTAGAATAAAACCATTTCTTTCCTACAAAAAATAATATAAAATTATGATATTATTTTTGAATAAATAAAAATATATTATTAAACCTTATTAATACAAAAAATTTATTCACCATTATCATTAAATGTATTTCCACATTTTGTCACTTTTAGATATTGCATCCTTATAATTTGATTCATTTCTTAAACAAGTAATGGTATTTTTTTTCTTCATAGATTTTTTTGATTCCCATGTTGATTTTTCCATTATATAGTTTTTATAAAACCTCAACCATGAGAGTAACATTATTTCATAAAACCTTGTCTTAATAAACTATAATAATCACTTTATTTTCTTTATAATAAATATTCTCTTCTCTAAATTTACCACTTCCAGGATCAAAACATGATATAAAATAGGTACATACTTCCTTAGAAAAGAAACAAGAAATGCATCATGTACCGGAGATAAACATAGAGGTATGGATTCAAATTAATATAAGGATCCCAATTTCTCTAAAATTTCATAAGGATCAATGAATTATGGGCTTTTTTTCATTTCACCAAAATTTATTATTCCATTTTGAGGTGGTATTTTAAAAAATATATGGCCACCTAACTCAAAAGAATGGTCTTACCTCCAGTTATTGTCATATATATTTTATATAATATTTTCATGCATCATGTGATGTTGAATTATATTTATTGTATCAACAATCTCTTCATTAAATTTTTGTCCCTATAAGTACATCTCACAGACTTTTTCAAAATATACCAGAGTTTGACATCATTTTCTATATAATTTCTCAAAAAGGATTCATATGTTATCTTGAATGAACACTTATATTATATGAAATTAAACTAAATAAAAATTCTCATAACAAATTCATTGATAATCTAAATTGAAATCTCGAATAATATCCTCCAAATTCTGAATTGTATGCTCTTATTTTCTTTCATATTGAGGATGAAAGATCTGAAGGAAATTTAATTTAGTACATATCGACATCTAACGTCCTTTCCAAAAATTTGATGAAAACATGGGATTGCGATTAGAAACAATGGAGATGGGAACTCTATATAACCAAACTATATCCTTAATATAAAGTCTTGAAAGTTGATTCAAAGACATATTATATCAAACAGGTTGAAAATTCATAGATTTATTCAAATGATCAAAAATAACCCAAATCACATTATTACCTCGTGATGTTTTTGTAATCCTGCCATAAAATGAAAGGATATGTACTATTGTTTCTGTTATAGCACTAAAAAGGTAGAATCATACACTTAGAAAGATTTCATTCATCTTTAACATACTAAAAAGTGAATCATTTCATGGTAAAATCTACTATACCATCTTCATTTCTTCGGAAAAAAATTATTCTTAAAGGTACCTACCCATATTAGTGCTTCTATGATGAATAAAAAATAAAGAGTTGTGAGATTCTCTTAACAATTTATTTTTTAAATGGGAACCACATGGAATATATAACCTCTTTTAAAATATGATAAAAACTTATTTATCCATATTAAACTCTAAAAAATTACACTTCTTCATCAATTGTACCCTTTTTTATTAACCATGATCTTACATCTAAGCCTTTTTAATTATTTCTGAAAAAATTATCATACTGATACATAAGAAAAAACGGGAAGGATTTTCTGTATACACAATTTTCATGAAAATATTTTTTAAATCATTAAATAAAGGGTCTTATTCCAAATTTAACATAGTTAATGATGTATTATTTTTTTGACTCAACGCAATAGGTACCTTGTTTTCATTACCAGGATGATATTAAATTATGAAATCATAATCATTAATATATTATTTACATCTTTTGTTCTGCATGTTCAACTATTTTTGAGTGAATAATTACATTAAACTTTTATGGTCAATATATATTTCCCATTTCTACCCATATAGATAATTCCTAAAACTTTTAAAAGAAAAAAACTACCTCTTAAATCTCAAGGTAATGTGAATGATAATTCATCTCTTTGGGTTTCAATTGATGAGATTCATACACAATAACCTATATATTTTTCTTCAACATGCAATAAATTCTATTTAAAGAAACATAATTGTAAACAAAAAACTCTTTATTTTTATATGGAAAGGCTAACATGAGATAATTAACCAGTATATATTTTAATTCATGTAAACATTCATCACCTTACATTATCTATATAAATTTTACTCCTTAATGAGTTAACTTAATTAGTGGGTTTTATAATCAAGCAATGTTTCAAAAAAAAAACCCTCAGTGGTAACCCACTAATCCAAGAAAAACTAAAATATCAATGACATTTATGGTCCTCATCCACTCTTATTCCACTTAATTTCAAGAGGATTAATATTTATTACATTTTTAAAAACAATATTCTCAAGTAATGAAATCATTTTCAACTAAAATTCATAATTACTAAAAAAAAGTTATAAAAATTATTTTATTTTCATGTAAAAAAAATCATCCTCTTCTTGCCATGATATTCATAGATTTTAGAGTATACTAGAATAACATTGTCAAAAAAACCATAAATTTATCAAAATCCTCATGGAAATATCTATACATTCGATTTGTAATACAATAAGTTAATTTGTTAACCACAAAGTCATAACTAAAAGAACATAATCTCCTAACCTAATGTTAAATTACATCTTTGGATTTTTATATTATATTATTTTTAGATTATAGTACCCATACTTGAGATTAATCTTATAAAAAAACTATTCTCCCTAGATATATCACCACTTAATTTAAGGTTCTCACATTTACCATAGTATTAGAAAAAGAAATAATTTCATATAAACTATTTCCAATCTTAATAATCTACACCTTGAGTAACTAACTTACGACATGAATGATCATAATTTCTAAACTCATTTCAATTATAAAATTTTATTGTCTACTTTTCATTACTAGTCTGACTATTACCATTTCTTTATTCTTTATAGTCAAAAGCCATGTGTTGAGGATTTATATATCATTAAACATTCCTATATCTCATAGGAAATTATCGATAATGCTTATTTCTACACTTATCATAGGAGGGTAATTTAATTTTCATATGTTTTGGTTTCTTTGATTAATTCTCCCCCTATCTACAACTTGGATCACTTTTTATCCATATTTTTGTTAAATCCCACAAAATACATCTTGAATTTATCAACACACCACATTATTTGTTCATAAATTCTATACTCATGAGTAACTGGATCCCTTTGTAAACATGAATACAATATAAAGTATAATCGATCAATTTTAATGTCATGGTTCCGAATGAAATTCAGTTCATACATGGTTAATCTAGTAAAATTATCTCCATTGGTAATAATTGGTTCATTCTTATCTTTCTTTAACTGTAGGAATTTTCTTTTCATTCTATGTCATATAACATAAGGAAAAAAATTTAATAGAAGATATCATTAAATAACATTTATTCCATGGAATCAATTTCTTCGATTTCCTTAATCAAATTCCATAATTGATGAGATTATATTTCAAAATGATAAATGGAAAGGGTTATCTATTAATATTATAAAAATCATTGAACATCAAATAACTTATCTAAATCATTCATCAATCCTTCATTTTTCACTAGGTTTGAGTTTCCACCAAAAGTTAAAGGGTTTTGTTACATAAATTACTATAATATTGAAATATTCTTGTATAGAGAAATTTTTCACTCACTTGCTTGGTACCTCTATTGATAGCCTGAATCTTCTGATTTAAAATAGCTATAAACTAATCCGTTCTAATTCCAACCATTATAGGTTAATGATTCAAAAGGATATTATTCTATCAATTTCTTTCTACCTTAGCCACCATATATCCTCTATAAAAGACGATTATGAAGAGTAAAGGATTAAATGAAGCAACATGGAAATATTCATAAATTATCTCATATTAAAAAAATATATATTAAAATATCTTTAAACTATATTTTGACATCACTCTAACCTCAAAAATTAATTAAATAGTTTCTCTAACACCAACTATAAATACTCATTCATTAATCAATCCATAATTATTAGATTTATAATAATGATTGAATTTTTTTACAATTGTATGATATTTTTAGTTTATATTGGTAGAATAAGTAAAATATTATATAACAAAGTGAACATTTCTATATAGTATCTACTTTTTTCATAAAACATTTTTTTTGTAAATAAACACTTACTTCGTTCAAGATAACTCCCATAACTAGAACTCTAACTATATTAACATTTTTAATCATCCATAATGTAACAACTTTATATTTTATGAAGTATTTCTATTTGCATAAATTTTATTTCTTTGGTGTCTTTCTTTAGATGCAATCCTAAGTTTAAATGAACTTCAATATACCATTTAAATATTATTAATTGATGGTTATCACCTAGATGTTAAATTATCTAGAATGAATAGGAAAAAAATAAATTATAACCTAGATGTTTGATTAAAATGTATGAATAGGAAAAACTAACTTATAAATTTTTATAAATCGGTATAAAATCAATTCAGTTTTTTTCAATTGGATATAAATTAAAATAAAATAATACGAAGGTAACATGAGTTTTTTTTAAAAATGTGTTTAAAATGTATTTTTAACTCGATAAATTACATAAATCCATATTTATTAATTATTTTAATAAAATTTATAGATTATATAATCAATAAAATATTTTGACATTCACCTTATAGTTTTTACTAGTTAATGCATATGAATAAATTCTGTTTTATTCTTAAAAACACATTTTTTCTAAAAATTGTTTTTCATTTTCTTTTAATCATTTAGATTAAAATTGATTTCTACCACTTTTAGAAATTGAATCTCGAAAAATGGATTCTATATTTAAAATAATTAGGTTAAAAGTTTTAAAATATTTCTTATTTATTTTTTTTTCATTATGAATAGTCACCATGATAAAGATTGGTCAGCTCGGTAAGTGTAAAACTGGTAAAATAGGGTTAAAACTATGGGGTAAATCATTAAAATGTCTCCAACACTTGACTTTATCATACTATATGAGTCGTTTTCAACAAAATATTTGTTTATGGTGTAAAATTATGTATTTTAAAACATTATTTTGACTTTTAGTACTCATTCTTGACTTTTATCAACATATATTATATTTTATTCGAACTAAAAACTATTTTTGGGTCTTTGCATTAATGGTATGGGTGGAAGGTGTAATTTGGTTTTATCTTGATAAAAAAGTTGGAAAACCTTAAATTTTTTATTACTTTACTAATAAAATTTATTTGAATCTACTTCTCACATGATTTAAAGGTAAAAATACTTTTATGCCTAAATATGGTAGTTTCCTAAAAAAAATCATGCATTTTGCGTACATATATTAAATGTAATTTCAACAACCTATATATTTTTAATCATATAAAATGGATTCCAAATTTTTAATCATCTTGTATAAATTTTGTAATTATTCCCTTGTTTTTCTTATAATTATGTTATCATATTAAAAGTTGCATTGGTATAATTAAGGTTAAATTTGGCTTAAAGGGGGGTTTAAATATGAGAGGGTTAAAATGTCCCAAAAATTTGTATAAATGTGATTGGATAAGTTTGTTTATACCATATCACATATTATATACAAATTTTGGTTGTCTAGGGTCCACATTAGCATGAAACATACCTTATATTAATTTAAAATGTTGAATAATTATAAGAGTGTTAGTCCCCGAACTTATAAAAGAGCACCACTTCTCCTCTCTAAATCAAAAAAATTGATAAACTTATCTCAAAAAAGACCTACCCAAATTCCTTATAATATTCCTTACCCATATCCTAGATCTTATTTTATTCTTATAAGACCTTCATCGTAAGGATTAAGGTGTAATACAATTGGGGTATCTTAAAGAAGAGGAGGTTTAAACGCATATGAAGAAAGAGAAGGCTTATGGTAAATGTTACAATATAATTTTTTCTTAGATTATCTTTAGTGAATTTATATTGATGAAAATTATATGTATATTATCCTTTAAACCCCATATATTTTATTCTCATCTAGTTATTCCAAAAAAATTCAAGCAATAGTACAATTTTCTTCTCTTTGGAACATAAAATGATTGAGAAATTTTTTTTAAGAAAATTTGACCTCATTTCATATTTGGTTGATGAAATTTTTATTCAATGTCTACATTTTATTTTAAAAAAATAAATAATGATTTTTATATTCTCTAAATAATTAATTAAATTCATATTTACCCATGTTTAATATTCTATAAAAATGTTTTTAAAGAATATTCATGTTATTTTCTAAATGAGGTACTTTTTAACAAATGTTTGAGTAGAATATTAATTTTAAAATATAGAAATTTAATGTATTTTTCCATCATCATGACTAATATTTGAATTGAATATTTCTTTATAATTTTTCATGTCTACTTTGAAATAAATTATTTTTCATTGTTTTCTGAGCTATTTTAGTTTTTATATATACTAAAATAAAATTATATTTCTCCTATTTTTAAATAAATTTTATAATTATATTCTATGATTATTTTTCATATATATTAAATCCTTTCAAAAAAATTGTGATTCACTAGGGATATGATCTTAACATACCATCAATTGTTATTCATTGTATGTCTTATAATTATTTAAGGATGATTATATTAAACATGTACCTTTACCATAATATATGCTATAATAGAATGATGTAATATTTAAAAATTTCATTTCCTTTCAGTGGGTTATGATATAATTAATTTATGAATTTTTTTGTTATTTTGGTTCACATATTAATGGTTTTCATTCTGTAATTATTGTGTCTGTTATAGCACTCGAATTCATTGGGTAATGTGATATATATATATATATCAATAGATGATGATGATAGGCATGTACATCATTATAAATATCTATGCTTTCATTTTGATTCATGAGTTTGATTTATTCTAGATATCCTTACAAGATTATACATGAACATGATTATGAATTTATATGTTCAAATTGTTATGTTTCAGTATGATTACTTTTATTTATACTCAGAATATTATGTGTAGATATGATTTCAAATAGCTATGTTCACATTTTCATGTGTCAGTATGATTTCTCCAAACTATGATCACATGATTATTCCAAGACATGATCCTGAATAGATATTTTCACTAGATTATTATTTCTTATTCTTATAATACCACATGAATAGGTTATGAATCTTGAAAGATGAATACTTATTTTACATCTTGATTAATCATGTTCTATATTTTCATTTATTTTGGAGTTCATGATTTAGTCTTTTCTAGGTATGAAGCTTTTACTTTGATAACATGCACTTAATTATGTTATCATACACTTATGATACTTTTATGCTCTCTTATGATTGGACTCTATCATGTTTTCCCTTAATTTTAATTTGATATCACCCTTTCTTAGGTTTTCCTTCCTCAAGTTTTGATGGAAGTTTCAAAGTATGATATATATATAAGGTTACTAATATGAAGAGATCTATAAGATATGATGATGATCTTATACTAAATAAGGTTATTATGTATCTAGTCTCTAAATACACTAAACCTTTATAGTCCCCGGGTGTTTTTAATTGTGATATGTATTGAATATTCAACTAAAATGATATAATATTTATGTTAGTTATTCCTTAAATGACTTTTTTGAAGTAAGGTTTAGTTATTTTTGGACGTTAGGATTAGAAAAAAGTGGAAAAATATAGGGATAATACTAAGTATACGATAACAACCTAAATATTTAGTAAAGTAGAGATTTTGTGGTTTTCCAAGAAAATAAATCCTTTTTTTATACTAGAAAGTGAATGAGGCTATGACATGGATTATAATAGGAGTAATAACTCTAAAATGGGTTGATTAGTTATTAACTCAATTTTCAATGGTTCACAATGATTGGGCCTACGACTACACATCTGGATAGAAACTCTCGGGGTATATCTTGGGTTAATTCAAATTTTCTTTATGAACCATTATAAAGTATTTGAATAGATAATGATCATGGATGATCTAGGTTAAACATAAGGTGTCATGGATTGAAAATAAAGTTTTATGATTTAGGGATCTTATGAATAGTTATTCATGATTATATGATTTATCAATATGACTATTTTTTCCTAGACTATGCTTTTTGGTTTTAGTTAGTGGATGAACTAGTAGGAATCGTGATAATAATGAATGTTATAGGAAATGAAATTACCATCCTCATGAGAAACAAAATGGATTTAGAGTGAGGGTTCAATATCTTTTAGTTAGTATCACTAAACTCTCTCAATTTATGAGAAATAACACAATCCATGTTATTCGTCTAAATTCAGAATGGTGGGAGAAACAATTCATTAAGTATTTTATGAAACAACATCCACCCTCCTTCAATTGGATTTATAATCCACTAGTTGCTGATAAATATGTCAATGTGATGGGTAAGATATTTTGGTTTATTCAATTCTCAAATAATGTGATATTTTTATCAGTAGTCTATATCTTGGAAAGATAATATGATTAGAGGTGGAATATTATCAAGAAAATGGGGAAAGAGGAATAAATAAACACCATAGAATGGGAATATTTTAATAGGTTATTTCAAAAAACAATACTTTCCCCAAAATATTAGAGAGATGAAACATAAGTAAGATAAATCAATTATTACCTATGAATAAAACATTACAATAATTTTAAGGTATTATTCAAGATTTATCATTGACCATGAAAGTAATATTGTTCCCTTCATTAGTATTGTAAAACTAGGTATTCAAAAATAATATTCCATAAGAGACTTTAGTAAATATGAAGACATATTTCAATGTTCATTAAATGCAGAAACAGAGATTTGGAACTCTAATTTTTCTTCTAGTTTTAGTGACAAGAAGTGAAAAGTGGAACATTATGGAAACTAGAATGGAAAATCCCATGGAGTAAATAAATTCCAACCAGTTACATGCCAACAATGTGGTAGAAGAACTAATGAAATTTTATGAAAGGAACTATGATATAAGTTAAGTGTGGAAAGGTTATCTATTTATATTGTGATTGTCGACGAGGGTAAAAAGGTCAGAAAATAAAATATAGAAGAAAATGGATTCAAATAGTAAATTTAAGTGTTTTAGATACAAGAATATTGGGAACTATACAAATAAATTCCCTAATCCAAGATATTTTTATGATTTTCAGTTTCAATAATCCCATATGAAAATTTATAAAGTGAAGGCTTTTTTATTATAACTAAAGTTGGTTAGGATAATGACATGGTGAAAGGTAAACATACCATCCACTCTAAAACTAGAAATGACTCATTTGATTATGTATATTCTTACACTTTTATATATAAACTATTGTATAAGGTTATAATGTATCTACCTCAATGATTATATGTTGAGTTAGAAATAAAACCTCTAAATGGTATAATGATTATATCTCAATTTATATCTCCTCTCTGATAATATTTTTTGGGAATTTGCTTCATAAAAATATTGTGAGTATCCCTCTAATTGAATTTGATGTTCTTTTGGTAATGGATTGGATTTATATATATATATATATACCAAATCAATGTATAAGAAATTCAAATCACATTTGATATTCTGAATCAACCTATGATCATATTTTGGTGTGATGTTGAATAGATATTCCAATGTTAATTACTTCTATTTTATGGGTCTTACTGCCTATTCATGAGGGCTATTTATCACAAATAGTTGGAATGAAATCAAGATTTACCATATATATATTATTTAGGATTATTGTAATGTATTTCTTATATAATTTCATAGTCTTACATATAATTAAAAAAGTTTAGTTTTCAATACAACTCATACATTGTGTTACACCTATTTCAAAGACTCCATATAGAATGGCCCGAATTGGGTTTTAGGAATTAAATAAGAAATTCTATATGATTCTTGATAAGTGATTAATATTCCTTACTTTTTCACCATGGTATGCATATATTCTTTTTGTTAAGAAGAAATATGGGTCAATGATTCTTTACATTGATCACCAAGAACATAACAAGCCAACCATCAAGAATAAGTATCATTTACCACATTTTTATAACTTGTTTGACTAACTATGTAGAGATCAATACTTTTAAAAGAGTGACCTTTATTATGGATATCATCAATTGAATTTTAAGAAGTAGTAAATACCCAATACAATATTCTATACAAGGTATGGTCAATATAAATTTATAAGGATTCTATTTATAAGTACCAATTCCCCCACTATCATTATGGATCTAATGAATAGAGTTTTCAGAGATTTCCTTGATCATTTTTTGGTAGTCTTTATAAATGATATTATTATATGTTAAAGAGGAATAAGAAAATTAATATCATTTAAATATCATATTAAAGACCCTAAGTAAGGAAAATTTGTATTCCAAATTTTTTTAGAGTTAATATTGGTTATAAAAAGTTTCATTCATGGTTCGTATTATTTTAATTGGGGATATATTGATGGATCCTTCAAAGATAAAAGATATTGGAAAATAGAAAATACCGACCATAGTGATTGAGATCCATATTTTTCTTATCTTGGCTAGATACTATCGATGATTTGGGATGTATTTTTCATGGATATCTAATCCACTATCCAAGTTGAAATAGAAGGGATCCAAGTTCCTTTTGATAGATGAATGCAAGGAAAATTTCAAGGAATTGAAGAGAAGGTTGGCTAGTAGACTTTTTCCGACACTACCTTGTAGTGAAGAAGGGTTTTTTATCTATAATAATTCATTGAAAAAGAAACTATGATAAATAGTTATAAAAATTATATGATGATAGGTTATTTCTCACTCCAATTGAAATTTCATGAGAAAAAATTCACAAATCATTATTTGATGTTTCTAATAGAATTTTTTTTGATAAAAATATGGATGCATTGTCATTATAGTGAAGGATGTAATATATATATATATATATTGATCATAAAATATTGAAGTATATGGTCACATAAAAATAGTTAAATATAGGCTAAAGGTAATTGTTGGATGTGATTAAAGATTATGAATACTCAATATAATACTAACCTAGGAGGGAAAATGAGGTGAATGATACTCAATGTCATAAAAAACATGATAATTTTCCCATGATGTGGATTGATAGAGGTCTATTATTTTTTGGATTTACAAAATATGGCCCTTGAAATCATGATGAAAGGTGAAATGTCATATCGTTTTTAGTTGAATGTTCAACCACCTATCCATGTGAGGATTAAAGAGGTGCAGAAGGAGAATGTAGAACTATAGAAGAATTTGAGGAATAATCTTGAGTTCAGACACGATTTTGATGGAATGATAAGGTTCATAAATGGAGTTTGTGTCTCATTAATACAAAATTTGAATAAAGGTCTATTGGATGAGGATCATAGCTCATCATTGTTTATTAATTTTAAATGTTCTAAGATGATTAAATATCTAAAAGAATATTTTTGATGGTTCAACCTTAAAATGGATATTACAGAGTATGTATCTAGATGTATTTTATTTTAACAATTTAGGGTTGAGATATAGATGTTTAAGGGGATAAAATAACCATTACACATACTAGAATTCAAATGGAAAAACATCACCATGTATTTCATCATCAGAATCCAAAAAAACTAAAGGGAATAAAGTTATTTGGTTTGTAGATCCTCACCTACAACATTTATCACATTTCATTATAATAAGAGATGATTTATCTCTTGATCATATTTCCATTCCATACATTAAGTAAATGGTAAGGTTTAATAGAGTACGACATTATATTTTATATGATCAGGATATGAGGTTTATCACAAATTTGTAGAGAAGTATTCAGTAGGTGTTGAGTACAAGATTGAATCTTTATGAATACCACTATACTAGGAAGTGTTGAATTACAAAATTATAGGATGAAGTTATAAAAAACACTATTGGGACCTAATCTTGATGAATAAATTGTAGATGATGTTAGATCCATTCCATAGAAAATCAGAGCAGCTCAAAGTCAATAGAAAATTTGTGCTGATAATCATCAGTGGGTTATATAAGTTATATTTTTTGATAAGGAGTTCTAGATATATCCATCTAATAAGGTTATGATATTTTTAAACGTTGTTTGTAACATCCAGGATCTGGATGCCACACAATGGGTGCCCCGAACCCGGTGGGTCACATGACCTCAAATGTATTTCCAAAAACTCTAGAGGCTGCCGACTAGTAGCGAGGGCCAAGGACTGAGAGTGGGGAAACAATTCCCTCATTTGTCAATGTGTAGCACAATGGAAAAAAATATAAGTATACAAAAGCTAAAGTAGTAAACAATATAAACCAGAAATAGACAACAGAAGGAAAGATAACTAGCAGTCATACTTATAATGATGCAACATGTCCTTAATTCTAAGAAATCATCCAAAATAGGATACACTGCAATCAGATACAATACAGAACAAGGTACAAAGTACCAAAAACAAAACTAAAGAAGTGAAACCAAATGCAGCAGCATCGCAAGCCTAAGCTCAGTCCCATGCTCTCCTACTCTTCAGCAACAATCATGTACCTGTGTAGGGACACTTCCCCTTATCGACTCCTACAGAAATATAATATGTTTAGGCTGATGACATGACCCAAATAGGGTGTGAGAAATAAATCCCAGTAGGCAACCACCAAAGTCCTGTGCCCAACTGTAAGTGAAAATGTTCAATAGTAGTGTGCAATAATAAAATGCAGTATACTAGGAAGTACTCAAAATTAGCAATCCCTAATAGTTACATTGCCATTTTAATAATTATTTAACCATTAAATATAATAAATCACCACAGTGAATGTTCTAAGTAAACAGTGTCCTCAGACATTCCAATCTTTACCCTCAGGCAGTTAGAAATGAATCCCTTGGGTAACTTCCCTCAGGCATAACGAATATTGCCCCTAGGAATATGAGATATTTTCCTCAGGCACAGAATTCACTTCCCTCGGGCATAAGAAACATTTCCCTCAGTTTAAATAGAACATTTCCCTCAGGCTAAACAGAACATTTCCCTTAAGATAAACAGTACCTTGCCCTCAGGCTAAACAGAACACATGCAAGTAACCGAGCCGAGCCCAACGCATTAACAAGAAATTTTATATATGTTTCCTCTCAAGAAAACTCAAAACATGCTATAAATCATGTCATACCCATGGGTATCCTGGCCAAACAGCTAAATAAGGGAAACGTACCCACGGGGTGGCTCTGGATCAAAGCAACGATCCAAAACAGTAGTTATCATTATTCAGTAGATTACCTAGGAAATTATAGGTATCTTAACAGCCATAGCCTCATCCATGCGACAACCCGAACATGGGTGTGTAGCAAAACGGTACACCAAAATCAACTCAACAGTAGGAATTAAACACAAGACCACCTACCTTGATCTCCTCTGATCGATATACGTAAACGGTTCCTCCCAAAACAACCAAGAACAACGTAGATCTGAGATAAACAATTTCCCGTTCAAACTTAAATAACATCCCACAGGGAAAGAATTGGAAGGAAAGGATCAAGGAGAGAGAAGGCCTTACATGCGTAGTTCAAATGAGATCGACAATGAAAGAATCGAAGATCCGGAGTGCGATTGGGAGCTCCTCCTTGCTTCGGCCTCCTCTCTTGGTGCTCTAAATGAACCCATTACCTCATCTGCCGAATGAGGAGGCAACTGCCCATGTTTAACAAATAAACATAACTACACGGCGTGTACTCTCAAGTACACAGTGTGTACTATTTTTTTAACTGTTCCTTTGGCAGATACTTTTTACCACCACCCTGTTCACCTGCCGACTGATTACATGGTGTGTATGACTAAGTACATGGCGTGTAGTTAGTTATTACATCCTAAACTACTGACAAGTCTACATGCCCTTTTTTCTCATCCCAAACATCCAAATTACATGGAATGTATATTAAAGTACATGGTGTGTAGTTTTTTCTTACTGGAAAACCTACGCACCCTGTATTCACATCCCCCACAGCCGATGTACACTGCGTGTGTAAAAAAAGTACACAGTGTGTACCTATAAATTTGGTATTTTCCCCCATTTCCCTTGTTTTCTCAAAAACACTTAAGGAAAAAGGAAAATATGAAACCTGTATCTCAAGAATAAGATCTGGGTTCTTACAGACTTCCCCCTTA
The DNA here is from genome assembly GCA_963277665.1 of Viscum album. NCBI lineage: Eukaryota > Viridiplantae > Streptophyta > Magnoliopsida > Santalales > Viscaceae > Viscum > Viscum album. The sequence continues at coordinate 1,355,248,889 of OY728145.1, forward strand.
AAGCAATTCATCCCCGAATTACCCTTCCAAGGGTGGTGAAGATAAAGTTGTGAACAAATCAGGCCATTGAGAACGTACGTCGGTCTCCCGCTCCCAGTATTCTTCCTAAACTTTTCCATGCTTCCATAGCCCCTGTATGAGAGGAACTAACTGGCCTCAGAGACCCTTCATGCTCATATCAACAATATGAATCAGATGCTCCTCACAGGATGCATCAACCTGAAGTTCAACCTCCTTAGGCTGAAAAATGTGAGATGGGTCTCAATGATAACGATGTTGTTGTGATATATGGAAGACGTCCTGCACGGCCCGATACCTCTGTGGTAACTGCAACCAATAAGCAACCAACTCGAATCTCTATAGGATCTCAAACAACCCTACATACCTCGGTGAATGTTTACCCTGTCTCCCTATCTCCTGATTCGTCTGTGTCCCAACCGCGGTGAAATAGTCAAGAAAACCTCATCCCTGACCTCAAACTCCATTGGTCATCTTCGGTGATCAGCATAAGATTTTTTACGAGACTGTGCAGTATCCATTCGCTTCCAAATCAACTGGACCTTCTCTAAATTCTCATGCACGAGATGTGGTCCCAGTAAAGCTACCTCACCTACCTCAAACCAGCACAAGGGTGATCGGGATGACCTACCATATAAAGCCTTGTAAGGTGACATTAAAATAGTTTCCTAAAAACTGTTATAGTAGGCACACTCAACCAGGCGTATGTGCTTCACCCAAGATCTCTCAAAGTCTAGGACACATGCACACAACATGTACTCTAGCACCTGTATCGTACGCCCTAACTGTCCATCGGTCTGGGGGTGGTAAGCTGTGCTTAGAAGCACCTATGCACCCAGTGCCCTCTGAAAGCTCTACCAGAAAAGAGATGTAAAACAGGTGTCCTTTATCTGAATCAGTAGAATGAGGAACCCCATGAAGACGTACTACCTCTCAGATATAAAACTTCTCGAGCTCGTCAACACTGAAGGTCACCTTGATTGGGAAAAGTGATCTACCTTCGTATGTTTGTCTACAATAACCCATACGACATCATTAACTCAAGGTAACCACGGAAAACCTGTCACAAAGTCCATCGTGACATCTTCCCATTTCCAGTCCAGAATGGGTAACTTTTGAAATAGTTCGGCTGGCCTCTGATGCTCCACTTTCACCTGCTGATAGGTGGAATATCTTATAACAAAACTAGCTACCTCTATTTTCATAGTCGGTCACCAATACTAACGTCTCAAGTCACGGTACATTTTGGTAACCCTTGGATGCACTACCCAAGCTGAATCATGAAATTCCCTCATCAACTCCTTGTGTATATCACCTGGAATTCACACTCATCCATGGATACGCAGTACCGCTTCATCACCTATCGTCCAACCATGAGGAGGGTCCTCACTTTCCACTGACTACCGTAGAACTAGGCCTTCTGAATCTGATAGTTGTCCCATACTCACTCTATCCAGGAGGGTAGAAGTCACAGTTAAGGATTAAATATTGGTTTGTCCTTGACTATTGTGAACCTCCAAATGCATCTCAGAGAACAAAGCCATAAGCTGCCACTCACCACTTGCCTCCTACACTGCATGTATCTGAGTCATCCTACTCAGTGCTTCAGCTACTGTGTTACCCTTACCAAGTGTATAGGAAAGCTCAAAGCCGAAGGAATAAATGTATTCAAACTACCTTCATTGTCTCAAATTCAATTCACACTTGGTAAAGATGTATTTAAGACTTTTGTAGTCCGTAGAAACCACAAAGTGTTCTCCCAAGAGATAATGTCTGCAATAGCATAACGCATGAACAACTGTAGCCAACTCGAGATCATGCGTCTGATAATTCCTCTCATGTGGCCTCAATTGCCGAGACTCGTATGCAACTACTCGATCACCCTACATAAAAACTACTCCCAGCCCAATACTTGATTCATCATAGTAAACTGTATAGCTCTTACCTTACTCTGGAAGTATCAGGACTGGTGCTGATGTCAACCTTCCCTTCAACTCTTGAAAGGCTGTCTTCCAAGTTTCTGACCAAATGAACTTCATACCCTTCTCAGTCAAACCCATCAATGGCGCTTCTAAGAGGGAGAAGTCCAGTACAAATCGTCTTTAGTACCCATCCAGCCCTACGAAACTCCGTATTTCAAAAATTTTCTTAGGCTGCTCTCAGGTTTCTACTTATCTCACTTTCTTTGGGTCTACCGCAACTCCTGCCATTGAGATAATATAACCTAGAAAGTGTATCTGGTCTATACAGAATTGGTACTTTGAGAGCTTAGCATATAAATGATTCTCTCTCAGTGTACTTAGTACGATATCAATATGGTTGGCATGGTTGTTTAGAGTGTGAGAGAACACCAAGATATCGTCCACAAAGACTACCACAAAAGAATCTAGATATGGATGGAACATATGATTCATTAGATCCATGAAAACTACTGGCATGTTCGTGACTCTGAACGGCATGACCGAGTACTCATATAGACCATATCTTCTCCAAAAGGATGTAAGCGGTATGTCTTATGGTCTAACGCGCAACTAATGATATCCAAATCTCAATTCAATCTTCGAGAACACTCATGCTCCTCGAAGTTGATAAAAAAGATCATCAATTCTCGGTAAGGGATATAGGTTCTTAACCGTCAACTGGTTCAGCTTCTGATAATCCATGCAGAGTTTGAGGGTACCATATTCCTTCTTAGAAAAAAGGATAGGAGAACCCCAAGGAGATGTACTGGGTTGGATGAAACCCTTGTCTTGTAACTCCCCTAACTGCTTCTTGAGATCCTGCAACTCTATTGTATCGATCCTATAAGGAGGAATGGACACCGGTGCCACTCCTGGAATGAGCTCAATAGAAACTTCTACCTCTTTCTCTGGAGGCAAACCTGAAAATTCATCCAAGAAGACATCCTTGAAATGATTAACCATAGAAGGGAAATCCTTCTGACAAGTTCCTTGGTCATCCAGATATTAACTCGCAATCTGGTCTGTCACTCCTCCTTGCCCATGATGCTCGGGTCCAGCTGGGCTTGCCTAGACATCTAATTCTCCCTTTTATAGAAACTCTCTGCCCTCTGGTGACGTGAAAATCACCCTACAATGATAGAAATCTAAAAAGTCTCAAAAGGGTACCAACTAGTCCATCTAGAGAATGAAATCATAGGTTGTCATCTCTAAGACATAGAGTTCCCATAGAAAGTGACACCCACCGACCTCAAGGGGGAACTCCTTGCACTGACGCACACCTACCATTCTAATTCCCAACGGAGTGTCAAGCGTAATGATATCATAAGAAGAAGAACCACATATACCAAGGCTCAACACAAACGGGAATAGATATAAAGCTATATGTTGCACTAGTATAAAAAAGTACAGAAGATATGACAAAAGAAACTAGAATACTACCTCTGAAAGTGGAAGGTCCGGGATCCTACTCCTATTGGGTCTGTTGCACTGCATATGTCTACCCAGTACCGCAGCCCTGCGACACATCTTGGCTTCCCAGAGCTAACCCACCCTGCTGTCTCTGAGATCATGGTGTATGGATATCGTGGCCACATCCACCATCTCGGCCTGAACGCCCGGACGTATTCCAATTCCCTGACTGGTAAGAAGCTTTGGTCATGCTACTGCACATGGATTCTATACAGAATCCCTCTCACTAGTCACTGGAGGAAACTCCCAGAAAAAAACGCTAAAGATGACCTATCATTCCATAATCACGACACTCCACTAGGTTACGTGGACATCGAGTTCTCTTGTTCCCCTCTTTACCACACTGGTAGCATATTACTGGGCCACCTGAAGAACTCTTCTATATAGTATTGCCACTGTGAGGGAAATCCATCTACATCTTCCTCTTTCTGGTAGAAACAGTACCAAAGACCAGTACCGAACTGTCCTGGTCTGTACCACTAGATTCCTGAAGATTCCGCTCTGTAATCAATGCCTGGTTCACAATAGAATGCACTGTAGGAAACCTGAAAACATTCACCAGTGCTTAGATGTCATATTGAAGACCATCCTCAAAGCGTCTAGCCCTCAACATCTCATCACCCACCAGAACAGGTGAAAATGATGAAGCTCATTGAAGCGGGAAGAATAGTCCATCACTGACATGGTGCCCTGCTGCAGATTCATGAACTCTTGATCTCGATCTTCCCTTAGCATCACTGGAAAGAAAAATTCATAAAAGACTACCTAACAATCTTCACATGCCATATCTTGGTGATGTTCAGTCTGGGTGGTGACACCCCACCATCTCTTGGAAGAATCACGCAGCATGTAAGTAGCGAGCTTTACCCTCATCCCAGGAGGGGTCTCTAGATGCTCGAAAATCATTTCCATAGAATCCATCCAAGACTCCACAGCCTGTGGGACAACATCCATTGAAAATGTAGGCATATGTTGCTACTAGAATATACGTGTCAGCTCTTCCATAAATGTGGCAACATGTGGTTCTCCCTGGAAGGTCTGCATGAACCGCATGAAGCCTTCACGGAACTGCGCATTTGTGCCTGCGTTCGGTATAACGGAGGGTGAGGCATCTGGCTCTGCTGAAAGATCCACCGGTAGCCCATGGCCTACCACCTCTGGAGTATAATCGTCGCCACTCTCTTAGAGAAAACCTCATGGCTGTCTCGGTGGCATGATTCTATACACGCCCTAGTTTAATTTACTATCGAGGTTTATTTTGTCCGTTTAGAGTGCCAAAGAAAAATGGGAAATAAAAACACAAGAATAAGAAAAAAGAGACTACACGGTGTGTATAAAGGCTACACGACATGTACTCTTAATCCCTTACATGGTCGTGTTATGATTTCGGACTGGGCATGTCTCATCCCTAGATACATGGTGTGTTACACCCTCACATGGCATGTACACCACCTTGTTTCCCCGGACACATGGCCAAATCCACATGGTCTCTCATCGGTCAAGACTAGATGGCATGTATCACAGGTACACGGCGTGTACTAGTCAAGCTTCACCGGCCCGCGTTGTTAGTGACAAGGCCTGTGTACCCAGGTTACACTACATGGCATGTTCCAGATGGACACCACGTGTACTAAGAAGCCCCAACTGACCCGTTTTGTTAGCTACACGGTCGGCTACACAGCTAAAACTACACAGCATGTTCCAAACAGACGCGACATGTACTAAAAAGGATAACACCGACTCGTGTTGTTAGTGAAACGGATGGGTACCTGGGTCATACTGCAAGGCGTGTTCAAATTAGACACGACGTTTATATCTTAAGGTTTATTCGTCTGTGTTTTTAGTTACACGGGGAAGACACTAGGTCAATACTACATGGCGTGTACAACTGGTACATAACTTGTTTCCCCAAGAAATTCCATATCTTGTGTCTCTACCCACATGTCCTATGAAACGGTTAGAGACTACACGACATGTTCATTAAGTACTTGGTGCGTACTTAGAAAATTTTCACTTCTTCCCGAACAGAAGAGTATATGGCGTGTGTTCTTAGAACCACAATTCGTGTTGTCTAGGTTTCCGGATAGTAGACCTCAGAAACTACTCCAGAGCCCCTTTTTCATTAATTTCAAGCGTATGTATGCCAAATTCCGATCCTTGGTGGACCATACTCCCTGTGAACCAAAGTATAGCACCCGACCTTTCCCATTATAGCACAAAACGCAACAAAAGGTCAGATCATGATCTGCAAAATTCTGGTCCAAGAGAGCCCATACTCTTCAAGAACCAAAGTTTAGCATCCATAAACCTAACTGTAACATGTACCAACACCCTATCGACAATAGGTGTATCTATCAAGGCACCTATCACAACAACATGAATTTTCTAGCACAACATCTATTACAACAACATGCAAATTTGAATGCACCTATATGGCATGGAAACTATGCATGGCTTATGATTCTAACATGTGCCTAAATGATGAAAGAGATGGAATACCCTCATCTCATCGGGATGCAACTAAATAGAACCCAAGTATATAAAAATATGAACAACACACCACAAGTGCATCACCCAATGGTGAAATCAAATCAACTGTAATAATCATAACCATAAAATCACAATTCAATTCAAGGCAATCCGGCCTTCACCTGTACACGGGGTAGCTACTCCGAGGCACATTTTATTACCGAATCCATTAACAGTCTATATCTTTCTGTTGTCACCAAATAATAAAATAATTCAGAGAAAATAATTCATCTTATGACACATTGTAACGTCCCAGATCTGGATGCCACACAATAGGTGCCCCGAACCCGGTTGGTCACATGACTTCAAGTGCATTTCCCCAAATTCCAACGACTGCTGACTAGCAGCAATGGCCAAGGATTGATAGTGGGAAAAATATGCCCTCATTTATCAAATTTTAGCGCAGTGGAATAAAATATAAGCATACCAAAGTGGAAGCAGTAAAGAATATAAACCAGAAATGAGCAACATAAGGAAAGATAACTAGTAGTCATATTTCTAATGATGCAAAATCTTCTTAATTTTAAGAAATAAGCCAAATCATATACACTATAATCAGATACAATACAACACAAGGTATAAAGTACCGCAAACAAAACAAAAGTAGTGAAGCAAAACGCAATAGCATCGCCAGCCTATGCTCGGTCCCATGCTCTCCTACTCCTCGAAAACAATCATGTACCCATGTAGGGACCCTTTCCTCTATCGAAACCTATATCAATATTATCTATTTGGTCCGAAGACATGACCCAAATAGGGTGTGATAAATAAATCCCAATAGGAAACCACCAAAGGCACGTGCCCAACTTTCAGTGAAAATGTGCAACAGTAGTGTGCAATAGTAAAATGAAGTAAACTAGGAAGTACTCAAAAGTAACTATCCCTAATAGTTATCTTTCCATTTTAATAATTATTTAAAAATTCAATATAATAAATCACCACAGTGAATGTTCTAAGTAAACATTGTTCTCATACATGCCAATCCTTACCCTCAAGCAATCAGAAACGAAACCCTCAGGTAACTGCCCTCAGGCATAACGAATATTTCCCTCAAGCATATGGGATATTTCCCCAAGGCATAGAAGTCACTACCCTCAAGAATAAGAAGAGTTTCCCTTAAGAGAAACAGAACATTTCCCTCAGTCTAAACAGAACATTTACCTTTGGCTAAACAGTACCTTTCCCTTAGGCTAAACAAAACATTGCCCTCAGGCTAAACTGTACCTTGCCCTCACGATAAACAGAACACAAGAAAGTAACCAGGATGATCCCAAAGCATAAGAAAGCAATTTCATATATGTTTCCTCTCAAGAAAAATCAAAATATACTATAAATCATGGCATACCGACAGGTATCCTAGCCCAATGACTAAACAAGGGAAACGCACCCACAGGGTAGCCTTGGATCAATGCAATGATCCCAAACAGTAGTGATCATTATTCAGTAGATTACCTACGATATTCTAGGTATCTTAATAGTAAAATCCTCATCTATAAGACAGCCCGAAAATGGGTGCCTAACATAATAGTATGCCAAAATCAACTCAATAGTTAGAATTAAACACAAGACCACCTACCTTGATCTCCTTTGATCGATATACATAAATGGAGCCTCCTGAAACAACCAAGAACAACGTAGATCTCAGATAAATGATTTACCGTTCAAACATAAATAACATCTCTTAGGGAAATAATGGGAATGAAAGGCTCAAGGATATGGAAAATTTTACCCATGCGGTTCAAACGAGATCAACGGAGGAAGAATTGGAGATCAGGCATGCGATTGGGAGCTCCTCCTTGCTTCAGCCTCCTCTCCCGGTGCTCCAAATGAACCCACTATTTCATCTACCGAATGAGGAGGCTACAACCCATTTATAACAAAAAAACATAACTAAATGGTGTGTACTCTCAAGTACACGGTGTGTAATATTTTTTTTAACTGTTCCTTTGGCTGCTACTTTTCACCGCCACCCTGTCCATATGTCGATTGATTACATGGCATGTATGACTAAGTACACCACGTGTAGTTAGTTATTACATCCTGAACTGCTGACAAGTTTACATGCCCTGTGTTATCATCTTACATGGCCAAAGTACATGGCGTTTAGTTTGTTTTTACTGACAAATATACACTCCATGTATTCACATCCCTCACAGGTGACGTACACGGTGTGTACCCATAAATTAGGGTCCCCCCCCCCCCATTTCCCTTGTTTTCTCCAAAACACTTAAGGAAAAAGGAAAATATGAAACCAGTACCTCAAGAATAAGAATCAGGTTCTTATAGTTTATTTTATCCATCGATATATCAACCATTTAAAAGTTCTTTATTAGGTCAGGATGGTTGTTTATCACTTGGCGCTTCCACTAAATCTCTCTCAATTCCCTGATGTCCTGAACTCATATATCATACCAATGGTGAAATATTAGACTTATAAGGAACAAATTATGTAGATTTTAGATAATAGAGACAATGTTATGTATAATAAGACCACTTACATGGTCAAAGTATTATAGAAAAACCATAAAATTGAGGAAGCTATGTAGAACCCAAGGATGTGATAAGGGAGAAGTATCATCAACTATTTGTATCAGATTGATGGAATTTCTAGGGAAAATTTCTTATAAGGAAGGTATAATGAAACACCCTAATATTTCATGATATATTTATATTTAAATAAATTTAATTTATTTAATAGCATTCTTTACACACAACACCAACATTAAACAAATTGTGATATACTTGATCCAAAAAGTCTAAAAACCTTAATTTTTTATAATTTAAACAAAATAATCATTCAAATCAACTTAATAATTTATTTTAAGGTGAAATTGTTTTTATGTAGAAATCAAGTATTTTCCTAAAAGATATTTTTCATTTGTTTTGTGTACTTATATAAAATCTAATTTATTTCACTTAAAGATTTTAAAATTGATAAGATAAAATATAAATTTAAAATTATAATTTCTAAAAAAAATTAAAAGTCCCATTTTATTTTTTCTTATAATTAATTTATCATGGTAATAGTTAAATTATCCTTGTTATGGTTAAGCTAAGTTTAAAGGGGGTTTAACTATGAGATAAGGGTTAAAATGATTCAACAATTTATTTAAATGTTATTTTTTGAGTTTATTTAAACACAATAACATATTACATATGAAATTTGGGTGCCTTGGTTCCCCTTTTCCTAAATAAAACCTTATATAAATTTAATACTTTGAATATTTACAAGTGTGTAAATCCCCTCACTTATAAATGGTCACCACTTCTTCTCTCTTCTTTTATACCTCTTAGACCACATATCTCAATAAATCCTTACCAAAATACATATCTATATTCATTAACCATATCATAGATCTTATAGTTATCTTCTATTATTGTCATAATAATGATTAAGTTTTAATCTGAATGTGGTTTCTCAAAGAAGGGGAGGTTTGAACACATAAGAAGTAGAACAAGACTAGGGGTAAGGGTTTATGTTATAATATCATTTTCTCAAGATTGTATATAAAAATTTTCAATTGAGGGAAATTATATAGATATTATCTATTAAACTCCATATATTTTCTTATTCTATGGTTATTACTGAACTGTTCAAGAAATAATATTTTTTCCACTCTTTGGTACTTAAAATGATTGAGAAAATGTTTCTACGAAAAATAAACCATATTTCCTCTTTCATTGATGAAATTTTTCTTACATGTACATATTTACTTTAACAAAACAATAAAGATTTTAGTAGTCTCTAATCATTAATTTAATCCAATTTACCTATATTTGACTTTTTAAAAAAAGTTTTAAAAGAATCTTATTGTGGTTTTCTGAACTAGGTGCTCTTTACCGAAGGTGTGAATGGAATCTTTATTTTAATATATACTATATGAAGTAATTTTTCCAGAGTCATGAATAATATTTACTTTTGAACATCCTTTATAATTTACCACGGTAATTTTCAAACAAAATCTTTTTCTCGATTTCCTGGTTATTTTTTATTTTTAAAGATACGAAAGAAAAGGGTATTTCTCTATTTTTGAAGAAACATTAAAATGATATTATAAAGGTATTTTCATCAATGTTAACATCATTTGATGATTTTTATGCTTGATATAGTATATGATCTAAATATACCATCCAATATTATTCCCTATGTGGGTTATGATGATTTAAGGATGATTCTATGAAACTTTTTTCTTTTTTACGGGTTATGCTATGATATAATGATGGAATATTTATGAAAACTGTTTACTATGCATGGGTTGTGATATAATGAATTTATGAATATTTTATAATATTTTTTCACACATATTTATATTTTTTTCATTATATAATGTTTGTTTATGTTATATCACAAAAATGCATTAGGTATTGTGATATAGATATCACATGAGATAATGATGATGATAAGAGTAGACATGATTACAAGTTGTCTTCGCATTTTGATCCTTGTTTATGATTAATTCTGTCTATTCTCACATGATTATACATGGACATGATTTTTAATAGATATGTTCACATTTTAATGTTTTGTAATGATTTACTCTAGTAATTCTCACAAGATTATTTGTGGGCATGATTGTGAATAGATATGTTTACATTTTGATTCATGAGTATGATTACTCATACCTTTGATCAAAAAAAATTTCATGGAAATGTTTTTGAATAACTATGTTTGCAAGATTATGTTTTCCTATTCTTATAATTCCACATGACTATGTTATCACTCTTGAATAATGAATACCGCTTTGACACGCTGACTAATCATGCATCTACATATGAATTGATTTTGGAGTTTATGATCTATTATTTTCTTGGTATAAAGATTTTATATTGAGAATATTAACTTAGTATTATTATCAAAACATTATAATATTTTTTCTCTCACTTATGATTTGTATCTACCATGTTTACCCTTTTTGAGAATCTGAGTTCTCCCTTTCTTAGGTTTTCATTCCCATTATTTTGATGGAATGTTCTCACTATGATATTTCTAAGAGTATTAATTTGAAGAACTTTGTTGGATATGGTGAAGATATTTTAATAAATAATTTGATTATGTATCTTCTTTCCAATGATACCAATCCTTTACACTTATATAGCATGTTTAATTTTCATATATATAGGATATTCATATAAAATAATGTAATATTTATATTTTTTATGCCGAATCCCCCACAAATAAACCCCATGAAAAACATTTCAAAATGTGGGATTATAAAATAATATCAGTAAGGGATATGAAATGAAATAAATCTATAATTCCATTTGTAAACTTGAAATATACATAATAAATTGTTTCATGTCATAATAAACACTTAAGCTCAAATATCCATTTACTTTTCCATGAAAACAACTTAATTTCTCAAAATATTTCATAAAAAAATTAAAATGAAATCAGAAATGAAATATCATAAACATAAGGGTTTCTTTGAAAACATGAAATAATATGAATACCTTTCCTTGAAAAACAATACATTCACACATTTTTTTTAAAAACTCCTAAAGTTTCCTTAAAAACATACGCTCGTTTTCTTACCCTTTGAAATAAAATTATTTCCGTTAAAAAAATTATAAGTATATCATGTCGGTAAAAAAATAAATTATTATTAAATTAATCCTTATAATAACCCTTATGATGGAATTAAATAACTGGATAATTCTCATATCTCATATGAGTAACTTATCATTTGTAAACTTTGTCACTTTTCCCAATGCATTGGAGAGCTCTATCAGGTTCAACCCTCATTAGATCTATATCATGATCAACCATTATTCATATAAAATTTATAAAAACCATATCATGAATAAAACACATATAGATTAAAAATTAATCAGAAAACCCATTTGAATTAGAATTTAATCCCATAATAAATGACATTTTAGTTATCTTATAAAGTTAATAAAATGTTTTTGTTTTATTAGAAAATCATTTTAAAAATAAAAAATAACAAAACATTGAGAGAAAGATTTTATTTGAAAATTAACATGGAAACATTTAAAGTAATATTGATAAGGAATAATATCCATAATGGTGGGAAAGAGTGGTCAATATGTATATGATAAAAAACACTATTCATTCCCACTTTTGTAAAATGTCAAATATCTCACAAGGAAAATGTTAAAAGGATTCCTTATAAATAGTTTAAAAATAATGAAAACATAATTTAAAATGGGATTTTTAAACCTTTTGAACATAATTAATAAAATTCTTGAAAATATTAAATTAACCTCAAAATGGAAGAAAAATAGTTTGAAGGAAAATGTTAAAGAAATATTTTTAAAAGAAAGTCCCTTAACTCGAGTCCGGACTCACATCTTTCATATGTCTACCCTATTGAGTAATAAAATTATATTAGTTTAGTTCATAATTTAGAAAAAAATTATTTTTATTATTTGATCATTATTCCCTTTATTTTATTTCTTACCATGTTTTATTTAGTTACTAAAATGTTTTAGTTCACATTGAATGTTTTGAGGACATTCAGATTTTAATTCCAAAATGACATCTAAAGGTTGAATAAGGCCAAAGTGGCCATAGTTACATCATATCTGAAATTTTAATTAGAAAAAAATATACTTTTTATACATTAGAAACACTTTTATAATCATATATGGATGGTGACGTGAAAAATGAAATATATCATATAATGGAGGTAATATTTCACACGTACACACGAGCAATGTTTTCATTTTTTTACTGGATGAAAAAGAAATAAATTATAAATTATATAAATTTTATATAATCATAATTATATTATAATCATCATATTTATTCATTTTTTCAGTTTTATGTCCATCCATGTGAGGCGATAATAAAAAATGAGTCACATTCTTCGTGGAGGTGGTATTCCATACGTACACATGAGCGATGCCATCAAGTTAAAAGGAATGAAAAGGGTAATAAAGTAAGTAATATATTATATTTATAGAATAATAATAATATCATTAAAATATTATATATCAATTAATTTTAAATTTAGAACTTTTTGTGCGAGTTAGTGATTGAAAACAAAACATATTGCTACATTGAGGGGGCAGTCCACACTTATTCACGGGATTTATTTTCATTTACCATATGATGAAAAGGGATATAAAAGAGTAAATACATAAATATAATAATATTTCAATATAAATAATATACTGATGTATTTATTTTGTAGTTTTTATAATCGATTTATAGTTATAATAAGAAATAAACTTGAAATAGGTCGGTTAGGACTTATACATTCTCATCATATATCTCTCTTTCGTTTACACATAACACCTCCTATTTTTGGTATTTTGAAAAGAAAATGACCTATAAGATATGGGGATGGATTTTAGGAAGTTATTTGGGTAGTTATTGGTCAAGATAAAAGTCTCATGTTGTGTGAAGAAGAGAGAATATGGGTTCCTTTTATAAGTTAAGGAGAGGCACTCTTGTAATTATTTAAAGTTTTAAAATATTATAAAGTTTAATTCATGGGAAATTGGTGCTTAAAAATATAAAATTTAAATATAATGTGATAAGTTTCCAAATCTTCTCATCCAACAGGGATTAGGATAATATTCTATGACATTATTACTTAGTTTCAAACTTAATTAACATGTTTTGCAAAGTTTAAAATGGGGAAAATATTTTTACCAAGGTTACTTTTTAAAAATACTAAAAATGAAATTTAACTCGTTACAAAATTTAAAACACCTCATTAAAAATATGAAATAAAATTTTCAAGATTCAATATTTATAATTGTAATAAATTATTTTTAATATAATAACACAAAACACATTGAAAAAACATCTTTCCAAAAAATGTGTTTTCGAGCCTAAAAATGATGTTATACTAAAATAGAATATAATTTTGGTTCATATGGAAATATTTGGATTATTTTTTGTCAAATGGGACTAATTTAACATTAAATCCAATCAAAATAGAATGGTACATTTTAAAATATTTGAAAATAAATGATAGTTTTAACAAAATTCGGTATTTTTCACTATTCATTTAAAAATCGTTCCTTTCAGAAAAATCACAATAATTCACCCTATGTTAATTTTGATATTTTTAATAACAAATGAATTTTATTCAATAAATTTAAAACAATAATATTTCGAAATTTAATTTTTAATTAAAATCATATATTTCATCGAATACATTCTATTTTGAATAAAACCATTTATTGTTTGACTAAAAATTCATATAAAGATATAATATTATATATAAATCCATAAAATATATTTTTGAAAACTTATAAGACATGAAATTGATTTACTATTATAAATATCTGAGTTTTCACATTCTTACCCCCTTTTAGAAATTATGTCCATTCAATTTTCTTCATTACTTAACAAGTGAGGGTATTTTTCCATCATGTATTTTTTTATTCTAATGTTTCTTCTTCCATCATATGATTTTTCATAAAACATTAACCATGTGAGTTACATTATACTATAACACCTTCTCTCTAGGATATATTAACTTCATTGTCTTTTTATCATAATAAATATTATCCTCTAACTGTACCACTCTAAGGCTCAAAACATGAGATGCATCAGGTATATACTTCCTTAGAAAAGAAACAATAAACATATCATGTTACGAAGTTAAAGTATGAGGTAATTATTCCTAGTAAGTAACTGATCCTAATTTATCTAGAATATCATAGGGTATAATGAATCATGGAATCAATTTTTCTTTTTTACCATAATAATTTACACCTTTCCAAGGATACATTTCAAGAAAAATATAGTAACCTACATCAATGAAAGGTAATTCATATGGTTAAATGTATAAATGTTTTACCTACTCTGTGAATCCTTCATGTGGCGTTTAATTATATTTATTTTCTTATCCATCTCTTCTACCAATTCTGGTCCCACCAGTTTTCTCTAGTTGAATTTTTTCCAATAAGATGGTGTCAAACATCATTTTCCATATAATGCCTCAAAAAGTTTCATTTGTATACATGAATGAAAACTATATTTATAAGAAAACAAAACTAAATAAAAACTTTTATCCTAACTTCCCTGATAATCTAATCATAATGATTAAAGAATATCCTCTAAATAATTAATTGTGCACATTGATTATTCATCAGATTGAGGATGAGAAGTTGTTCTATAATTTAATTTGGTACCCGTCGACCACAGAATTCATTTCAAAATTTTGATATAAACCTTGGATTAATATTAGATACAATAGAGATGGGAACTCCATCTAATCTAACAATCTTTTAAAGATAATATTATTAATGGTGGTCCAAATAAATATTGCCGTGAATAGGTAGAAAATAAAAAAAATTATTCAAACAACCAAAAATAACCCAAATTGAATTATTACCTCATGGTGTCCTTGGTAATCCCGCCAGAAAATGCCTAGATAATTTCTCACATTTACATTACGGTACTGATAATGGTTGAAGAATCATGTTTGATATTTTTCATTTAGATTTATTCTACTTATAAGTAAAACATTTCATGGTAAAATCAGTTACGCCCTTCTTCATACATTCCCGTGAAAAAATATTCTTGAAGGTCTCTATACATATTAGTGCTTCCAAAAGGATCAAAAAATTGAGAGGTTTGAGTTTCACTTAAAAATTTATTCTTTAATATAGAATCAGTAGGATGATATAACCTTTTTCTAAATATGATAATGCTTTATTTATCCACATTAAACTTAGAAAACTATCCCTTTTTAAAAAAATTACTATTTCCTAAAAACCATGATCTTCCTTATGAGGCTATATAATTCTATCTAACAAATAATAAAACACTGATACCTAATAAAAAAGGAATAAGTTTCTACAAATTAAATTTTCTAGGACAATATTTATTAAATATTTAACTAAAAAATCATCTTAAAAATATATCCTAGTTAAATATGCATTATCTTTTTAACTAATGGAATTATCTAACTTATTTTATTTATCTAAATGATAGTCAATTGTGAAATAATAATCGTTAATTAGCTCAATATATTTTATTTTCCTCATTATTAACTCTTTTTGGGTGAATATATACTTTAAACTTTTCTGGTCAGTATATATTTCACATTTTTCCCATATAGATGATGCCACTATATTTTTAAATAAAAAACTAATATGGTCTTCTAAAGGTCTTGTGTAGGATAATTTTTCACACGGGTTTAAATTGAAGATATTTATACATGATAACCCATTCATTCTATATCAAGACACAAACAAGTTCTTTCAAATAAGCATCACTATAAAAAAACAACCCATTTCATGATGGAAAGGCTAACATAAAAATAATAACTAGTCTTATTTTTAATTATTGGAAACATTCATCTCATTCTTTTGTCTGGATAAATTTAACTCATTTCCAAATTAACATAGTTATTGGTATTGATAACCAAGAAAAATTTTCAACAAAGTATCGATAGTAACTCACTAATCCAAGAAACATTCAAATAATAATTACATTTTTTGGCCATGAACACTCTCCAGTCACTTTATTTTTAGTAGGATAAACAGTCATCCTATATTTAGAAAAATTATTCCCAAGTAATGAAATATGTTGTTACCCGTAATCACATTTATTGAATTTAACATAAAATTTATTTTATTTTAAAGTATATAGAAGAATCCATATATTTTTCTCATGATCTTAATTAATTTTAGTGTATACCAGTATATCATCAATTAACTCAATAAAAAATTTATATAAATACTCATGGAACACTCTATTCATTAGATTCATAACTATATTAGGTGCATTTTTTATATTGATAGGTATAACCAAAATCTCATAATTTCTATACCTAATCTAAAATTTTATCTTTGGAATGTCCACTTAGATCACTTTTAGCTGATAGTTCCCAAAACAGAGGTCAATATTAAAAACATATTTCACTATTTATTGCTTTAACCACTTAATTTTAGGGTCCTACATATTCCATATTAGTTTAAAATACATTGTATCATATTTATGTTTCTGTTCATGATGATTCCCACCTTGAGTTACTTGCTTCAAACATGAATTAACAAAATTTCCCAAATCAATCCAATTATAAACATTTACAGCGGGGTTTTTATTATAGGTCTAACCATTAACATTACTCATTTCTTTATATTTTTAAGACATGTTTCCATGATTTCCATGTTTGTAAAAATTCATTGATCTCATTAGATATTCTCTAAAATTCTTCTTTCTACACTTATCACAAGATGGTAACAGAATTTTATTACCTTTAGGTCTATTTGATGAATGATTACCCATTTCATTCTACATAAAACACTTCTTATCTATATTATTATAAAATTTCACAAACTCTTTCAATTTTATCATCACAACACAAAATTGTCTCATAACATTCAAACTCACGAGTAACCAGATCCCTTCGTATACTTATATTCAATCTTGATTAAAATCGATCAATTTTAATATCACGGTCTAAAAATAATTTAGTGCATACATAAAAATTCCAGTAAAATTTCCTTTATATATGGGAATGGATTCCTACTCCTTTTGATTCTATCTAGGAATTGTATTTTCATTCTAATCTTAATTACATTACCAAATTACTTGACACCCAAAATTTGTGCATATTTTTAAAGTCTATTAAATAGTTAAAAATGGATTTTTGATCTAAATAACATTGAAATTATTTATTTTAATAAATAATTGGAATATTTAAATATAGAATTAAATTTTGTTTAAATGAATTAAGTAATTTGTAATTTTTTGTTTTTTATTTTACGAAATTTTGGGTATTTACTTAAAATGTTATCATATTTTTCAGTAGTACACTTTACTCCAAAAAATGGACTACTAGGCCAATCCTCAAGCAAGGGTCCACAAGCCATAAATGTATCCCATAAGTTTCCACCTAGACATATAGGTCTAAGGGAAGTCCAGCATGCTAGTGGAAAATCCCACACAGGATCAGGCATGTTCAGGGCCCATAAGGGGTCAAATATGTGGGCATATAAATAGATTGGATGAAGCTCGGTAGCATTTTATAGTGGTGGTAAAACCCACAGAGCGAAGGGATTAAGGCCTCACCATCATGGAATGGTGAACGAACATAGGAGGGGGTCCTCTAACCCCCACATGACTTCAATGTAGTTGAAGATCCATGGGATCAAATTTAAACGTTCACCACTAAAATACTCAGTTTTGATGTGGGAAAAATATAGTAGGTATTGTTTTATTTATTAGAAAAATTCATCATTTCTATTTACTCACATTCCCTATATCATAGATAAAAAACATTTCTACCCTCTAATGTTCTCTCTGCTCAACACTGCCTTCCATCACCTCTTCCAACTAGAGAACCACCATGGGAGCTCTAGGAGAGCTCGAGCTCAACCTTGACCATCATGGTGCACCCCTGAGACCACCATCGATCACCTAAGTACCCTTAGTTGACACCCATGAAGACCATATCTATTTTCATCCATCCACTGTGAAGGCATGATGAAGAATTATTCACACTGATTCCAATTTCGTTTCACTATGCTAATCGCTACTAGTGACTCGTGTTCCACCATTGAGACAATACTGACTCAAGAGACACTATTGAGACGATGGTGAATAGTGATCCACCATTGATACAATGATGTCTCATGATCCACTTTTTAGCTGATAGTGACTTTTGTGTAACCGTTGATTGGTTTTCTCCACTGGATGAAACCATCTATTATTGATGGTACTGATTATAGGGTCACTATCTATGACACCCTACAACTCTTCCTGACCTCTTGATCCTTCCAAAATCCCACTATCAAAGTGTAAATTGCACTATAGAACACTAATCAAGAACAAAATACCTTGTAACTCATGTTTGAGTATGAAAACCCTCTGGATGTGCCAACATATCATTACCATGCATGAACGAGGTCACTGCCATGCTGGTTATGCCAAAATGGAAACACTTATTCTTCAGGTGTTTCCTTGAACATCTCATATCTCATGGGATATATTGAAATTTAAAATATGTTTTAAATATGAGGAGGAATATATAGATAGATTTCATGAAGACCAAATGGGTTCTCAATTTACTATAAAAGAATGAGGTTCTTCCATGCTAGGGGTTGGACATCTACACCAAGAAGGGAGGCCACTTCTTGGCCTACCTCTGATTTATTGTTTCTTTTTTGTTTTCTTTCTGGTAAAATTTAATTATTATTCATGTAATTTTTAATCTAGTTAATTTTTTATTACTATTAATTCATGAATATTGTTTTCTCAAATGGTGTTCCACCCCACTATTCTTCTCCTTCTCTTTATCTTTTCCTTCTTCTACATCTTCTTCTATTTTCTCTTTTCATTTTAATCTATTATAATTCTTATTCCATTATATTATTTTATCTATTTTTATTATTTACTTATTATTTTTAGTTTATTATTTTTATTTTACTCTTCTTCTCTAATTCTTTTTCAGCAAGACCTCATACCCCCAAAAATGAGGTGCTAACTGGAGGCTTAGCTTGAGAAAGTTAAGTGGTTTTTTCATTCATTCTTCATGTAAATTCTAATGTTTTATTAATTTTATGGCGATAAATAGTAAATTTCAGGAGTGTGAAGATTTTGTACTATTAAATTGAACTCAAACACATTTTTATTCTTTGTTTAAATATTTTCCTTCCCTTCTACTAAACCTAAGATCTTCATGCAATGAAGTTGAGCCGTTTAGTGGATGAAATGACATATGATGGATTCGAGTCCTAGAAGGTGTCACATTCCCAAATGAGGTATTCCATATACATTGATTATAGAAGGAGGTGAAATTAACATTTCTCAAAGATTTTTAGATTTCACACAACTAAATAAAGGAATAGTAATTCATGCATGAGATATCAGAATTGAATTATCAAACTAAATTTAAACACCAACAATGAGACTGATGGAACCCATAAACCAAACCACAAAGTCCAAGTTATTTATTTTCTAAACACATTATTCCATTGCATGTTAGTATAAATTTTATTATTTCATTTATCTTCATAAATTCCATTTCTTTTATAGACCGAATAATAAAAAACAAACAAATTAGTTTAGGTGAATTAAATTAAGTAGGTGAACAACTAAAGTGAGATGACCCTAGTCAGACTCTGTGCTATATTAGGAAAAATAAATTTTCTTTTTCCATGCCATATGATAGGAATAATCTCAATACTATCACTATTTTCCGGTATTCAATCAGTATTTTATTTATAATTTATTATTTTCACATTTTAAATAGTTTTCATTGCTTTAAAAAACAATAAAAAAATTCTATTATGTTTTCAAATGACCTTTTTTTTAATACAAGGAATAATTACTCAAGGGTGGAAGATCGAAAAAAGTTGGTATAGAATATTGATAAGGCTCTCCTACAAAGGCTAAATGTGCTCAATGACATGGTCAAGCATATGATGAATGGGTATGACACCCGAAATTCATTTCATGAACTAGTAGACATTATTGATGAAATCATAATTTATTATAAAATTCAAAAGGACATGAATAAAGTTCCACTTTAGCTTCCCTAATTTACTAAAGACATCAAAGAGGTTGAGGCCCAACTCAACGACCAACAATATCCCAACCATATAAAAGACCAAATTGAGGAGTACCATGAATATCTAGAGAGTGAAGATGAATAATAATGTGATGACAGGAATATGGTAAAATATTCATATCCTTTTTGGAGTAACATGGTAGAAGATGAAATGCAATGTGATCTCCCCATATATAAGATTGAAGAATCATCACCTAACAACTTCTTTATATCCATATAATAGGAGTAAAGCATGGAAGTGATGGAATTTTTTAAAAAATATGGGAGATCCTGATTACTTACTGTTATCTACTAAGATTTAATTTCAATTGGTGCTTACCAATGATGATGTTATTAAACCTGAAAAAACTCAAGGAGATGATCAAAATTTGAATTGTTTCTTTTCTAATATTATTATATATTATTTGAGTGTCACTCCTAACTTCTTTGAATTTTTATATTCGGTCAATCTTTATTTTTCATTAGAGTGAGATAAAGAAATAACACATGAACCTACTGAGGAACACTTGGAAGTCTCTGACATGATGGAACATGAATTTGAGGAATCCCATGAGGAAGTATAAGTTGTTAATCCCAAGGAAATCAAGACAGAGGTTACTCATTTTAAAAGATATGAATTTCACATTAATTCAAATTTAATTTTTGTTGAACTAAATTATGTATTTAATATTACTTTGACCTTTCAATTCATGTATCCCATGTTGAGATAGCACTAGAAAATCAAGATAAGGTTTCAAAAGTATTCAACAAGATTGAAAATGATCCATACTTCCTCATACCCCTTCCATGAAAGTTGTCATTAATTGTGAAGGTGAAGGATATAGCATACTCTATCTGTGGATCATTCCTCATCATGAAGGAGGAATTGCAAGCTGGGAAAAGTCACATGTGTTGATTCAAGTCTAATAAGCTCCATATATCATTATACTTTGTAAAATAGCTACCACTGCCCTTTGGAGGTAGTATAAATTTAGGGCTCACTTGGGGGATCATACCAGGACTTATAATTCTATTTTATTTCTAGGAATTTAGATTTAAATTTCATTCTTAGTATTATTCCAGCATGTATCCCACTACCTCTTATCATTTTTATCATAAATGACATAATTCTTGTGCTTATTTGAGTAAATTTTTCTTATTGTTTCATGATAGAAGAATTTATCTCCCAAATAGTGGCTGAAAAAGACTAATATTTATGGGAAAGGGAGTTCAATTTTTTGTTTATGTTCATACTCGGTAATTTTTTTCCAATAACATTTTTTGATATTTAAACTAGAAATTTCTTTCCCATCCATGAATTTTTGCTTTACTTGACTTATCTAGAAAACATGAGTTTCTTTGGAATCTTCTAAATACATATTTTAGATTTTAATTTTAATGAAATTAAATGAGATAGATGGTGAATTTAATGATTATAGTGAAGCATGGATATAAAAATAAGGACTCATGATTTGATGGAATTGGTTGATCTATGTAAAATAAATTTACTTAATTATTTTAATGCTTTGAATTTCTAAAATTCATGTAAATTGATTTTGTATTATTAATCATGCCTTGAGTGATTGTCCCAAATCAAATTTCCCATTATTGAGAGGATTTCTTGACCAAGTAATTCCTATTTATTCTTAATCATATTTATTTAGTGATCTTTGGACATGTAACATGTTAGAACTATAATTTGAACTTTTCATAGCTATAACATTGCAAAAACCACATTTAAAATGATTGAGGAAACTTTTGAAAATACATTATCTCTAAAAACTACCTTTACATAAATCCTTGTTTAGAACATAGAGATCATGAATGACCTTTTTAGGTATGATCCATGTATAAAGAAATTTTTATCATTTCCTACCCTCCTCTTAGTATTTTCATGATATTTTAATGTGAAATTGTGGGATTTGGGAATTTCATAAAGGAAGGGATGTTTTACATTATAAGTAATAAGTGTAGTGGTGATACATATGGGTATTGATAAAGGTTTATATTCTTTTTACACATAATTATTTTAACCATAATGAATAAAAAAAGATAAATTATATAAAGAACCAAAAAAAGAAATGAAAAGAATGGGTTGTGACTTAGAAGAATCAAAAAGCAACATCACTAGACCAAATATTTTTATTATATGTTGTTGGGTAGTGTATTTGAGGTTTATTCTAAGCATAACTTTTAGAAAATTAATGAATTAAAAGGTACATAAAAATTATAAAATAAAAGAAAAATTTAAGAGGCTACACATATAATTCATTATGATTTACTTTGATCATAACCTTACCTTGAGTTTGGTGAAAGTAAGAGTTGTTGCAATTTAAAGGGGTTAATTTCATTACACATTTCCTTTTTATATCATGATTTGAACTTAAGAGACAAACCTACTCCTTAAGCCTTAAATTTTAAAAAAACAATTCTTACCTACCTTAATCCTCAAAGTCATTTGAACCTTAAAGAAATTTCATCATGATTTTAGGTGTCTTTTGTGTTTAAAAGGTGGGGAAAGTGTTTCTTTACAAGAATATGGTTATAGAGCATGTTCTCAAGATAAGAGCATAAATCCACTTTAATTTTATCATGAGAGATGAGTGAAAATATTCCAAAGTAAGTAAAATCTGGATTTGAAATTTTCAATAATAATTAATTAATGAGCTGAAATAGATGAAATAAATTCTATCATTTTCAAAAGGGGAAACTAATAATACTTTAGTTGATTATTTCTTTGAAAATTGGGAAATTTAAATGATATTTTATGTGGAATTTGAATACTTTAATTAAAATTCATAATTTTTTTATTTTATTACATTAAAATTTGAATAATAGTAACACTGGTTCCCTCTGATACTTAATGTTGACATTTTATACTTGAGGACAAGAATACTTTAAGTATAGGGGTTTTTGACACACACAAATTTCATGCATATTTTTAATGATTTTTCAATGGTTATCAATGTATTTTTTATCTAAATACTGATGAAATTAATTTTTTTACAAATTCATGGGAAAAATTAAATGTGGAATTAAAATTGTTTTAAATGAATTATGTAATGTTGAATTTCTGGATGTTGATTTTATGAAATTTTGGGAGTTTACTTAAAATTTTGGCATTTTTTAGGAGTATAATTTCCATAAAAATGGAAAAATGGGATAGGCCTAAACTAAGGTCCCACATACCACATAGTTCGCCCTCAAGGGGCCACTGATATATGCATTACTAAGGGAAGACCAACACCCCAGTGGCAGAGCCCACATGGAAGATCAAGAACATACAAGGCCGAACGTGGTCAAATCTGTAGGCATATATATAGTTAGGCAGAAGCTCAGGAGAATCGGCCTGTGGTGGTGAAACCCACAGAGTGATGGGAGGAAGGCCTCACCCGCATTGGGTGGTGCTCAATGGTTGTTGGGGGTCCTCCGACCCCCCACATGACTTTAATGTGGTGGGAGAGCCACATGATCATATTTAAATAGTTGGTGCTCCACTTCTCGATTTTTATGTGGGAAAAAATATGTGAGTACTATTCAAATCATAACAAAAATTCCACAATTTTGAACTAATCACATGCCCTACATCTCAGATAAAAACCTTTATCTCCCTCTTATGCTATCTCAACTCAAAACTACCTGCTGCTGACTGTGCTCATCGAAGGACACCCACGGGAGAGCTGAGAGAGATCGGGCTTGACCTTTACCATCATTATCTACCCCAATACCACCATAGATCACCTTGGGACCCTTTACCTACACTCATGAAGACTATATCTAGTTTCATTTGGCCACAGTGAAGTTCAGATGAAGAAGGATCTATGTTGCTTCCACTGCTATTTCACCATGATCGTCTCTTCCACTTCCATTTCTACCAAAGCCACCACTTTTGGTCATGCCATGGGTGACTCATGAACCACCATTGTGACAGTGAAGAATTGTGATCCACTATTGAGAAAATGGTGACTCATGATCCACTATAGAGCCAACGGTGACTTGTGATCCATAATTGTGATGATGGTAGATCTTGATCCATCTTTGACACAATGGTGAATCTTCATCCACCGTTGATACACTGTTGACCTGTGAGCAATCATTGATCTGTTGGTGACTCATGAGCCACCATAAATAGGTTTCCATATCTAGATAAAACTATCTATTTCCACCATTGTTGACTGGTGCATTGATATCTCTAATACCCTATAACTTTTCTTGATCTCTTTAGCATTCCAAAAATCCAACTATAAAAAAGGTGATGCCACTACCAAACATTGTTCAAGCACCACTACCCATGAAACTCAAGAATGAAGAGGACTCCAAACTAGATATATCCATGTCTCATTTACATTAACAAAAGAGGTCACTACCATAATGGCTAACCCAAAATATACACACTCGATCATTAGGTGTATCTTTACACACGACTGTTCTCATAGGCGATCTTCAAATTTAAAAGAAGATAAACCAATGGGGAAAAATATATGGATATATTTTAATAGTATCAAAGGGTTTCCCACTTGATTATAAAAGAAGGATGTGCTACCAAGCCATGGGGTTGGACATCCACTCCAAGGAGGGAGGCCACTTCTTAGCATACTACTGCTTTGTTCATTTATTATTTACTTCTTTCTCTAGTTTGATTTTTATTCATTTATTATTTAACCTAGTTTCTATTATATTATAATTAATTTGTGAATATTGTTTTCTAAAATCATGTTTGACCCCACTTTTCTTCTCCTTCTCTTCATCTTCTCATTCTTCTTCTTCTTTTTCTGGTGTTTTCTCTTCTCTTTTTCTTTTTTATTCTTATTAATTTCATTCTCCTATTATGTTATTTTATGTGTTCTTCTTATTTCATTAATCTTATTTGTTTATACTTTTGTTTCTCGTCTTCCTTCCACAGTTACCTCTTACACTAAAAAATGAGTGTCTAACCCAAGGACTGGATCAGGGAAGGTATATTGTGTTTCCATTCATTATTCATGTAATTTATAAGGTTTTATTATGTTTTGGTGAGAAACATTAAACTGAAAAAGTGGGGTGATTTCTCACTACGATTCTGAACTCAAAATCAAATATATTCCATGTTTAAATATTTTTCATCCCTTTCACAAAACAAAATCTATTTATGTGATGAATTTGAGTTATTTATTTGATGAAATGACATATGTTGGATTCAGGTCCTATAAAGTTTAATATCATCAATTGAGGTGTGTCGTAAACCTTCTATATAGAAGGATGTGGAATTAATATTTCAAAAATAAATCAATATTTAAAAATAGTAAATAAAATAATAGTAATTTATGCATGAGATCCTAGAATTGAATTATCAAACTAAATTTAAATACGAATAAGGGTAATGATGGAACCCATAAACAAAACCACTATGCCATGTTCTTTCTTTTCTAATCACATTGTATCATTTTATGTTAGCAATAAATTTTTGAATGGGGTTTATATTCTTAAATTCAATTGAATTCATATAATAAATAAAAAAGAAGTAGTATTTTTGGAGAATTCAGTGAACAACTGTGTAATATCCTCATGTGAGACGACCCTAGTCACCCTATATGTTGCATTAAGAAAATAAATTTTCCTTTTCCACAGCCAATGATAGGTATTCTATCATTAATTTTCAATGAATAAATATTTAAATAACATTCATTCTATGGCATCTATTTATTCCTTTTTCTATGTGTTCATAATCTAAACCACCATTGATCAGCTTCATATTAAAAATTATAAATATAAGGGGTTAATTTTTTATTTTCTAAACATCCCACAACTTGAAATATCATCACCGAAGTATGAATCCATCCCTTATATTTCACTAGGTCTAATGATTCACCAAAATCTAGAGGGTTTTACTCCATAAAATGCTATAATACTATCAAATTTTTCTATGGAAAATCCAATCACTCTCTTACATTGGTACATACATTT
Organism: Viscum album; assembly: GCA_963277665.1. Taxonomy (NCBI): domain Eukaryota; kingdom Viridiplantae; phylum Streptophyta; class Magnoliopsida; order Santalales; family Viscaceae; genus Viscum; species Viscum album. The sequence goes on from OY728145.1 coordinate 1,355,275,293, forward strand.
ATAGTCTTTTTTAACTGGTTTAACATACCTGAATCTACTCTATTCCAATTCTAACCATTCTAGATTTCTAGTTCGAAAAGATATTATCCACTAGAAGATCTTTTACATCATCTTGCTTGTTTTATCTATGGAAAACTATTATGAGCAGACAAGGATTAGATGTCACAATAAGAAAATATTTAAAATCTATCACATGATAATATAACCATATCTTATAATCTCTTTAAAATGTATTTTAACATCACCTAATCTTATAATGTTACATAAACCTTTACATTGAAACCAAATATAATGAATCATACCTGAATCCACCCGTAATTATGTGAATTATAACAAGGTTTTTATTTTCTTTCATTTATAGGATATTTTCAATTTATAGTTTTAAATAATAATATAAAATATTACTAAATAATGAACATTTATATATATTTTCCATTTTTTCTAAAAAAAAATTTCTCTATAAAGACACACTTATTTCATTCAAGGTAACTCCCATAATTGGATCTCAGACTTATTAACATTTCTGATCATCCTTAAGTCCTATGGAAAACATTTGAAATTGTGGTATGGAAAAAATATCATTAATTAAAAAAAAAATCCCATTAGTCTATTTGTAAACCTGAAAGGAACATAATAAAAGTTTCTTTTTCATAATAAACATTTTCACTCAAATATTTATTTACTTTCCATGAAAACAACTTAATTTCTCAATATATTTCCTAAAACATTTCATATAAAATAATAATGTAAAATTCATAAACATTAGGGTTACTTATTAGATACGAAAACTCATGAATAACAATCCATGAAAAATAATATTTTCACCATTTTTTTAAAAGCTCAAAAAAATTCCCTAAAAACATAATCTCATTAGATTACCTTTTGAAAGAAAAATATTTCCTTTAAAAACCATTGAAATCATATCATATAGGTACCTTATGACATTATCCATTAATTCTCCCATACAATAGCACTTGTAATAGAATCACCAGACTGGTTAATTCCCATATCTCATCGAATAAACTTATCATTAGTAAAATCCATTACCTTACTCAATGTATTGGAGATCTATATCAGGATCACTCGTTATTAGATCTATATTAGGGTCACCCATCATTCATATAAATTTTATAAAACCCATAGTATCAAAAAAACACGTATATATTTTTCTTTAGTCATGTAACCCATTCTAACAGGAATTCAAGACTATAAGTAAAAATGCTTTTATTTATCTTATAAAGATGATAAAAAGTTTATCATTCATTAGAAACAAAAAATTATATCTAAAAATTCCTATAATATTAGGAGAAATATTTTATTTAAAAACTACCATAAATTTTTTTAAAGGAATATTGATAATGAATAATTTATTTTACGGTAGGAAAGGTTTTTCAAGTCATATATGTTAAAAAAATCATTTTATACTTTTATAAAAATTAAAAAAAAACCACATGGGAAATTTAAAAAAGATTCATTTTTAATGATTTTAAAAAATATAAACAAATTAAAATGGACTTCATCGAACATTTAAGCTTAATTAATAACACTCTTGAAACATTTAAAATAACCTCAACATGGAATATAATGAGATGTAAGGAAAACTATAAAACATTATTTTTCAAAGAATGTCTCTTACCTTGAGTCTTGAATTGTATCGTTTATATGCATACCCTCCTGAGTAAAAATATTATATCAATTTTCTACATGTTGAATAGAAAAATTCATATTTATTCTTTTATTATTATTCCATTTGTTTCCATGTTTTATATAGTTACTAAAAATGGTTAAGTTAATGTTTTATGTTTTGAAGACATTCGGTTTATATTCAAAAATGACCTTGGTAGGTTGAATATAGTTAAATGGATCATGGTTTCATCATATTTAGAATATTTATCATGATAATAATATTAATTTTATGCATTAAAAACATTTTTATAACCATATATGGAAATTTGGTGTGAAAAATGAAATGTGGTGTATTGTGAAGGTGATATTTTGCACATACACATGGGCGACATTTCCATTTTCATGTTAGATTGAAAAGAAATAAGGTATACAATATTTAATTTTATAGAATAATATTTATAATATAAATTTCATATTTATTAATTAATTATATATATATAGAAAACTATGAGAGGGAATAATGAAAAATTAATCACAATGCTTCATAGAGGTGGTATTCCATAGGTACGCACGAGTATTGTTATCAATTTCTATTGGATGAAAGGGGTAACAAGGTAAGTAATATATTATGTTTAAACAATGATAATAATTTTATAATCATATTATATGTTCTTTAATTCCATATTTATAACCATCCTTGTGAGGTAGTGATGGAAAAAGAAACACATCGCTTCATGGAGGTGGTAGTCCAAATGTACGAATCAGTAGTGTTTTCATTTCTCATATGATAAAAAAGATATAGAAAATAATTTTTCCATCAAAATTATAATATTTAAATATAAATAACATAATAATTGAATTATTTTATTGTATTTAGAACATATTTTAAGGAGGTAAAAGAAGAAATAAACCTGAAATAGGTCAGTTAGGACTTATATCATCTCCTCAGATATCTCTATTTGGATTACACCTTAATCCTTCTACGATTGGTATTTTGTGAATAAAAAGATAGTAAGACACGGGGAGTTATTTTTCAAAGGTATTTGGTCAGTTATAGGTCGATATAAAAGGCTCAAGTGGTGTGAGGAAGACAGGAGGGGGGTTCCATTTTATAAGTGATGAGAGTGGTGCTCTTGTAATTATTTAAAGTTTTAAAATAATATAATGTCTTATTCATGGTAATTTGGAACTTAAACAAGTAAAATTTAAAGATAAGGTGATAAGGTTATAAATAATATCGTATAATAATAATTAATATAATATTTTATGACCTTATCGCTTATTTTTATCAATAATTAACCTATTTACCATTTTTATCATGGTGGAAACATTTTAACCAAGGTTTCTTTTCAAAAAGAATAAAATAAAATTGGCATCATTATTAATCATAAAAAACCTAATTTCAAATATGAAATCCATTTATAAAAATTATTTCTATTAAATTTTTAGAAATTAATTTTAATATAACAATTCAAATCCTAAATAAAAATAGTTTCCCTGAAAATTATGCTTTTAAGCATAAAAATGATGTTTTACCAAAATAAAATAAAATACTAATTCATATGGAATTAATTGGATTTTTTTTATTAAAAGGGGAATAATTTAACCTTAAATCCAATAAAAATATAATGTTACATTTAAAATTATTTTAAAATAAATGACATTTTTAACAAAAAAAATTATTTTTCACTATTCACCCAAAAATCAATCTTTTCAGAAATATACCAAAACTTTGCCTTCTAATAATTTCAATAATTTGAATCAAAAAATGAAGTTTATTTTGTCATTTTATGACTCAAAAATTTAGAATTTTATTTTTTACATAAAACCATATATTTCACAGATAACATTTCAGCTAGAATAAAAACACTTTATTTCCAACTAAAAATCATATATAATTAAAATATTTTATATGAATAAATATAATATATTTTTGAAAATTTATAAGATGTGAAATATATTCACATTTAGCATTACTTGTGTTATCACATTTACTAAGCCCTGAAATCTTTCGTAATAATGGTATCAAAGAATAAAGGTTTTCATGTTATGTATCTTGCCAACCACAACAAAAAAGGATTGATAATAAGCATACACCCCTAAGTATATCAATGACTTTAGACATTACATGGGATATAATTTGAGGTTCAGTTCAAATAATATTTCTCCGTTTATTATCTCATGATTCCACTACTCATCATAATCTTGAAATATCACCACAACTCATAATACTCTATGATGATCATCGATTAAGGATAGCTAAAAGTTATAAATTAAGGGGATGTTATCATTCCACTATTAATATAAAGTAAATTGTATTAGATTTTAATTAATGATGAATGGATATTTCCTTTTATTATAAAACCATTACATAGATCCCTTAATTATTATATACCAAGAGACTCAACATAACCATCAAATTTTTATTTTACTGATGGAATAATCAGTGGATCTGCTAAATTATCATTTATACCTGTGCAATTGTTCCTAACATCACCCCCCTCAATGGTCTAAAATATAATATAGTGTTTGGGAATGATATTTTTAGTCATTTTTTGAAATCAAGGATCTTTATCATGACTAATAGCTACATTATTATCATATTAAATCTTATCACTCCTTTAATGCTTAGAACCACCTCTAGTTCAGAAATTAACTTCCTGGTCAAAATAGACTCATTTGAAGTATATAATACAATGATGTATTATACCTCTATTGTTGAGTCTTCAATGGTGCCTTGTTTGGAACTCTTCTAACTAATATATCCACCATTTAGAAATAACATAAAACTAGATTGAGATTTCATATCACCTCTATCAGATTAAAAAATTACATCTATGTAACCCTTTTAAATAGAGCCCAACCTATCCTCTAATGAACATAAACATATCATTAGTTTTTCTCAGGTACTTAAGGATTTTCTTTATAGAAATAAAATTTCTCTCCTGATGATTTTATTGGTATATAATTGTAATGATAAGGGTTGAGTACACAACATGGAATGCATAATATAGCCGATGGTACATACATATAGAATTATATCCATCCTTTCTAACTCTTTTGAAGGATTGAAAATATTATTAATATTAGTCTCATGCAACATTGATAACAACCCTTTTTTCTCTATGTTAAACCTATTTATCACTTCGCCGATGTATTTGTCATGATAGAGTCCCAAAATACTCTTATACTTATCTCTATAGATATATATACCCAGTATATTGGTTGTTCCACCCATGTCTTTCATATGAAATCATGTATCCAACCACATTTTCATAGAGTGAAGAGTTGAGATTTAATTTCGGATAATTAGTATGTCATCCACATGAAATATCAGATACACCAATACACTTCCACTAATATACATAAATATACAAGAGTCATGTGAATTATTGATGAAACCGAACTCTTTGATTATATCATTAACCACCATCCACATAAAATATCATATACACCAATATACATACACCAACACACTTAAATATATAGGAGTCATATGAATTATTGATGAAACCAAACTATTTGATTGTATCATTAAACTATATATTCCAACTCTATGAACCTATCTTCAATCCATAAATGGAATGTTGAAACTTTCACACCATAGAAGTCTCATTTTTCACCTGAAAGCCTTCAGGTTGTATCATATACACGTCCTTGACTAAATTATAATTAAGGAAACTGGTTTTGACATCCTTTCTATATATCTCATAATTAAATTGAGTGGTTACGGAATGAAATATATGAATGGACGTTATCATCTCTATAATTGAAAGAATTTCTTCATATTCAATACCATTAATTTTATTATAATTCTTTATAAATGTACATGCATTATGAGAAGACACTTTACCATCCATGTCAGTTTTCATGCAGAAGACCAATTTGTGCCTTATAGGTCTCTCCCTTTCATGTGAATACACCATGTTCTAAACACTATTAGTGTACATGGATTCCATTTCTAATTACATGGACTTTAAACATTTCTCATTATTAGAACTCTCTATGGAATCTTGGTAGTTATTATTTTTATCTCTTATAATCATTACCACATAATAATTACCTATGAGAAATCCAAATCTCCCAAGATCATGATGGATCCGATTAGATGTTTTAGGTTATTGTATATCCTGAGTTAGTTCTTCTATAATGTCCCGGTTCTGGAAGTCACCTAGAGGTGCCCCGTACCCATTTGGTCACATGGCATCAAGCACATTTCCCCAAATGCTAGAGGCTACTAACTAGCAGCGAGGGCCATGGGTGTGATAGTGGGGAATCTATGCCCTCATTGACAGAGTACCTAGTGAAAGTAAAAAAGATATACAAAATCTGAATCAGTAATAGTACCATACAATAGTAAACAATGGAATACTAGAAATAATAAACTAGAGCACACATATGTATAAATGATGCATGAAACATATGTCTAGTAATTTATCCAATCAAATCACAATGTTGGAATAAAAAACAGTACTAAACCAAAGTATATAATAAAACAGATAAACAACCCCTTAGCTTCACAAGCCATAGATCGGTCCCTTGATCTCCAGCTCCAAAGAAAATCAAGTACCTAAAGTAGAAGGTTGCTTGCCCTTATCTATACCTGTAGTAATATAAACTGTTTTTTCCCAAAAGCATGCCTCAAATATGATGTGAGACTAGATCCCAGTATGTGACCACCATAAGGTCTGCGCCTAATAGTTAGTGAATATATGGCAGGTAAAAGTGAAGAAAGAAGCAAATAAATAAGTACTCAATAGTAAAAATCCACAATTTCAAATATCAAGCAATAGCTAATCAAATTAGATAACACATACAGGTAACCCTCTAGGAAGTACCCACAGTCTATCCCCTCTGGTCATACCTATTAACACAAGAATGTGGCTAAACACAAAAGGTAACCCTCTGGGTAGTACTCACAACCTATCCCCTCTGGTCCTACCTAAAATGTACAACAAACCCTCTTGGAAGTACACTCAGTATATCCCCTCTGGTTTATCTTATTCATAGAATCTATGAGGAATCACTCGCCTTAAATTCCCCCTATAGTCTCGTATCGGTAACTAAAGGCGCTCTAGGAAAGCACTTACGTCACATTCCCTTTGTGGTCCACGTCGAAGAATTAAAAACACTCTGAGGAATCACTTACGTCAATTCCCCTTATGGCCTCACATCGTAAGTATAAAGGACACTCTAAAAGTAGCCCTTATGTCTATTCTCCCTATGGTCTATATACCAGGTTCTCACGTCCCTATGTAAATCAAAAAGTATAGTAGCATGTATCGGCCAAAGTAATCCTCAAGAACTACTTGGATTGGAGTCTACAACATATCAATATGTTAGGATACAAATACCCCATACTACTATACAATCAATAGAAGGTAAACAACAGCCTAACAAGAAAACTAGACCGAACGGTCAAAACATGCAAACATGCATGGGAAAACGCCTCCAAAGCATAGAAATTCACCCTATTCATAATCAATTAACCTCTAATCAAGCATACATGCATGGCAGGAAAACAATAGGGATAAAATAGTAAACACTCAATACCCTGTTCATGGGTATTGGCAATGTTGCACATATAACTCAAAGACATTCAACATAAAGGCAAAAACCACCTACCATGGTGTTGGGGGGTCAATATAATTGAGTCTTGGGGCTTGAATCGCCTTAGAATGCCATAGATCTACGAAAGAGTCTAAAACATTCAATAGAGTATAACATGGAAAGGAAGAGGAATCATGAAACAAAGCTCTAGCATAAGTTAGAGCTTATCGAGGTGATCCAAATGCAATTAATGGTGGTCAAATCGGAGTTCGGATGCTCGGTCAGGGGCTTGGAGGAAGATCGCGGTCGTACGGGAGCTATCGGATGAACTAGGTCGAGAAGAAGGCCTTTCTGGTGATTAGATGTGTCTCCGGTTCATTTAATGAAGAAAAAGAAAATACACATCGTGTACTTTTCATTTTTGTACTTCGCTTTAAGAGGCCTCTAGGTCACCCCCCACATGGCCATGTGTAAGGACGCTAAACGACCAGCACACGGCTACCCGCGGTAACTGAGTACATGGTGTGTACTCATAAAGTACATGGTGTGTACTTCAAAAATTTCCAGAAATCCCTCGTTTTCTTAAAATGACAAGAAATGGAAAACATACCTAAAAAAGAAGATTCGGGTTACAAACTTCCCCCTTTAATGAAATTTTTCCTCGAATTTCTCTAGCAAGGTGGCATATAAGAAGAAATCCCAAACAACTCTGGCCACTATGCCCATACATCAACCTCCCTCTCCAATGTCTCTTCCTGTACTCGCTTTTGTTACTATAGTACTCATACTATAGGAATAGACTGGCCATGGAGAACCATTTTACTACGATCAAAAATCCAGTTAGGATGCTCCTCAAAAGACGCTTCAACATCCAACTCAACCTCCTTGGGTTGGAAAACATGAGACGGGTCTGAGAAGTAACGTTGAAGCTTAGAAAGCTTGAAGACATCATGCATAGCCCTGTACCTCTGAGGTAACTGAAATCGATAGGCAACCGGACCAACTCTCTCCAACACCTCAAATGGCCCGACGTACCTTGGCAAAAGCTTACCCCATCTCCTAATCATTCAGTATCCCATCCTCGGTGTGACACGCAAAAAAAACCTAATCTCAAACTTTGAACTCCAGAGTTCATCTCCTCTGATCAGCATAAGACTTTTTTGAGATTGTGTAGTATCCATCCTCTTCTAAATCAACTCTATCTGCTTTGGGGTCTCTTGGACAAGCCGAGGTCCCAGCAAAGCTGCCTCTCCTACCTCTAGCCAACATAAGGGTGATCAGCATGGCCTACAGTACAAATCCTCATAAGGTGCCATTTGAATAGTTTCTTGAAAACTATTGTTTAGGAAAACACCACAAGAGGTATGTGCTTCTCCCAAGAACCTCTAAAATCCAAAATACATGCTCGAAGCATGTCTTGAAAGCACCTAAATTGTATTCTTAGTCAGACCATCTGTCTGGGGTTGGTAAGTTCTACTCAAAATCACATGTGTTCCCAAATCCTTCGGAATCCCCTGAAAGACCCAAGAAGTAAAATGGGCATCCCTATCTGAAACAATGAAGTGTGGAACCCCATGTAGACGTACAATCTCTCGGATGTACAACTATCCCAGCTCATCAAAACTTAAGGTCTATTTTATTGAAAATAATTGATTGACATTCGTGAGTCTTTCAATAACAACCCATACTGCATCATTTCCTCGAGATGACCTCAGAAAACCTGTCATGAAATCCATCGTGACGTCATTCCATTTACACTCGGGAATGGGTAATTGCTGCAAAAGCCATGCTGGTCGATGATGTTTCGCCTTCACCAGCTAACAGGTGGAACACCTCATGAAGAAACCAACAACATCTCTTTTCATACTTGGCCACCAATACTGATAGTGTATATCACGATACATCTTCGTGACACTAGGATGAATTGCCCAAACTGAGAAATGAAAGTCCCAGATCAGTTCCTCACGTATGTCTACTGACACCCATACACACCCTTGAAAATGCAAGATCTCATCCTCACCTATTGTCCATCCAGGAATAGAGTTCTATACTAACACACTCTCTCATAGGACTAGGCCTTATGAATATGATAGTTGCCTCATAAGCACATGATCAAGAAGAGTAGAGGTAATGGCTATAGAAGAAAGAAAAGTCTACCTCTGTCTATTATGCACATCCAAATGCATCCCAGAGAATAGAGACATAAGCTTGCACTCACTGTTGGCCTCCTGAACTGCTTGTATCTGAGTCCTCCTACTTAATGAATCAGCCACTATGTTGCCTTTCCCCGATGTGTAGGAAATCTCAAAGTCAAAAGACTGAAGGTACTAAACCCACCTTCGCTGCCTCAAATTCAGGTCACGGAGAGTGATGATTAACTTGAGACTTTTTTGGTCAGTGAAAAACACAAAATGCTCACCCCACGGATAATGTCTCATACATATTAAATCATGAACAACAGATGCCAACTATAGATCGTGCATCGGGTAATTCCTCTCATGTGGCCGCAACTATCGAGACCTGTATGCGACAAATCCTTCTCCCTACATAATCATAGCTCCCATCCTGATAACTGAAGCATCATAGTACACAGTATAGCTCTTTCCTAAATCTGGAAATACTAGTATCAGTGCTGAAGTCAACCTCCCTTTATGCTCCAGAACGGCTGACTCACGAGAATCTGACTACATGAACTTTTCATCCTTCTTAGTCAGACTTGTCAGTGGTTCTTTTATGCATGAAAAGTCATGTATGAAACTTCTGTAGTATCTAGATAGATCTAGAAAACTTTTCACCTCAAAGAAGTTCTTTGGCTACTCCCAAGAAACTACTGCTCTAACTTTTTCTGGGTCTACTGATACTTCTCTCTCTAAGATAACATGACTCAAAAAGGGATTCTAATCCATCCAGAAGTGGCATTTTGTGTAATTAGCATATAAGTGGTGCTCCCTGATTGTATTAAAAATGATCTTAAGATGTGTGGCATGGTCTTGTCGAGTGTGAGATTACAACAAGATGTCATCCACAAAAACCACCACAAAGGAATCCAGGTATGTATGGAACACATGGTTCATCAGTTCCATGAAGACTACAGGCGCATTCGTGAGACCAAACAACATAACCATATACTTGTATAGACCATACCTACTCCTAAAGGTTGTAAGAGACATATCAGATGGTCTAACAAGCAAATAATGATAACCGGACCTCAAGTCAATCTTCAAGATCACCCGGGCTCCTCGAAGCTGATCAAAGAGATCATCAATCCTCGGTAAGGGATATCGGTTCTTGACCGTCAACTGGTTCATATTCTGATAATCCACACAAAGTATGAGGGTATCATTTTACTTCTTTTCAAACAGGACAGGAGAACCCCAAGGAGAGGTACAGGGTCGGATAAAACCCTTTGCCTACAACTCCTTAAACTTATTCTTGAGCTCCTGTAACTGGGGTGTAGCCATCCTATAAGGAGGAATGGACACCGGTTCTGCTCCTGGGACATGCTCAATAGATAATTTCACCTCTCACTACGGAGGAAAACTTGAAAAGTCCTCTGGGAAGATATCCCTGAAACGATCCTCCAATGGAGGAAAATATAACTGTGAAGTCCCCTGGTCATCAAGATATAGACTAGCAATCTGGGATGTAGCTCCTCCCAACCCATGATTCTCTAGACCCGCTCTGCTGATTAGGACACCTCATTCGCCCTTATGAAGAAACGATCTTCCCTCTGGTGATATGAAACTCACCTTACAGCGATAGAAATCGAAAATAGCATGAAAAGGGACTAACTAGTCCATTATGAGAATGAAATCATAGCCTGTCATCTCTAGGATATAGAGGTCCCAAAATAAGTTCCACACACCAAACTCAAGAGGGCACTCCTTGCACTGCTGACACACACTAGATGTTATTGTCCCCAACGGAGTGTCTAGTGTCAAGATATATGAAGAAAAAAGGATACAGAGCAGAAGGAACTCCACAAATGTAATAGATATAAACCTATGGGAAGCCCCTGTGTCGAAAAGGGATGAAGAAAAAACTGAGGTAACTAGGATCGTACCTCGAACTGTAGAGGGGCTAGGATCCTACTCCTCCTGGGTCTTCTCCACTGCAAAATTCTAGCCTACAATGTGGCCTTGTGACCCTTCCAGATCACTCTGAGCTGATCCACCCTATTGTTGCTGAATGACTGGTGACTGGATACAATGGCCATGACCTCCACCTCATCTTGAACAGCCGGAAGAACTCTAGTTCCCCAACCAGTGAGAAACTGGTGGTGCTTCTCCTGAACAAGGAGTGATAGAAGAACCCCCTATCACCATCTAATGGTGAAAATTTTTGACAGAAGCACTGAAGATGTCCCATCTTGCTAAAACATCAGCCCTCCACTAGGTATCTCGGGCCATGTGGTCTCGTATGCCTGCTCTTCCCGCACTGGTATCACAACACCTATCTACCAGAAGATATCTTCTACCTCCTCGGATCTCCATACGTAGACTCCCTATGGCGCTTCCTACTGTCAGTAGGAGGAATTCTAGCTCCAGATGCCGAGTCTCCCTAGCTCACAACTCTATAATCCCTCAGATTGCACTATTTTATTAGTGCCTAGTTGATTATAGAAGTGATAGAAGTTAGCTGGAAGATGTTCACCTGCGATCGGATGTCATGCCTCAGACCATCCTCGAACTTCCTTTCCAGGAATAACTGATCACCTCCTGGAATAGGTGTGAATCACTACATCTCGGTAAAGTTAGAGTAATACTCCATAATAGAAAGAGTACCCTGCTCTAGACTCATAAACACTCGGGATCGGTTGGACCTCAATGTCTTTGGATAGAAGTAGTCAAAGAAGATGCGCTGAAACTCATCCCAAGCCATGACCTTTTGGCATACCGCCTATGAGATCACATCCCACCACCTCTTGGAAGAGTCCCAATGCATATACATAGTGATATTAATCTTCCTATATGGAGGAATCTCCAGATGCTTGATGATTGTCAGCATGGATTCTAGCCATGACTCTACAGCCTGGGGTCCTCCATCCCCCGAGAAAGTGGGAGGATGTTGCTGCTGAAAACCCCGTGGCAAATCTTCCAGCGATGGGGCCTGAGGCGGCCCTACCTAAAAGGTCTGAACCATCCTCATTAATCCCTCTCTGAACTATGAATCAGCACATGTGTCAGGTATAATGGATGTTGTAAAGACTGGCACAATAGGAAGATCTTCTAGAATTCCTTGATCCGCCATGCCCGGTGTCTGATCACCACCTTGCAACTGGCATACAACCTGAGGACGTCTCAGTTGCATGAATCTTCAAGGTCAAGCGCACACCTTAGATCAAGATTATCAAGGAAGGAAAACTAGAAGTTAAATAAGGGAACAGGATAAAGGAAGCATTCATGTTTTTTAAAACATCACTACACAGCGTGTATAACCCCTACATGACGTGTTTCCTTAATCCGTTTACATGGGCGTGTACTACTGCCAACCTTGGTCATGTAACACCCCAAAAACATGGTGTGTACTTGAATCCGGTTCCCCTGCCCGAGTCCCCTTACATAGTTAATCCACACGTCCATCCTAAGGTAAGACTACATGACATGTTTAAGATAGACACGACGTGTACTAGACAAGCTTTACCAACCCTTGTTGTAAGTGACACGGTCGTATAAACGGCTCACACCACACGGCGTGTTCCAAGTGGACATGACATGTATAAATTAAGATTTACCCATCTGTGTTGTTAGTCACATGATTGGACACATGGTCAACACCACACGGCGTATACAACCGGTACATGACATGTTCCCACAAGAATTTCCATATCCGGTGTCTCTGCCTACACAGCCTACAATATTGTTAGAGACTACACGGAATATACATATGGTACACGGTGTGTACTTAAGAAAAAATAGTTTCATCTTGAAAAGAAGAACACAGGGCATGTAGTCAAAACTACACGATGTGTATTCGGGGTTTTTTCGGACAGTAAGCCTCAGAAACTTCTCTAGAACCCATAAAAAACACTAAAACAAACCTCAAAGTGCCAAATTATAATATGTGAGGGCCCAAAATCCCCACGAATCAAAGCTTGGCATCTTATACATGTTATAAACAAGGTAAACAAGTCAATAATCCACCAAATTTTGGTCCATGAGGACCCATAACACCTCAAGAACTATATTTTGGCGTTCATTTAAAAAAAACCTTACACAAACAATTCCCTATCAAACAACAGGTATTTTATTAGGGCATCTATCACTATAATATGCATATTATACACAATATATATCACACCAACATGGAATTGATAATGCACACTAAATGGCATGAAAAGAATACATGACATGTGATTTCTAGAAAGTTCCTATTTGATGCATGATATGGAATACCCTCATCTCATCGGGTTGCAACAGAAATATAACCTCAATAACATTAACAATAACAACACAATACATGTGAATCACCCATTGGGGAAAATCAAATCAAATGTAAAATTTCAAAATCAGAAAATTTTATTAACGAGGTAGATTGGCTTTTCCATGTACACAAGTTAGATACTCCTGGGAGCATCTTATTAACATGTACCTATTCAGTACTATCTTGGACAATAGGTTCCAAACAATCAGTCAAGAAGAAAAAAATTCCTCTAATACCACTTTCTAATGTCCCGGTTCTGGAAGCAAGCTAGAGGTGCCCCATACCTGATTGGTCACATGGACTCAAGTTCGTTTCCCCAAATACTAGAGGCTGCCGAATAGAAGTGAGGGCCTTGGGTGTGGTAGTGTGGAAACTATTCCCTCATTTGTAGAGTACACAGCAGAAGTAAAACAGATATACAAAATCCAAACCAATAATAGTACCATACAACAGTAAACAACAGATGACTAGAAATAATAGACACGAGCACACATATGTATAGATGATGCATGATACATATGTCTTGGAAAGCAGCCAAACAAATCACAATGCTAGAATAAAAAATAGTACTAAACCAAAGTACAAAATAAAACAGATAAATATATCCTCATCATCGCAAGCCATAGATCGATCTCATGCTCTCCATCTCCACAAAAAATCATTTACCTGAAGTAGAAGGGTGCATGCCCTTATCTATACCTGTAACAATATAATCTATTTGGGCCAAAAATAACGGCCCAAACAGGGTGTGAGACTAAATACTAGAAGGCAACCACCACAACATTTGTACCTATTAGTCAGTGAATATATAGCAGGTAAAAGTGCAGAAAGTAGTAAACAAGGATATACTCAATAGTAACAATCCAAAGATTAAAATATCAAGCAACAGCTAATCAAAGAAAATAACACAAATAGGTAACCCTCTAGGAAGTACCCACAACCTATCCCCTTTGGTCCTACCTAGAAACACATGCAAGAAACTAAAAAAAGGTAACCCTCTGGGTAGTACTCACAGTCTATCCCCTCTAGTCCTACCAAACAAGTACAAGAAACCCTCTGGGTAGTACACTCAATCTAACCCCTCTCGTTCAGCTTAATCATAGACTCTCTGAGGAATAACTCGCCTTCAATTCATCATATAGTCTCGTTTCGGTAACTGAAGGTTCTCTAGGGAAGCACTTACATCACATTACCTATGTGTCCCATGTAGAGGAACTAAAGACACTCTAAGGAAGCACATACGTCAATTCCCCTTATGGTATCGCATCATAAGTAGAAAATACACTCTGGATAAGCCCTTACGTCCAGTCTCCCTATGGTCTATACACCAGGTTCTCACGTCCCTGTGTAAGTCAACAGGTATTGCAGCGCGTATCGGCCAATGTTAACCTCAAGAACTACTTGGATAGAAGTCTACATAATATCAAAATGTAATGATACAAACACCTCATCCTACTATACTAGGCATGGAAGGTAAACTGCAACCTAACAGGCAAACTAGACCCAACAGTCAAAACAAGAAAAAATGCATGGGAAAATGCTTCCAAAGCATATCAATTCACCCTACTCACATTCAATTAACCTTTACTCAAGCATGCAAGCATGGAAGGAAAAAAATATGGCTAAAACAGTAAACACACTATACCCTGTTCATGGTTATTGGCAATTTTGAACATTTAACTCAAGGAATTTTAATAGAAAGGCACAAACCACCTACCTCAGTGTTGGGGGATCAATATAATATAGTCTCGAGGCTTGAATCACCTTAGGATGCCAAATATCAATGAAAATGCCTAAAATGTTCAATATATGATAACTTTAAAGGAGGAGGAATCATGAAACGAAACTCAAGCTGAAGGGAGAGCTTACTGAGGCGATTACAATGCAATCGACGGCGGTCGAATCAGAGTTCGGATGCTTGATCGAGGGCTCGAAGGAAGATCACAGCCATACAGAAGCTCTTGGATGAACTAGGACGAGAAAAAGGCCATTCTGGTGATTAGACGCGACCCTAGTGCATTTAATGAAAAAAATAAAATACACAGCATGTACTTTTGAAGTACATGACATGTACTTTCCGTTTCTGTACTCTGCTTTAAGCAGCCTATAGGCCACCTCCCTCATGGTCGTACGTAAGGCTGCTACACGGCCAGCACAAGGCTACCCGCAGTAACTAAGTACACGACATGTACTCATAAAGCACATGGCGTGTACTTCAAAAATTTCCAAAAATTCCTCTTTTTCTCAAAAAGACCAGAAAAGGAAAACATACCTGAAAAGAAGATCTGGTTTCTAACATCTTCTTCCATAACTCTTTATGGAACTAACTCAACATCCATCTCAAGACCACTTATTTTTTATAGGTTTTTAACTTCCCCATGGTAAACTTTCCTCCCATTAAATCCATTATTAATATATAACTTCTTAAGGAATATATAAAATTAGGACACAAATTCTTTATCCTCATTAGGATAATAGAAAAAATATCCCTTAGTTTCCTTGGGAGAACTGACAAATAATTATTTGTTAGATTTAGGGTCAATTTTAGCATAATATATACATCTTACATATTCTCCAAATCCAAAAAACCTTCACATAATATTGATATTTATTTTTCACATACTATATATCAATTGGTGTCTTTATTATTTCATTAAATGGATCATGTTTTAGTAGGAGTGTTGTAGACCCCCAAATCATGGCCCCCTAATGAAATAGGAAGGTCACATTGACTCTTTATTGATCAAACCATGTCCAGAATAGTATGATTCCTTCTGTCAAACTCACCATTCCACTTTGGTGTTCTAGGAGGAGTGAGTTTTAGAACAATTCTACAATTACTTGGATTCTTAATGAAAAACTGGATTAAGTACTCACCACCGTAATCTGATTGAAGGATCATAATACTTTTGACTAGTTATTTCTATACTATTTTCGAAAACTCTTTAAACTTTTCAAAAGTTTCATACTTTTATCCCATCAAAAACACATAACCATGTCGACTAAAGTTTTCAATAAAAGCAATGATGTACCTAACCCACCACTTGATTGAGTACTCATTATTTTACATATATCAGTATGTATGAGATCCAATAATCCACTAGCCCTTCCACTTTTTACACTAAAATGTGTTTTGGTTATTTTTACTAATTAAAAAAATGTTTCAAAACTATAAAATGATGCACAATAAAATAGTTCCAACAATCCATCCATATGGACACTTAACATGTGTTTCTCATTTATATGTCAAAGGTGACAATGCCAAAGGTAATTTGGATTAGAATCAACCTTAACATTGTTATTCTAAATTGTATAAGTAGGATTATCCATATCTATAATGTATAAAATGTTTACTATATTCTTAATTTAGTAAAAAATAATTCATATATATATATATAACTCTAGTTCATAATAGTTAAGGAAAATACCTTATTGTCTAAACAAGATACAATAATCAAATGTATGCCTATATTGGGAACATAATAAATGTTCTTCAATAATATAATTGATCCACTTAGTAAAGACAGATCATAAGTACCAAATTTTAATTTAGTAATTCTTAAATAATTACCAGCACAAATATCAACATTAAACTAGTTAAAATACCTCTTATCTATGAGACTATGTTTATTAGCACAAATATGTGATACACACATGGTATCCAATACCGATGAGTCATATTTTTTTATATTAACCACTATAACATCTACATTTAGATACTCAAAATGAAAACACATCTCAACCATAGATACAAATGTAGAACTATGTTATAGGTTATACCAATAAATGATATCAAAATGATTATCATGAAGTGTTCAATAATATATAACAAGGGAATATATATATATATATATGGTTCATTTTTATGTTGTTTTCCATTTAATCAAGGTACTTTACTGAAAGTGATACCACTAAAAGTGATGAACTCATACACCATGTCTATTTAGTGAGAAAGATCCAAATTTCACAAAGTAATGTGTCTACTAGAGTGTTACTCTCACCACAAAGTTATTTAGGAATGGAATCATCATAATCATAATAGTAATGACATTAGGATAGTTAAGTGTGAAACCGTTTTCCTGAATATATCTTATGAAAAAACTCAATATATTCCTATGGAATCCTTACTCTTAAGATTTACTACTTGCATGTCTCTAAATATCATAATTGGATTTGGTTACCTAACTCTTTGGTTTATTTAGTTTAACTATTACATACACAATATAGTCCATGAGAATCCAACAATGGAAAAAACTACTCAGTTGGATGATCGAGGTCTGGAAGGTTCTTCATGATTATGATGGTAATCTCTTAGAAATGAAGGGCGTTTTAGATCAACTTTTTCATGAAGGTTTATAGTGGCAATACATGATTTTTCTTCACAAGGATCGAGGTTTCTTGACATGAAGCTATAGGCATGTGGTTCGAGGTGTTGGGATGTTGATCTAGCCAAGTCAACTTATTTATATTTTTCATTGAATTTTAATTTTATATTTTTTAGCACTTTTATTGGTGATTTTTTGTGATTTGTTCAACATGATCGATTGATGTGAAGGTTCCCACTTATACCCAAAAAAGTGCTTTTATGAAAATACAAAAAAAATATTTGATAGAATATTAATAATATACATATTAAATCCATTATATCTCTAACAATCATTATTATCTCATGTTTTTTTATTTATTTTTGTATTCATGATTCTAATGATTTAGTTTTTGAATCCTTATTCCATCCACAAATTTAAGGTGTTTATGCTACTTTAATGTGTAAATATTTACACAACCCATAAGTTTGTGTCACTCACAAAAAATAGTATCCAAAAATATATATACACATCGAAATGTATCTCATGAAAAAGGTACATGAACTCTGTATGTAAAGGAGTAAGGTTATATAAGTTTGAAAATCTTCACATGAATAGTCTCAGAGTGATAGAGAGCCAACCCCTTAAATTTCTAGTTTGAGACATGAGAATATGGTTCTGTTGGTAGTCTGACACTAAGTCCCTCTCCCTATTTAGACTTTTCTCAAGTGATAATTCAATTCATGATATCACATAAACCTAATATCGAAAACCTATATTCAAAAACTATTATTAATCTTATAACTCAAAAAAACTAATATCAAGGTAGATAAGAAATAAATATTATGATATCACACTTATCATACTATGTAGGGATCTATCTTTTAGAAGTAATTTATCTTATAAATAAAGAATACAATATATTCACATTCTGTAAACACTTTATAATCATAAATGTTACAAATTAATTTAATAAATAAATAAACACTTCATTTATTTTAAAAAACATGAGATACCATTATGAGCTTCTCATTTTTTATTTAGACATTAAAATCCAATTTTATAATTCCTACCACTTATAATTTATAAACAATTTATAAACCATAAGTAAAAATATGAAAAATAAAAAATTTAATATAAGTTGGGTCATATTTTACAAATGATATGTAATGACCCAAAATTCTATCAATGAAATTGAACTTCTTATAATGATTTCATATAGTATAAATCACATAAAATTACATAGGGAACACAATAGAAACTTTATAAATGAATAATGAATGAAATAAAGAGCTTTTTCGGAAATTATAGAACCTATATTAATGGAGCAGTAAATTGACCTTCAGAATTGTAATATAACCCATATGAATAATCAACAGCCTAATAGAATAGTAACCTCACATATGAATGTTTAAATGAAATTTATCGATCTTATAAATGAAAATATGATATAATTGTTTCATAGTATAAGTAATTAAATGTTTTAAAAATAATAAATTAAGTGTTGTTATTTTTATAGAACCTAAATGATTATTAAAAAAAATAATTAATATAGTGATTTAAAAAAAATTATATTTTCATAAAATTTATTCATAAATTAATATTTTTTTGTATTTTTACTATATGTTTATGAGATATTAATTAGTTTATCAATGTTTTATAAAATCAGTTATAATATTAAAATCGGTATATTTTGAGTAAATTTTGTTTTCATTCCAAAAACAATTAAATATCTCATATTTAGAAAAAAAGTATAAAATTGATTTCATTTTTTAATTATACACTTTGAAAAAAAAATTGGGTGAATTTTTAGTATTTTTCTAATATAGTTGGTTTTTGTGAATAGTGAAATATGGTAATTTAAGGCATTTAACTAATACATGAATTATTGAGTCATAGATGATGTGTGGATTATGTTAGACCATAATCTCGAACTATACTTCATTATTTTAATATATTTACTGATAAGGTTCAAACTATTTATAGTCTTGATCCCATATAATAAACTAATGAATATACTAATAAAAAACACCCCTCTTCTCTACTATAAATACCACCCCTCACCACCTCTTCTCCTCACACCACTAAAGCCTTGACTCTTGTCAAAATTATATCTAATTATCTTTTAAAGTATCTCCCCCATGTCCAAGATCCCTTTTCCTAATAAAATACCAAACTAAAGTTCCTCATAGATGTTCTCAAGGAGAGTAATTCTATAGGTGAAACCCTCTTTCTTTTTCTTTTAAATTCCTTTCAATTTCTTTTCGTTTCATATTCTCTCCTCACTTCCACTTATACAAGTCACATGATAAGTTAATTATCTTTTATATAAATTAATTTTATTATTTTAATTTAAACCCATCATCATTTCACTACCCCCTATATATTTTTTCTAAAAATTGAAACATCATCCATGATGTGTTTATTTATCGCATTCAAGGATGATGAGTTTAACATTTCCATTACTTCCTTAAAGGATAATAATAAAAACATTTTTATGGTTCAAAAATATTATTATATATGTATTAAATATTATTTAATGTTTTGTAACCAATTTATATAAATAATATTAATTAATAAAACAAAACTAGTTCGTGATGATTGAAAAAACACCAAAATAATACACACGGTTATCATTAATGTTTTATCTAATAAATCATCCTAACATCTAAATGAAATGATATATATGAACATTTAATATTCATTAAGTTCATTATTAACATATAATTTCAATTCTATAAAACTGTTCTCATTCGTCATTATTTTCCATACATGTATATAAGTAGACCGGTCATGAAAATCAAGGAAACGAACACTCTCGAATGATAAAATTATCTTATAACTCATAAAAAAGTCCATAAATGAACTTAATAAAATTATAATAAATAAATTAAATGTATAAAAGGTTATTAATTATTTAATTAATTGATTTAATTTTATTATCCACAACATTAAGATCAATCACAGAACACTTTTGGACATAATGTAAGGGATTCTTTCTGAACCTATATTTTTTCGTCAGATTATGCTTTATCAATCCTTACCCAAATTTAATTATAATTTATTTTTATATACATATTCTAAATTATGTTTATATGTTATAAAAGCATGTAACCAAATCATTTCATCCTTATTTTAAGGTAAATTCATATTTTAAAAAGGCTCTCATATCAATTCTTACCTATAAGCAAGCCCAATTTAAAGGGAAATTTTTGATTTCTTACCCATTTTCAAGTGGACTACATAATATTTTTTAATCCACTATTATTTTTATAAAATCATTATTTTTTTAATAAAAAACTACCTTGGTTAATTTTTTGTTTATTACAAACAATTTGTCTTTTTCCTTTTAAAATAATCATTAAAATTTTCTCTTAAACCACACTAAAGTGGCTCATTTCTAAAGTTCATTAAATCCTATTTTACAATTTTTCACATCAATTTTAAATCACTTATCATGATATATGACTATAATTCCCATATTAATGTCCATATAATATTTAAATCCATTATTTCATGGACACCTTTATGAGGTTCCATTTTTTATTCTTTATGACATGATTACGTTGCCCACTTCTTTCCATGGGTAACCCTTATGTTTATGTTTGATTCATCATGTGGCACACATATTCACGAACATGTTATGATGGGTGAACCTAGATATTTTTTCAATTTTTTTAGTAATTTTTAGTCTCTAGATATATCATGTTAGAATAGGGAGTGAACCTAAATCCTTTATAGGACTTTGTCTGCCATATGCAATAGTCTTGGTAGTCATCTTGACTCATGTTTATGTCATATTGTATGTTGTTTCCAAATTCCTATGATATTTTGATTACAAGATCCCTTAATATAAATGATATTCTTCCTTAAATTTATTCATGTTCCATTCCTTTTAATGTCATCATTTTATGCCTTTTAACCCATGTGTTATACATTATTCCTATGTTTATTCCCTTAATGGGCTTATTAGATCATCATTTGTACATGTATCCCCCAGGTTATCCTATAGAGAAGTAATATCTAAAAGGAATTTAGGATCTATTTATGGATATTAAATGAAGATTTTTTTATTTTGGATTTATCTTCCTCATTATATATCCAATCATATAAATACACTATAATTGATGATCCTTGGTTTCTATTTTCATGGATAGTTATGCATAAAATCATGTAATAATATATTAAAAGGGATAGGGTCATTATATTTGGTATCATATAAGGGTCTAGTTTTATTAGATATTTCAACTAGAGAACTATATTATAAACCATGGGGATGATTATATCTCTATAGATAACTTAGTTTGAAACTTAGGGAATCACAAGATAATATATAGTTTCCATTTGAATGTTTATCCTTCTATGTCAAAAGTTTCCTTTTATTATGATTATTAGCTAAGTATTTAGTCCCACTAATTATACTCTCCTTTTTGTAGATAATGGCTGGAAATAAAAGAACTTTTTTGAATAATCAATGTCATGATTTTCCTAATGATATTCCAAATATTATGGGAACGAGTGCTAAAAAATCATGCAAGTACGTTCTTAACTAGCTCGTGTTATGAATAATATTATGAATCATGTGTAACTCCCTTACTATCCTATAAAAGTTTAATCTTTTGTTGAATATTTCATGAAAAAATTCCTCCCGTCATTAGTGAATATTCTGATTTTATCATTATGTAAAAATGTATTAACTCCATTAAAATGATATTTTATGTCCTCTCTTGCTCAGAAGAAGAAAAAGTTATGCTAGAAGTCTATCATTTTGATGGTGAAGTTGATCAGTGGTGGAAACTGATAAATAAAACAACATAAAAAGAGGAAATTGATTCCATGTAATCGTAATATTTCCAATAAATATTTTTCAATAAATATTTTCTTCAAAACCTCTATCATAATATGCAAAGGGAGTTCCTCATATTGAAGAAAAAGGAAGACGAGTCCATCAGGGAATATGAGGAACAAATTTCAAGGCTTCCAAAATATGCATATAACATTTTCATGAACACTGAAATTAATCTATATCACTTCTTTAGTAAACTGAATATGAGTATACAGAAAGAGTTGGTGATTAGAAACATCGATAGCTATGAAGAGATCATTTGTTGTGACCATAAGGTTGAAATATAGATTTGAGAATCTCATTATTCTCAAGGGCTCGGAGATAAAAGGTATAAAATAGAGTTTTATATGGTAGGATCAACCGATAAATACCATGATGGAAAAAAACCCAACATCCCACATGTTAAAATTGGTGGATGAAGCATGATGGGAATTATCTAAAGGGAAATAGAAGATGCTTGAAATATGGAGGAATTGGGCATCTATATAATAGTTGTTGAAGGGATATGAATAATCCCACATATATGGAACAATAAAAGAAGGTTCATATCAACACTCAACCTATAGTTTAGTGTTTCAACTATAATGAACATGGCCATTATGTGATCCATTTCCCTATTCATGTGTTATTGGAGGCAATCAACAACAACCGCCTCCAAGGAAGTAAGGAAGGCAATATGATATTACTACTAGTGAGGTGGAGCCTAACAATGATGTGGTGACAGGTACGCTAGATATTCATTCAATAATAGTTAACATACTATTGTATTCTGGTTCTACTCATTCTATCATATCTTTCAAGTTTATTAGAACTATTTAAACACCACATCAAAATATAGAGGTTGTCTTGTCTGTGAGAATAGAAAATGGGGATATTATTGAATCGAAAGTATATAAATCCTCCTTGACTAATATTTGTGGACCGAACCTCCTAGAAAATATCATCTTACATCCTTTGGTGTAGTTTCATGCTATGTTAGGAATTTATTGGCTATCATTATACAAAGCAACATTGACTTTCGGGAAAGACAGATCACTCTTCACATCTTGAGGTATCCTCTAATTCTATACAAGTGTAAGGAGAAGGATGAGTCTCTATCAAAATCAGTGTCTCAATTGTTGATATTACTACCTTATGAGAAATCATATAAACCTAAAATGATTGATACAAAAATTAGAATCATGCTCGAAGACATGCCCTTTGTGAGGGACTACACTAATGTGTTCCTTGAAGAGTTGCTTGTTCCACCACCTGATTCAGAAGTTTAGTTCTCAATAGAACTTATTCTTGGATATCTACCTATATCAAAGACACCTTATAGAATGGCCCCCATCAATTTGGAGGAATTAAAGAAGCAGTTATAGGATAATATGGAAAAGGGTTTTATATACCCAAGTGCTTCACCACAGGGTGAACCAATCCTCTTCATCAAGAAGAAGTATGGGTCAGTTATACTCTGAATTGATTATCATGAGCTCAAAAAAATATGATAAATAACAAGTATCCCATACCATAGGTAAATGACTTCTTTGATCAACTATAATGTCCAAGTATTTCTCTAAATTGGACTATCATTCAAGATATCACCAATTAATGGTGAGGAAGGAATATATTCCCAAGATTGCCTTTCGAATGAGTATAGACTCAATGAGTTCATAGTGATTCCCATTGTACTCACTAATGATCTATAAATTTTCATTGATTTAATAAATATAGTCTTTAGATATTACCTCAAAAATTTTGTGGTATTATTTATTAATTATATTACGATATACTCCAAGAGTGAGGAGTCACATGTTGAGCCTTTAGATACAATGATAAAGACATTATAATGGGATAAAATCTATGAAAAGTAGAGTAAATGTGATTTTTGGGTGGGGGAAGTATCTTTTTATGGTCATGTTATCACTTGAAAAGGAATATCATTATACCCTTCCATTACAAAGGTAATTGAAGAGTGGCCCAGAACAACATCTATAATGGAGATCAATAGTTTTCTTGGCCTAGCTGGTATTATCGATGATTTTGGAAGAAATTATCATGATTTTCAAATCCACTTTCTGAGCTGACTCAAAAATTTATAAAGTTCATTTGGAAGGGTGAATGTGAACACTACTTCAAAGAGTAGAAAAGGAGGCACATCATTGCACCAGTTCTCACACTATTGATAAGTGGGGAACTCTTTGTGGTGTATAGAGATACTTCAAAGAAGATATTAGTATGTTTAATGATGAAAAATGAAAAAGTGATTTCATATGCCTCATGAATGTTTAAAATTCATGATAAAAACATTCCCACACATGATCTGGAGTTTGCAAGTATGATATTAATGTTGAAAATTAGGTGGCATTATCTCAATGGGGAGAAGTGTGAGATATATACTAATCACAAGAGCCTCACATATATATTCACATATAAGGATATTAATATGTGCTAGTGAAGATGGTTAGATCTCATCAACAATTGTGACTACTCAATCTATTACCATCATGCTAAATAAAATAAGGGTGTGGATGCTCTATGTAGAAACGATCATGCATCTTTATCAATTATGAGAATTGAGAAGGATCCAATATTCCTAGACTTTCAAATCATGTAAATGGGAATCATTAAGGAACATCATCAATCCTTTTTGAAATGATTCCTCAACCATCTTTTATAGAGAAAATAAATGATTCTTAAATAAATGATGAGGAAACTCAGAAAAATGTGGAAGCTATAAAAAAGGGAAAACCCTCATAGTTTAAAATTGATGCGGATGGAGACTTAAGATTTGGGTCATAATTATGTGTACCATCCAATATAGAGATAAAGAAGGATCTTATTAATGATGAACATATCTTAACATTCTCTATTCACCTAGGGATCACAAAGATGTATCGAGATTCTGAGATCACTATTGTTCGGACAATATGAAGAAGGAGATCGATGAATATACATCAAAGTTACTAGTATGTTGACAAGTGTTTGTTGAAAGGAAAAGTATAAAGTTACGATGAAACCATTGTCTATACCAACATAGAAGTTATAGAACATTACCATGAACTTTTTCAATGGGCTTCCAAATACATCTAGAGGGAATAATTTTATATGGGTCATTGTGGATCATCTTGCAAAGATATATCACTTTATCAAAATTTGGGATGAATTCTCACTGGATCAATACTCACTGATATACATCAAATAAGTGGTAAGGCTACATAGAGTACCATAACTGATTGTATCCGACTAGGATCGTAGATTAACCTCTAGGTTAAAAAAAATAATCCATTAATATCTAAACACTGAGTTGAAATTTAGTACATCCTATCATCCCCAAACTAATGGTCAATCTAGGTGTACTATTCAGACATTAGAAGATATGTTGAGAGTGTGTTCTATCGACTTTAAAGGAGGATGGGACCAGAATTTTCCTCTGGTCAAGTTCTCTTACAACAGTAATTTCCACTTGATCATCCAAATGGCTCCATATAAATCCCTTTATGGGAAAATATGTAGAACACCATCATGCTGGGATGAAGTCAATGTATATAAGTTTTTAGGACCTGAAATGGTTAAAGAAGTGGTGGAAAAGATGAAAACCACTCAACAACACATCATGGAAGCCCAAAGTTAACATAATAGTTATGCAGGAAATCATTGATGGGACTTTGAGTTTAAGTTAAAGACATGGTATTCCTCTATATTCCTCTATGGATGAGGATCATGATATTTGGGAAGAAATTAAATCTAAGTCTTAGGTACATCGAACCCTTCAAGATTCTTGATTGTGTAAGAGTTGTGGCCTATCGAAAAGCACTTAAACCAACTATGTCTCAAGTACATGATATCTTCCATGTATCCCTCTTGAAGAATTACATACCATGTCCCACGCTTGTACTTAATTCAAAGGTGGTACGTTTGGAAAATGATCTCTCTTATGAGGAGCATCTAGTGAAGTTATTCAATCATAGAAATAAAGTTCTATGAAATAAGACCACACACCTAGTCAAAATACTATGGTGGAACCATAAGTAAGAAGAAACAACATGGGAACTAGAGGAAACAATGAAGGATAAGTAGCCTTATATGTTTTCCCCTTAGCTTATAAAATGAAATTTTGAGGGAGAAATTTCCTAATGGGGGAATAATTTAATGACTCGGAATTCTATCGATGAAATTTCCTTTCTTATAATTATTTCATATAGTACAAATCACAAAAAATCAAATAGATAAATAAAAAACATTATAAAATAATAAAGATTGAAATAAGAGGCTTTTTCGGAAATTAAGTAACTTATACCGATGGAATAGTCACTTGGCCTTAGAAATAGTAATATGGCCCTTATTAATAGTAAACTGGTCAATAGAATAGTAAACTCACCTATAAAAGTATAAATAAATTTTATCCATTGTATAAATTAAAATATTATATAATTATATCATAGTATAGGTAATTAAATGTTCAAAAAATGATAAATTACTTGTTGGTATTTTTATAAAACATAAATATTTATTTAAAAATTTATAATTAATATAATGATGGGAAAAAATTTATTTTCTTAAAATAGATTCTTAAATTAAAATTCTGTTTTATTATTATTATAAGATAATTTATTGGGACCTTAATTAATTTTTGAAAGTGTTATAAAATCAGTTATAATAATAAAATTGGTATTTTTAGAGTAAATGATGATTTTATTTAAAAATTAAATTTCTCAAATTGATAAAATTATTTTCATTAAATTGAATTCAATTATTAATTCTATATGTCAAAAAATGGTTAGGGTGAATTCTTTGGTATTTCTCTAAAATAGTTGAACTTTTGGTGAATAATAAAATATGGTAATTTTTTGTATTTAACATATACATAAATTATTGAGTAATAGATAATGTATAGCTGATCTAAGCCCATAATTTCATACTCTCTTTAATTATTTTAATATATTTATGGAAAATATTCAAACTATTCATAATCTTGATCCAAAATAATAAACTAATGAATATAATAAAAAACCACCCCACTCCTCCAATATAAATATTACCCCTCACCACCTCTTCTCCTCACCCCAATACACTTCCCAAGTCTCTCCACTACATACATGATCCTTTTTCCACAATAAAATACCAAAATTAAGTGTCTCAAAGATGTTCACAAGGAGAATAATTTAATAGTTTAAAACCTCTTTCTTTTTCTTTTAATTTCTTTTCAATTTATTTTGTTTTCTTATTCTATACTCACCTACATTTATCCAAGTGAAATTATATTTCTAGCATATTTTATATACTATAATTTAATTATGTTAATGGAACAACCCATCATAATTTCTCTTCCACTCTCCATTTGTTCTAAAAATTATAACATCATCCACGATGTGTTGGTTTATCATATTAAAGGATAGAGTGTTTTCTATTTACAGTACCACTATCAAGGATGTTTATTAAACCATTTTTGTGGTTAAACCATATTATAATATATGTATTAAATTTTTTTCAATTTTCTGGAACCATTGTATATTCATAATATTAATTAATATATCAAAACTAGTTCGTGATGATCAAAAAATACCAAAATAATCTAAACAATTTTCATTAATGTTTTATCTAATGAATCATCCTCACATATGTAAAAATGATATATAAGACCATTTAATTTTATTTTAGTTCATTGAAAACATATTATTTCAATTATAGATAAGTATTCTCATTTTAAATGATTTTCCATACATGTATACAAGTAAACCAATCATGAAAATCAAGGAAAATAACGATCCTAAACGATAAAATTGTATTTTATAAATCATTAAAAATTCCATAAATTAACGTAATAAAATTATAATAATTAAAATACATGTATAAAAGGTTCTTAATTAGTTAATTAATTAATTTTATTTGATTATCCATGACATTATGATCAATTACAGAATACTTTCAGACATATGGTATGGGGTTCTTTCTGAACCTCCATTTTTCCTTATAGTTACGCTTTCTCTCTCCTTAAACCAATGTAATTATTATTTATTTTTATATAATTATTATAAATTATATTTATATGTTCCAAACACATATATCTAAATCATTCAACTCTTATTTTATAGGAAATACATATTTTAAAAAGGTTCCATTCTTAATTCTTCCGGATAAGCTAGTCAGATTAAAGGGAACATCCCGATTTCTTACTTGTTTTTAAGAAAAATAAATAATGTATTATAATAAAACATTATTTTGTATAAAGTTACTCATTTTATTATGAATAACTATCTTGGTTAATTTTTTTTATACAAACAATTATACCATTTTTATTTTAACGAATCCTTAAAAGTTTCCCTTAAACCGACCCAAAGTGGCTCATTTATAAAGTTTCATAAACCCTATATTACATGTTTTCACTTCATATTTACTTAAATTGTTAAGATATATGACTATTTTTACCTTATTAATGAACATTTATTATTTAAATCCATTTTTTTTTGGACACATTTATGATATTACCTTTTTTAAGCTTTGTGGCATTATTACGATGCCCACTTCATTCCATGGGTAACCCTTATGTTTGTGTTTGATTCTTAATGTGGAAAACATATTAATGAACATGTTATGATGGGTGTGTCTAGATTTTAATCAAATTGGTTGGGTAATGTTTAGTCTCAGGAGACATCATGTTGGAATAGTGAGTGAACTTGAATCCTTTTTGGGACATTTTCCATCATGTGTAATGGTCTTAAAAGTTATCCTTGACTCATGCTTATGTAATGTTGTATATTGTTTCCACATTACTATGATACCATGAATGCATGATTCGATGTTATACATGTTATTATTCTTTATGTTTATTTATTTTCCATTCCTTTTTATGTTATTATGTTATGACTTCTAAGCCATGTGTTATACTTTATTTCTATGTTTTATCCCTTACTGGGATTTTTAGGTCATCCTTTTGTTAATTTATTCCCTATGTTATCCGATGAAAATGTAAGAGATCAAAGAAAGTTATTAACACTTATGGAGATTAAATAAAAAATATATTTTGGATTTATGCTTTCTAATAATGTGCCTAATTATCAAAAGACACTAGACTTTACAATCCTAGGATTTTATTTTTCATGGCTAGTAATGCCTATAACCATGTAATAATATGTGAAAAAGGCTAGGGTCAATATATGACAAACATATCATTAGTAAAAAATAATACTGTAAAATAAGTGACATACAATCTATAAACTAATTGTATTCTATGATAAAACTTTAATCATATTCTATGATTGAATTATTGAATTTGAATGGATATATCATAAAGCTCCTATAATATTTAATGATAGAGAAAATAATGTATTTATGCTATGATCCTATTCTACTTCATAAACCCTAGTTTTATTAATATTTTATGATAACACATATCATAAGATATAGTATAGGACAAATCCTCAGATTTCCTATATATCATACTTTATGATATAATTTATTTGAATGTTGTGAAAAATCAAAGCAAAAGAAATATAAGTTATCATATTTTATGATACGGACTGAATTATTTGTTATTTTAAAAAAATTTGAAAAATTAGAATAATCACATGTTTATTCATTCAAGACCAAGTATATAATACCATTAATGGGTTTGTGGGATCATTGTATATTACTTGGAAGAGGAAACAGCCAAAGAAGAGGATCAATCTATCTTATTAGAATCAAAAAACATGGAATAATGAAGAATAGTGTACCTATAATGTTGTAATTGAAGAGTAATTTATTTTTTAGTTTTTGTAGCATTCTTGATCAGAATCTCCTAAATAGAAAATGAATTTTTCTTGTCTTTATATATGGTACTCTAGTTAGTGGATCCATGTTCATAGCATGAGGATCCTGATCCTTCAAAGGGGTTCTAGAACCTTCTTGGAAGAAGAATGAAGAACGAGGTAAAGATAGATTTGGATATGATCATATAAAATAGTTATCCACCAACAAGACATGACCCTTCCCTTATATAGCATCTCAAATCCTATTTCTTAAATGAAGATCAATAATAGTATCAAGTGTCATCTCATAGAACCTGAGAATTATATATCATTGATGATCAGTAATTAAAATCCCTCAATGAATGTGAAATCTATGTATGATTCATTATTAATGAATCATAACCTATGAAATCTTGATGGGGTAGATGGATAATTATAGGCACAAGATTCCCATGAAATCCTAAATCGTTATCCAATCATATGATAAGATATAATAAAATATAGATTCTTATTCTATTTAATGATAAATGTTTATTGTATGTCATATCATTCATCTAATGTAAGACAATACATGTGATATGGGTTGTATAATTAAATATTATATACCCCCATTAAGTTCATATCTAACAATTTTACCACTAATAACATACTATTATATACTCCCTGAAACTCATTTGGGAGGATTTAGCCATTTTATATAAAAAATAGTCATCATAAACATTCCAGGATCCAACTATGATGAACTAGTCTCCATGAAATCCCCCTTTTGGATTCCCATATTCAAACCATAAACATTCAACCGTCGTAGGATAGTGTCCTCTAATGGGAAATATAAAATCTTATTCTACTTTTAACATAGTGAAAATCAAATAAAACATGATCCAAGTCACCATGTCATGGTTGAAAACAAATCCAATATATGATAACATAAATTCTCATTGGATGATGCTAGGTGTACGACCTTTCAGGTGATATTCCTTTGATTTTCTCTTGATACCCTTATCAAGCATACTCCATCAAAAGTTAATAGGGTG
Source organism: Viscum album (assembly GCA_963277665.1). Classification (NCBI taxonomy): domain Eukaryota; kingdom Viridiplantae; phylum Streptophyta; class Magnoliopsida; order Santalales; family Viscaceae; genus Viscum; species Viscum album. Next base: position 1,355,306,788 of record OY728145.1, read on the forward strand.
TAGTTCACTACAAATCAGGAGTTATATTTTATATTTCATGTTCTTCACAATATATTGGTTCTATGATGATAAATCGAGAACATTTTTGGTCATCTTACACTAAATTGATCATATGATGACCATTCAACACTCATCAGTGGTATTAGAGCCTTGATCATTAATGAATCAACATATTATTTTACTGATTTTGGGGAAAATATGTGTATCATAACCTTTTTAGGCCATACCATAGAATATAATATGACGTGGATGAGTGCCATCTTCAGGATTCCATTTTTCTTAATCATAGGGTACAATGGGTTTCTATTGTAAGGTATGATATAAAAAAATACTAGGGTTTTATTCTATTTCATAAGTTATGATATGTAATAAAATGGGTTGTTAAGAGACATTGTTCTCATGAAAACAATGTTTTGAATCATAATGGTGATATATTTTATATTACATATTACAACTTTCTCACACATAAGAAACTTCCCATACGTATATGTTTTACCTTTTCATGATAAACATTTATATATATGGGTTACCCCATATGAAATTTTTTTCCTTTTATTTGAATGATACACTTATGTATGGGAAACTCTATACATAAAAATATCCCATATGTAATGTTTTTTTGTTCAAATAAAATTTCTTACTTATGGGTTACTCCATATATAAGAATTTTTCCTTTGTTGTATAAATGTCACGTAAGGGTTGTATGATACTTAAGTGTTTCCCCCATATGGATAATAATTTATCTTTTTATAAAAATTTATAATAATGGTTCTACCAAATTTTTATCAAAACACATGACTGGTAATGTCCCTATCAATCATAGGATATGACATAATACTAGAATTTTTAATTTTAATATTTTGGATTCATTGCTTATGGGTTTTAAATTTTTTATAAAATATATTTTTTAGGTATTGTAAATAGTTGGTTTCTATGCCTAAATAAAGTGTGAAATGTTTATATTAATATCTCATGTTTGAAAATAAATTAAGGGTTTATTAATTTTTTATTCCATTTTAATATTTATATAAACATAAATTGTTTATATAATTTTCATATTTTGTTGACCATAAAATTATATATAAGTAAATAACAATAGATTTTAAATCTTGCATATGGGAATATATATGAGACAATAAGGATTTCATGTGATACAATGGTTATAGATTTAATATGCATATTATGTATGTTAAATTCGTGAAACATATATAGAATAAATTATAATTTAGATATAATTTTTTATATTGAAATCATTAGTGTGATTTTTAATGTGTTTATAAATTACAAAATAATACCAAATATAAAAGAGTTTACATTTAAAATTATGATTTTTTTTAATTAATAATTCAATTTTTTCAAATTTAATGCTTTATTTGAGGAAATTATTTAAACCATATCAAATTGAGTGTTGATGATTGATTTGATCAAGGTTTAACTATTTGTAAAAGGTATGGTATTTAGATTATGTTAATAGTATACATAATAAGTTTTGAAATATAAAATGTTCATAATTCATGTAATTTCATATATTTTAAGTGAATTTCATATAATGAATAATATATAACAGTTTATATTTTTAAATGAATAAAAAGGGTTTATATTCAAAATTAATTTTATTTAAAAAAGATTTTCCAAATTATAGAGTATTTATTTTCAGTTTTTTTGTGAATTGTTCATAAAATATTTATTTCATGCTTAAATATGTGAACTACTAATTTTTTTAAAAATTATTCACTAATTTCTTCATAAATATTATTATTATATTATGAATTGGTTTTTATGTTTGATTTTAAAGTTGTTAAATTTATTCCATAAATTATCACACATGCATCTGAGGTGATAAATGTTAAGGATGATAATGGATTTATTTCTCATCTACCTGGAATTTAGTTTGTAATTAATTTTATAATATTGAATTTAGTTGTTTAATATAGTTTATACATACTAGGTATTATATTTATGATGGAATTAGACTCCCTCTTGAGTAAAGTATCTCTGAATAGAGAGACTTTGGGTTAGGTTTCTCACTGGCTTGGAAGCTTAGGCCTTATTTATAAAAGCTGGGGGTTGACTATCTGTGTATCATGGATAACTCATATATAGATTACTAATTTTATATAATTTTAAACCTTTATATGAAAATTTCATATAAATTATATAAAGTATTCATTTTTATATGTGTAAATGTGTTTAGTTTCTTTTTTTGGTGAGTAACACAAACAGCAGTGGCCAACATGCCAGCTACCCCCCCCCCCGGCGGGGGAGGGTCTTTTGACGACTCTCAAGGGAGCGGTGTTCCCTTTCACCGACTTTTTTAATGTCGAACTTCTTCCCCCGTTTCTAAAAATCTCTCTTTGCCCTAAAGTCCATGATCTATTCGATGGTAGCCCCAACCTTCCGATTTCTACTGCGGAATTCAATGGGGCCTCTTCTCTCCTGGATCTGACCCTGATCGCTCATTTCAAGCAGAGACAACATTCCGTTGATGATTTTGACAGGTTCGTCGATGCATCTTGGGATTTACATGAAAGGGATATGGTGGGTTTGCTTGATAATAGACACATAATGGTTTGGTTCGCGTTGGAGGATGACCTGATCAAAGCATGGTACAGTGCTCCTCATACCTGCAATAGATCTTGATTCATCCTCTTCATATGGTCTTACGACTTCCATATGAAGCGTGACTCCCCAGATCTGGCAACATGGGTTATATTTCCCAAACTTCCTTTACAATTTTAGAATCCTTCGATCATTAGAGTGCTAGGGATCATTGTTGGTAGATTATTATGTTCCGACAGTAGAACTCGTTCTGTATGTCACCCTATTAATCTGATAATCTGTGTGGAAATTAATACGTCTAGAGTGCCTACTGAGTATGTGTGGATTTCAGTGGGTGAAGAATTTCATTGTAGACAGCCTGTTGTTTATGAATCCTAGGTCAATTTCTGTTCTCGCTGTAAGTGATTGGGAAACACAATGGCAACTTGCAGGCATGGGTCGAAGGACCTAGAGACATAGAAGAGTGTGGATGTAGGAGGAAAGGGAAAGGGCTCGGGGTCTAAAAGAAATGAGGCTTTGTCTGGACAGAGTGCTCTAGAGAACAGGGCCCCGAGAGGTTTTCCTGGTGAGTGTGGTAATACTATGAATACGACTGATGAGGGATCTGTTAATGGTTGTGAAACATCCAATCGATACACTGGAAACATTGCTGGAACTGTAGGTTCGAGTGATGCAGTGTAGAAAAAGAAAGTTAGGGTAATACCTCATGAGTCGTGTTTTTCAAGTATTTTTAACAGGCTAAGGAAAGATTTGGAAAGTCCCCATGGTGAAATTGCAGGGGGTTCTCAGGACACAATGGTTGAAGTAACTCTGGATACACACAAAGATAATGCTAAAGCTCTGGGTGAATATGTTGGAGCTGATATCTAAAATCCTAAGGGCGATGTGAGCCCAATTTCTTGTACCTATGTTATGGCAGTGCATGCCGATAGATATAACATAACTGAAAGGGTGATACATCCAACTGGTGATGGAAATCCTATGGATGGTCAGGAGTGGGAGCAGCCAACACATGGGGCAAACAAGAAGCTGAATTCCAAATAGGGAACAGATATAAGGAGAACCCTGGCCTGTCTCAACATAAACAACTATTTTGATAGTCTGAGTATCGATGAAGGAATAGAAGACAACACCATTTGTCCCTTTGAAGCTGAGTCTGAGGGTGAAGGAAAACTCTCGGATGACAATAATATAGGTGGATCCAGTAAAGGCCTACATTGTCCAAGGAGGAAGAAAGGAAATAAGGAAAATAGGGATCTGGGGATCTGTATTGTTAACAAGAAGCAAAAATAAAAATGTCTCAAAGACTACTCGTATATACCTCGGCCTATGGAGACATGGTCAACCAAAAAAGAGGGTAAATCAAAGTCACCTAAGACTTAGATAGTGGAAGGTGGGGTGGGTCAGTGAGTAGGAGACACCATTCCCCAGATCTTGACATGGAGGTTGCAATGACAAAGGTCCCGGAAGGATTGGTGACCCCCCATAAGGATGGTGACAAGATGTTATAGGATAGGCAAGGGAATACATCTTTTCATTCGTAAGATGGGGTGTTTGGAAAGGAGGATGCTTCCCCTCCTGGCCAGCTGCGCGAGACAGAACAATAGGAATCTGATGCTATACTTGAACGTCCTTTAGAATTGCTTATGAGCTCGGAAGAGGTAATGGTTGAATCTATGCTAACAATTAATGCTCCTAGTGTAGATGTTGAAAGAATGATGTATAGGGCTATAAGGGTTCCTCCCAATGAGGAGTAAAGAAACTGGATTGATAAGCAGTACTTTATTTTAATTCGAGGCTTCAACAAAGGTATGATAATCCTAGAGGAGTATATCCATTCCTGGGACAAGATGTCGTCAGGGTTCAAAGCTGTTTTGACGGAGGAACCAGAAACTCAGGTAAACACCATCTCATGGAAACTTTTTTGGGAGATTAAATCTGGTAGGCTGCATTTTCGTTTTAATGACTCGGTGTCCTCTTTTTTATTCTTGAACCTTTGGTTTCTCACTTTTTTCCTTAAAAGTGTTTGATAATAATAAAAACTAATTTTGAGTGAGTGAGTTGTGTAAAGAGTTACACATCAATATGGTTTGAACATATTGGTTTGGTGGAAGTAATATGATTCCAAAATAAATCATTTGGAGCAGCATACATGTAAATGGAATAACCTGTGATAAGATGGTGAGATTAAATCCCCTTTAAAATATTATGTGTTAGACTCCTTTTATAGAGGCCTTTTTCAAGAACTCAATCATTTAGTATGGGTGAACCAAATCATTATGTTCCAATGGATTATCTTAGGTGATTCAATCAGATAATGATATTACCCTAATCATTGGGTGACTTGTTCTTGGACTTAGTTTTGGGTTACTCTTAATAGGGAAACTGTAACCATTAAGATACCATAGGAATTGAGTTGGGAAAATCCACGTGATGGATTTAGGTAAAACTTTATCTACTAATTTATCCAAGATTTATATATGATATGATTAATGTTGGAAATAATCACTCTTGATTCCATTTTAAGGTTTCTAGGTTGTTGTGTATGTTTCCATTTCTAGTTGAAAATGTTCCAATGGTTACCCGAAATAGGTAAAAATGGTTTTGATGTTTCCCAGTGTTTGCCAAAAATTTTAGGTACTAAAATAGAGGGAAATGATTAATTTCACATAATAATTTAGTGGAACGTATAATAATTACATACACCATATGAGAAATTATGTGACCATGCAGGAGGATCTCATGACCACGTGAGAGTTACATAGGTAGTAAATACATGTAATATGATTGTTATTCATGGATAGAAGGTGGTTATTATTTGTGAACTATGAGGAGATATTACATAGTGCCACATGAGAAGACCATTATTCTTGGTAGAAAGGAGGTAAATGTTGAAGATCGTGATGGAATCATTCAAATGAGTTTTTAGTAGTGTAAATAGTAATATTATGATTAGTGGATTTTCTGTAACCCCTTACCTATATACGCACCTGTTAATCCCATAATTTAGAGAGGTTATAAATTATAGGAGGATATATTTAATGATTTTTCCATCTAATCTCGAAAGGGTTTCACAGATCACGTTATCCAAAAAATGATTATGTGGAATCATTTCTCGTATGGAATTACTTAGTGAATAGTAACTATGTATGATGGTTCACAAAACGAGGATATGCGAAGAAACTTGTGTGAGGAATTTCATGGGCCCATTACACATGGTTGATCATTTAAGGAAATACATATAGGGGTAATGTGAAAGAAAATAGTTGGAGGTATCATGCATAGCACAGTATTCTTCATAATCATAACAAAATTTCATGAAAGATTTTTTCATAAATAAAATATTATGTGAAAAGGAGGATTTTATATCATAGAGTATATTCATGTCACACACATTTTGTGTAACCAAATACGTGGTGATTTTGATCAATAGAGGAATTTTTTGGAGGACATATGTGTTCACTTTAGCAGAGAGATTAGTGTGTTCTCAATGTGTGGTGCTTTTAAACCAAGGGGGATAGTGAGTATGCTCCAAACATTGTAACATCAGTGTGCAATATTATGTTCTGGTAAATTATCACATCTTATTTTTATTCACCTTATACTAGATTGGTTAAGGTAAACCAAGTTAATTTTTTTATGTCTCTTTCTTTCTTTTATTTTTTCATATATATATATATATATATGGCTATGAGAAAAATTGATAAGGGAGATTTGTTTAATAAATAAAAACAATAAAAGGGGGGGTTTATCTTCCACACCCTTATTAACCCCATACATCCTTTTAGGATATTGAACTATGTGGGGATAAATATTAGTATTAATGGTAAATATTAAATTGGGTGACCCTAAATTAGTATAATCTATAGTTATATTCAATCCCAAAGTGATTTTGATGTTTGAAGGAAACAATTTTCAATAGTGGAAGAATCAGAAGAAGCACTGCTTCCAATCGTTAGGGATAGATGTTTATAAATCTTCTACGCGTGGATTTTTTTATCTTGGACATTGGGGCCTTGTCTATAGATTATCGTAGATAAATAAATGATAATTCAAAAGGAATCAATGATTTAGGCAGAAATTTTTACAACAAGATCTACATGAATGTGATGTCATGTAAATCCTTTCACGCCATACAGGAAAAATAAATAAATACTAATGAAGGTGACTCAAAAGTATAACAATCCATGAATGTAGGAAATTTATGGTCTCATAGATACCCTCAATGATGTAGACATTGGAAAACATATCTAGAGAATATTGCTACCTAGGATCAATATGAAATTCCATATACATGAGGATAAAAATCTAAATGAGCTATCAATGGATAGTTTACATAGTTTTATTTTTCATATATGAGATGAGAAATGATGATAATGAGGTTATAGAAAAGGGTAAGTATAAATATTCGGATTTTAAGGCTATGAAGAATCTCACCATGGAGGGTGGCCAAGAAGAATAAGAGGTTGATGGAGTCATGTCATTTTTTTTACTCAAATATATAAGGGGTAAAAGGGAAATTTAAAGGGAAATTTTTGTAACTTCACATCCCAGATCACTCCAAACAGTAGATGGACTAGACTTCCACATGACCTTTGGTGTTCCTCCCTATATGACTAGTAGTGAAGGTCTATATGAATACAATGGGGAGACTACACCCCTTATATCAGAGTGGATAAATAACAATATGAATAACCAAACGTCATGTAAGTTAGAGTACACATAAAGAATAAAACATTTATCATTATTTAATATATAGAATGTTGACATAAAGTCATATAAGATAGATCACCAATTGTCCCAATCAAATATATAGATACAAAAGAATTAGAATGAAAAAAAATCTTATAAAACTTAAGTGAGCCATACCATATCCAAGACTCATATCCTACTTGAGTTGTTCTAACTAAAATATACAAACTTGATCCTCTTACTAACATATACCTTCAACCAAGTGAAGGTTGTTTAGGTACCCAGGTGTAATGGTGACCTGAGAAGGGTTTCCGTACAAAACTCAATAGGTAACCACCAACATGGTCCCATACTATTCCAAAAACATAATGATATGTACATGTGACATGGTTATAATAAATAATAAATCAATGAATATAATAAATAAATCAAATCCAGGAGGAGACATTATTTCTGGGTTACTATAGTAGTATTGTAGCAGTACTGTAGTGAGAACTGGGTAGTACTGTAGTGGGAACTGTAGTAGGTACTGTTTGGCACTGTAGCACTCGGGAATATGCCCCCCGTTTGGGCCGTCGGGCCACCGATTTGGTCCCCCAATCCTTTAAGGCCTTTGGGCCACCCAGGCCTTTGGGTCAGTAAGGCCTTTGGGAAACCTCAAGGCCATTAGTCCACCTTAAGTGAAAATGAAAACCAGACGACCTATGAGGAACAATCTCTACAAGGAGGATGAGAAAGGACCTTTCACCATCGCTGAAGCTAATAGATTGCAAGAATGAGAGGGTATGGAACCTGCCATCAGGACAAGCCTGTGCATGCATGGGAATGCCTAGACAAACAGCCATGCGAAGGTGGAGAGATGATTTCATGATAAAGATGATGGGGAGGAGTAGTTCCAAGTAGTTATTCTGGGTTATATGTAATGTTTGAAGCCTATGGGAAAATGATTTCCTCTAAGGCCTATGGGCCATGTAATACATACGCATATGGGCCTTTTTAGGGTTCCACAACACCCCTTGAAAGGTAGATTATCAAAAATCTATAAAAAATGAAGGCCTTCGGGCCATTGGATGATGAATAAATAAATCAACCTCAATACCTAATTTAGACCAATTCTAGAATATCTATAATTAAGTTATGGTGACTATACCAACTAGTATCTCAACAATCCCAATGTGTGCCCATATAACCTAGAAAACACCTTATAACCATCATCGATCCTAAATTCTATGAGCCCAATCAACCATACCTGCTTTGACCAATGGTAGAGTGCCTATGAGAATAAACATCACCTTAGGGATATTTTTTCCACTATTTGGAGATTCCATTCTCACACCTCCATTGCTGAGTAGTGGATCCTAGGGAATAATTAGGTATCCCTCATCCTCAAGCCCTCAGGATGAACCCCATGGTAATATATGGGTGTTCTTGATGGCAGGTTGGCGACTCATTCCTAGGAGTAGAAAACCCTAGGAAATCATATACATCCTATCGTAACTGATTCGTGGGTTACCCATGAAATCAATGAGAATACCCACCATGGATCTAATAATAAATATGATGAGCACCAAAAACACATGGGTCCTTAGTTAAACCGTAACCGATATATCTACTTGATCTAAATGGTGTATCATAGGAATCAATCAAGGGGATCCAAAAATCACCATTGGGATATCTGCCACTTTGTGCTCGAGGATATATGCCCACATATCATCTCATATTGACATTAAAATCTTAGGAATCCTAGGAATTTTCAATGTCCTATTAGTATCTCCATTAGAATACACACACCTAAGCTTTCACAATGGTATCTCAATATCATAGGAATCCATATCATCCTAGGAATTTTTGTATATGTGATTATCCATGCTCAAATGATAGATCCACTATAATAAAATAATCCTTTAATAGTTCTAAAATGGACTTTATCAATGCCAAATAAGGGATAAATACCAGAGTAAGGGTAAATGTAACACCCTGAGTTTTAATAAAGAAACATTATGTTCAATAGCGTACATGATACGCTACATCGAGCTTAAACAAACAACTAAATATTATTATTTAAATGTTACCATAATAACCAAGCTGTTGGAATGGAGGGAGTTAATAGTATCAACTAAATTACGAAAATATGGTTAATGGATGTTTAAATAATGATTTATTGGTTATCAATTTTTTTAGAAATGGAAATAAAAACCAGTTGAATTTAAAGGATGTTTTTTTATGAAAACCTATTTAAAAGAGAATAATTGTGTTTATAAAATCATATCACTATTTATGGATTTTTATTTAATGGAAAATATATTTTATATATTCAATTTAATGTTTTAAATTCTTGTTATATGTTTTCTACATATGATATAAGAACAAATTCAATTTTTCGGATAAAAGAAGTATTTTAAAAAAACATGCTTCACAGCCTCTTAATGGAGAACCTTTTTAAAATCTAGTTTTTAAAAATTTTATAAGTTCTATTTTATATAATGAGATTCTTATTTGGAATCGGGACATAAAAATTTACCTTGTTTGAAATTATGGTATTTTTCAGATTAAATTCATATTTTAATGAATAGTGAAAAATACTCAATTTTATTTCAAAACTACCATTTCATCTCATTTATTTATATATTTATATTATATTTTTAATTAATTATAAAGTGTAATTGGATTATTATTTTTTATAATGTAAACCAATTTTGGTCATTGGATGTAATTTCACCTTTAAATCAGACATAAACACATGTTAATCTTTTGATAGTTTTTACTTCTTAAAAACTCGCTTTCTTGTTTTGAAAACAATTATTAACATTAAATTAATTCATGAAAAATCTATGTTTTTTATTTTTAAAATTTTAGTTCATATTTGGAATCATGAGGCCCAAATTATTGAAATAGGTCCCTTTTATTTTTTTTTTGGAAATTATGAATAATAACTTCCATAATTATTTTTATTTACCTTGGTTAAAGGGTAAATCAGGTAAATAAGGGTACAAAATAAAATAATAATAATATAAAAATACTCTAACATGTGTCATAATCCAATTTTATGAGATATTTCCAACCATGAGAATCCTTGGGTCAAATTTAGGACCCATGAAGCAACTTGGGTGTGATAATGACATGTTATAATTACAAATTTAAGGTGAAGAAAAATATAACAAAAATATGTATCTTCTTAACAAAACAACTTTAATATGGGTTATATAGCTGATATCTTTGAATATAAATATGAATTAGAAATCTAAAAATATATCCTACATAAATTTAGTTTATTTAATTTTTTAGACACAAAATAAATATATTAATTTGTGACATAATGATGTTGTAGTGATTTCATTATTAATGAAAGATTCAAATAAATGATATTGTAAATTTTAAAATAAATTTAATTTGAACATTTTGATTCTATACACTAATTTCCTAGATTATTATTGAATTTTATATTTTAGTTAATTTAGTATGTTAGAATGAATCATGTTTTTATGAAATTAACAAAAATCAATTACCAAATAGTTTCAAAATTGAAATAAACAAGTTTTTAAAACAAATATTATTTTATTAAATGATATAATAGTCCTAAAAATATAATATTAGGCCAATAGACTTATATATTTTTATAAATGTCATTAATTATCCACTTTAGTTACACTTGGTATTTTATAGTAAATATATTAACCATATAGTGTAAAAATAAAAGAACACAAGGTAAGAGTTAATTTATTTAACTAAGGGTTAATGCCAAAAAAAGGATACATTTGTGACATAAACTTTTCTAAAAACTATTTTTTGATATTATTTAGACCCATCCTCATGTTATACTATAGATATATCAATTTTGATCTATTATAATTCGAAAATAAATTTATAATAAAATAATATTTCTACATTTTCCTAAAGTGCCCCCTCCATCTTATAAAAGGACACCACCTCTACCCACTTACTCACACATCTCAAACCCCTTGTATCTCTAAAAATATGCTCAAAAAAACTCCCAAAATCCCTCAATTCCTCCTATAATCCTTAACTTGGGTAGAAGGAAACTCAAGGAAGCCTTTTGGCTCAAATCAAAAGGAGTTACCAGATTTAGAGGTAACGTCTTCTCTCAAACTCCTTTCATTTAGTTTCCCTATCCAACCCCCTAAACATTATTTTTTCTAATATTTTATAACAAAAATATTATCCTAAATATAAAATGATTTTTTTATTATAAGTTTTCTACCTACACTTACACACACTTCCATCTAATGGATATAGAACATATTGTTTTTCTGTACGATGAACTACTACCTCACGATATGATGATTGTTCAATTTTCTCCAACCACCTCCCATGGTGTCCATTGTGATGGAATTGTATTCATATATGATATAAAATATATTTTATTGATTGTTCTGTAATTTTTATTTACAACATACCATTACAATATCCTTAATTTTTAGGTACTATAATTTTATTTTAGGAATTGTGGACTACCACCCCCTCAAAGTGATATGACTCATTCAGGCCATTCGTGGAATGTATAAAGGATGGAGTTAATAAAATTATGTAACATATATAAAATAGATATTATAATTGAATTATGGTATTCTTATTTATCATTTAATTTTTATTCCATTAATATGAAAAATAAATGAATGTAGCGTTCATGCGTACGTACGGCCTACCATCACCATGCATGGTGCATTTCATTTCTTATCTCCAAATGTTATGTACTATTATAAATACATTTATATTTGATATATATGATATTAAAATCACAAATATCATTCTAGAGATGATGAAATTATTACCACATGGACAATTTTAATCAAAACATGATCATTTTTTGACTCAAGTCCCAAACATCAACAAAACGTATGATATGAACATAAATAATTAACTAATTGTTATGACATTATAATAAGTGATATAAAATGAAATATAAAATTTACAAATTTTATGAAGAAAATATAAATTAACCTAGTTTTATTATTTTGGAAATTAGAGAATGAAAGAGACAAGTCAGACTCAAGGTAATGTAAATCGTAACTCAATCTCATTTCATTGAGTTAAATATCCATATAATTGGTTTTATTTTTCCGAGAATATGTGTGAATGAACTCTTATTGTTTTAAACTAAATATACATTTATTTTGGGTGTATTTTTATTTTTCACACATAATTAGGTCATTGATTTATCCTTAATCTAGGGATATGATCTTTGTAAGGGTTTTCGTCTCAAGTAACCTTCTATTGAGACTTATTTGTTATTATACAACAATTCACTTTTATATAGTTTATATAATTCCCTTTGAAATATTATATCATGAATATATTAATTCCCAGGATATTATATGTTTTTTTATAAGTCCCCAGCCTTAAAAATTACTTAATATTGAGTTATTACAAGATTACACATTGAGGATCTTTTCAGTTTTAGAGTTTTGGAGAATTAGATCATAAATCATGCATTTCATTCCACATTTCAACTAGGTGGTTACATAAAAGACAGTATTCATTTTTCTAATCAAAGGATACATATTTAAAACAAAACATGGATTATGTCTTGACACTTCCTTGACACTATCATTACATTATGTACTTTTCCCTTGACCTGTGAAAAACATTTAAAAAATTTGGGATGAGCATAAATAGCTCAGTAAGGGATATAAAAGTACAGAATGAAAACATTAGTCCATATATACATAAGAATTGATGAAATCATATTTTACTCATAAAACATAATAACTTTATTGTACCTCGTGAAATCATAAGATTTATGATTAACTCATCGAAAACATAAGACATAAATGTAACTTGAGGCATTCATAACATTCGTACGTAGGGATTAACCTTCATGGTTACATTTGGAATACCCATCACAGTATATTCCCTAAATCTATTCAGAGAAACCTTAGCATTTAACTCATTCGCGTTACCAAATTCATTGGAGAGCTATATTGGGCTCACCCACCCTTATTTTATCACGAAACCACTCGTCTTCATAAACAATGCCCAAGAACTATAACATAATCGTATCACATAAATCATGCATAAAGAAAACATAACATTTACACATTTCAATCACAACATATCAATAAAACACATTGATATAAGAAAAACATTATCAAAACCATTTTCAATACCAAAATAAAAGAAAATTAAAACATGGTATTTATTTTTCATTTAAAAAAAAAGTTATGTCTTGTAGAGGAAGCCAAAACTCAAATAATGGTCACGGTGGTGGAGAAGTCGTTGTTGCCGCATACGTACGACAAAAACATTCCCTTTTGTCATTTAGTAAAATGATTCGTATAAAAAATATTCCTTTTGAATAAACGTAAAATTAAAAGGGGTTTCATACACTGTAAAAAAGGAAGTTGTGTATAAAACAAAATATGCCTCAATGAAAGGAGATTGAGACGAAGTCCCATACCTCATATCCGACTTGACTCAATCGTTCTTTAATCTCCTGAATAATAAATATGAGTTAATTTATACTTTCATAAGAACATTTTTCAAGTTAATTATTCCTTTTATATCACTTATTGCCATGTTATGAACACTATGTAATTATTTAAGTTAATAACGGTCGTTTTGTCGATCTTCAGTACTTGAGCCAAAAATGGACTTCTTATAATTACATGTTGTTCATGTGGTCAATGGTTCATTATATCCAGAATTATATTCATGATGTAGATATCTTATATATCATATATATACATTATATACATGCATTTATAATATTACATAACATTTAGATGTAAGAAATGAAATGCACTGTTCATGGAGACGGTAAGTCGTACGTACACATGAACTCTACTTTCATTTATATTTCATACTTAATGGAGTGAAATCACAATGATATAAAGGTATATTATAATTCCAGTATAATAGAATTTATAATATCATTAACTCCATCCCTTATACATCCCACATATGGCATTAACAAATCAAATCACTTTGAGGGGGCGGTAGTCCGCACTTCCTAAAATGAAGATATCGTGTTTACCCATAATGGAAACCATAAAGGTATGCCATAAATGAAAAATACAGAAGCATAAATAAAACATTAACATAATATATACCATATATAAATATAGTTACATCTTAATGGCCACCATCAAAGGTGTTAAAAGAATATTGAACAATCGTCATTTCGTGAGGCAGAAATTCGCCAACCACAGAAACAGTCTGTTCTTTAACCATTAGACGGAGGTGTGTGTAAGTGTAGATAGAATACTTCACATAACAAAATACTGATATATTTAAGATACTTTTTTTGTTATAAAATAAAGTAATAAAAAGAGTTTATGGGGTTGGAGAAGAAAAATAAAACAAATGAACACAAGTGAAAACATTACCTTTAAATCGGGTAACTCCTCTTGGTTTGAACCAAAAGGGTTTATTAAAGAGATTCCTGCCTAAGGTAAGGCTTCTATGATGAAGAGAGGGATGTGGAGAGATTAAATTAGCAGAGTTTGGTTGAGATAATGGCTTGAGAGGTGTGGGTAAAGAGGTAGAGGTGGGGGCCTTTTATAAGAGGGAGGAGGGGCACTCTTGGAAAGTCAAGAAATGTTACTTTATATTAAAATTAGTTTCAGATTATGAAGGTCCCACATTGATATATTTCGAAGATAAGGTGATAAGGGTTAGAAATATACTCACCCAATAGGTTTTTGACAAGTGTATGTCTTAGAGTTTACATTATCTTTTCATTTTATTTAAATCGTTAATTAATGAGGTAATCGCTGCATCATCATGGTGTCATAAAAAATTTAATTTATTTAATGTCTTAAAATTATAAAACAAATACTATGATGTAGGAAATATTTTTATCTTTCTAATTACTATTTATAGTCCAATAGATCATTTATGTAGACAAATTTTAAATTTATTTACTTGGGTTATACATAATTTTGTGATATTCTCCTTTCTTTAAAAATAAAATGATAAAGTGTCACTATCACCCAAAAGTGATTCCACGGGGTCCCTATGTTTGGCACAAGGCATACAATGGTCGTCCATGACACAACTAGTAGTGTTAGGACACAAGTTGGGGTCATTTGTTATTATTATGATATTATTTTATTACCCTTAACTACCCGATTACTAATTAATCACGATAATTAAAGATAATTACCGTCATTACTATTCACAATGTCCAAAAACAAAAGAGTCTTAATTAAATAATTTGGACCCTCTGATTCCAAATATGGAATTCACTTTACCAAATTCCAAACACAAAAATTACAGTAATTAATTTAAAAATGATTCCAGTAGTCAAAACAAATAACGGGTTTTTTAGAAACAATTTCTATCAAAAGTTTGACAATTGTTTATGTCCAGTTTCAAATTGAAATTAATTATAATTACCACTATTGGATTAAATGGTAAAACTATATTCTAATTAAACTTTAAATCCAATCAAATGTAAAATCTAAACATATAATTAAATTAGATGAAAAAGCAGTTTTGAAGTAAAATGTAGTATTTTTAACTATTCATTAAAAAATGAACATTGTCCGAAAAATACCAAAAAATTATCCAAAGTAAATTTAAATGTCACAATCATAAATAATAAGTTTATTTTGACAAATAGAGATTATAAAATTGTCAAAAGATATATTTAAAAATGGTTCTCCATCAAAAGGCGATAAAATAATCTTTTTAAAATATTAGAGAATTCTATGCTGAAGATTGGATTTATTCTCATTTTAAGCCTCTTAAAACACTATCTAATTCATAAATAGACATAGATATGAAAATATATTATTCATTACTTACATGGGATGTTACATCCTTACCCCCTTTAGAAAATTGCATCCCTGCAATTTATTTACATAACGAATAAGTGGGGGTATTTATCCCTCATTGCATTTTCAGATTCCCATGTTGCCTCTTCAATCATGTGGTTTTTTCACAGAACTTTTACTTGATGAATCACCTTATTCCATAAAACTTGATCCCTGTGGTCAATAATCTGGATAGGTTGTTCCTCATAAGATAGGTTCTCTTCCAACTGAACTACCTCTGGAGTCAAAACATGAGATTGATCTGGCATGTACGTCCTTAACATTGAAACATGAAAAACATTGTGTACCTGAGATAAAGTCAGAGGTAAAGCCACTCAGTATGAAACTGATCCAACTCTCTCCAGAATTTCATATGTTCCAATGAACCTTGGACTTAGCTTTCCTTTCTTACCAAATTGCATCACACTTTTCCATGGTGAAACATTGAGGAAGACATGATCACCTACCTCAAAAGAGAGATCCTACTGATGTCCACATAACGATTCTGTCTGCTCTAAGCTATTCTCGCGTGTTTCTGTATCAGCTGAAATTTTTCTACCAACTTTTCTACCAACTCTGGTCCCATCAACTTCCTTTCACCCACTTCATCCCAAAAATCTGGATTTTGACCCCGCTTCCCATATAATGCCTCAAATGGTGCCATCTATATACTAGAATGAAAATTTTTATTATAATAAAACTCAACCAAAGAAAGATTTTGGTCCCAACTTCCCTGATAATCCATCAAACAAGAATGTTGCATATCCTCCAAATCCTGAATTGTTCATTCTGACTGTCAATCTAATTGAGGGTGAAAAGTTGTACTAAAATTTAATTCAGTACCCAACGACTTCTGAAGGAATTTCCAAAAGTTAGAAGTGACCTGAGATCACGATCAGATACAATGGAGAGGTGAACTCCTTGTAACCTGACTATCTATTTAAGATACAAACGAGAAAGTTAATCTAGGGAAAAAGTATCTCATATAGCAAGGAAATGAGAAGATTTATTCAAGCGATCAATAATAACCCAGATTGAATTATTACCTCAAGGTGTCTTCGGCAATCCCACAACGAAGTCTATGGATATATTCTCCTATTTCCACTCTGGCACCAGTAAAGGCTGAAGAACCCCCTTTGGTAACTATCGCTCTACTTTAACCTATTGACAATTCAAACACTTCATAGTAAAATCAGCAATATCTCTTTTCATTCTATCCCACCAGTAGTACTCCCTAAGATCTCTATACATCTTAGTACTGCCTGGATGAACTAAAAACAGAGAACTATGGGCTTTACATAACAACTCTATCCTCAACTGTGAATCACACGGCACACACAATCTCTTCCCAAATCTCAAAACACAATCATTATCAATGTTGAATTCATGCAACTTACCCTTCTGAACCAACTCTACCTTTTTCTACAACTCGCTACCTTGCTTCTGTGCTTGCTTAATTATGTCTGATAGTGAATATTTCACTGTTACCTGAAACAAAAGTGAAGAACATCCTGCACCAACAACTTCTATGCCAAAGTTCATCAAATCCTTAACCAAAGTATCACGTTCCAAATGTAACATGGTTAATGAAGCATTACTTTTTCAACTCAAAGCATCAACCACTTTATTTTCTTTTCCCGGATGGTAATGAAATATACAATCATAATCCTTGATTAATTCTAGCCATATCCTCTATCTCATGTTCAATTATTTCTGAGTGAATATATACTTTAAACCTTTGTGATAAGTATATATTTCACACTTTACTCCATACAAATGATGCCTCCAAATTTAAAAAGTGAAAACAACAGCAGCTAATTCCAAATCATTTGTAGGGTAATTTACCTCATGAGTTTTCAACTAACGTGAAGCACAAGCAATTACCTGATCATTCTGCATTAGGACGCAACCAATCCCTTTCAATGAAGTATCACTGTAGCTAACAAACTCCCCATTCCTGGAAGGTAGTGCAAAAACTAGAGCATTCACCAATCTTCTTTTCAATTCCTGAAAACAATCATCACATTATTTTGTCCAGATAAACTTAACACCCTTCTGAGTTAGCTTAGTCATTGGACTAGATAACTGGGAAAAAATTTTAACAATCCTTCGGTAATATCCTGCCAAACCAAGAAAACTACGAATCTCAGTTACATTTGTGGGTCTTTTCCATTCTTCCACTACCTTTTTTTTTGCAGGATCAACAGTTATTTCATCTTTAGAAACAATGTGACCAAGGAAAGAAATTTGTTGCAACCAAAACTCACACTTGCAAAATTTACCATACAATTTCTTTTCTTTTAAGGTTTGAAAAATAACCCTTAAATTTCTTTCATTCTCCTCTTTACTTTCAGAAAACACCAAAATATCATCAATGAAAACAACCAAAAACTTATCCAAGAACTCATGGAAAATTATATTCATAAGGTCAATGAATACAGCAGGTGCATTGGTTAGCCCAAAAAGAAAAACTACAAATTCATAATGGCTATATCTTGCACGAAACGTAGTCTTCATAACATCTGATTCCTTTACCTTCAACTGATGGTACCCTGATCTTAGGTCAATCTTTGAAAAATACTGAGCTCCCGGGAGCTGATCAAACAAATCATCGATATGAGGCAAATGATATTTGTTCTTAACACTGATGTTATTCAAGGCTCTATAATCAATGAAAAGTCTCATTGAACCATCTTTCTTTTTAACAAATAAGACAGGAGCACCCCATGGTGATGTGCTAGGTCGAATGAAACCTTTCTCTAATAAATCTTGCAATTGCTCCTTAAACTCTAAAATTTCAATTTGTGCCATTAAATAAGGGGGTTTTGAAATTGGCTTAGCGTCAGGAACTAAATCAACAGTAAATTCAACTTCCCAGTCTAGCATTAATCCAGGAAACTCATCAGGAAAAACATCAGGATACTCATTTACCACTGGCACATCATTTATCTGAATGGTTCCTTTGTTTTCAACAATATGTTCAAGGTAACATTCATTTACATCTTTTACAAGTTTATCATCCTCTTGATATGTCATCAACAGTAAGGGTTCATTCTTGTACACAAACTAAAATTCTTTTTGAAAAGAAACTTCTTTAGCTCTACAATAAATCTTATCATGGTAAACAGGGAGCCAATCCATACCCAGGATAACATCAAACTCTACTGGAGGTAAAACAATAAGATTTGCAAGTAGGTTCTTTCCACAGAGAAGGATAGGAAGACTCTTATAAATTCTCTTTGCCTCAACATTTCCCCCATGTGTTTTTACCACAAGTTAAAGAGTCATTTCTTGAGATGGAATTCCCAATTTACTCGAAAAGTTTTCAGAGATGAAAGAATGTGTAGATCCTGAATTAAACAACACATTAGCATAATCTGAGAAAACAAAAAAAGTACCTGATACCATTTCATTTGATGGCCCAACATCTACTGAAGTAGTTGCAATGGATTTCACCACTCTTTTTTGCTTGTAGTATGACTGATTCCCATCACTTGAGCTCTTTGTCGGACACTCGTTTGCATAATGACCTATCTCGTTGCACTTCAAACATTTCACTAACTGTAAATCAAATTTGGTCTTACTGTCACCCTGATCTTCTTCAGTGCAATAACGAGTCTTATGTCCCATCTTACCACATCGGTAGAACTTTCCAGAATTTAGAAGACATTTTAAAGCATGCCTTTTACCATATTTATCACAAACTAGAAACTTAGTTTTCTTACCATAATACCTTTTTAAGAATTCTTCCCTTTCTTCTGCCACCTCGCTCTCTTCTTATGTTGGTTGTTATAGAACACTTGATCATCAGAAAACTCCATTTCCACCTTCTCAGCACATCGAACAAGCTTTTCATAACTCTTGAACTCACGAGAAGCTAAAGGCCTTCGATATTTTGGATTTAATCTTGAGTAAAAATGATTGATTTTACTATCAAGGTCTTGGATAAAATTTGGAGCATACCTTTCCAATCGAGTGAACCTTTCTTCATAAGCAACCATTAAGTCATCCTTTTTCCTCAATTCCAAGAATTTTTTTTCCATCCTAAGTCGAACAGCATTAGGAAAATACTTCTCAAGAAACATACCTTTGAATTTATCTCAGTCAAGAGCATCAATCTCATCAGTGTCCTTGATATTTTTAACCATCAACCACCACTGATCTGCTTCACCCTCCAAACGGTAAACATCAAGACTAACCTTTTGATTGTCTGAACACCCCATGACATTGAAAATCTTTTCTAGTTCTTTAATCCATGCTTTATCTAGCATAGGGTCTGATGATCCTCTGAATGATGGGGAATGTTGCATAATGAAATGTTCCACCACTGACATGTTCCTCTGTGGTTGATCTGGCTGATCTCATGCATGGATACCACCACCATTTATCACTTGATTCAACTATGTCGTTACTGCAACAAATTGTTCAGCTCCAATTTCGACCATCTCAGGATGCTGATTTGGAAGGTCATTTCCTTTTGTATGTCTTCCTAGCACTACTTCCATGTTTCCTATGCGGAAAACAATTTTTAACAAACATGTCTTAGATGAAGCAACATGGTAATCTTCAAATGCTATATCATTTCAATTTGACCACAAAAAAATATTTTTAGATAATCATTTAATAGAATTATAACTCCTAAAGTTATCTAAACCGACCTCTAATACCAACTATAAGGCCCCAACCTTAAACATTACTTAATATTGAGTTATTAAAAGATTACACATTGAGGATATTTTCAGGTTTAGAGTTTCAGTTAATTAGATCATAAATCATGTATTTCATTCCACATTTCAACTAGGTGGTTACATAAAAGACAGTATTCATTTTTCTCATCAAAGGAGACATATTTAAAATAAAACATGTATGCTTTCATGACACTTCCTCGACACTATCATCACATCATGTACATTTCCCTTGACATGTGAAAAAGATTTAAAAAACATGGGATGATCATAAAATGCTCAGTAAGGGATATAAAATTACGGAATGAAAACATTAGTCCATGTATACATAAGAATTGATGAAATCATACTTTACTCATAAAACATATGCACTTTATCATACCTCATGAAATCATAAGATTTATGAATAACTCATCAGAAACATAATACATAAAGGTAAATTGAGGCATTTATAACATTCTTATATAGGGAGTAACCCTTATGGTTACGTTTGGAATACCCATCATAGTATATTCCCTAAATCTCTTCAGAGAAACCTTAGCGTTTAACTCCTTCATGTTACCCAATGCATTGGAGAGCTATATCGGGCTCACCTGCCCTTAGTTTATCACGGAACCAACCATCTTCATAAACAATGCCCAAGAACCATAACATAATCGTATCACATAAAACATGCATAAAGGAAACATAACATTTCCACATTTCAATCACAATATATCAATACAACACATTGATATAATAAAAACATTATCAAAATAATTTTCAATACCAAAATAAAAGTAAAGTAAAACATGGTATTTATTTTTCATTTAAAAAAAGTTATGTCTTGTAGAGGAAGCCGAAACTCAAATAATGGCCATGGGGGCGGAGAAGTCGTTGTCGCCGCATACGTACGAAAAAAACAATCCCTTTTGTCGTTTAGTAAAAAGATTCGTATAAAAAAGATTACCTTTGAATAAACATAAAACTCAAAGGGGTTTCATACACCATATAAAAGGATGTTGTGTATAAAACAAAATATTCCTCAATGAAAGGAGATTGAGACAATGTCCCATACCTCGTATCCGACTTCACTTGATCATTCTTTAATATCTTGAATAATAAACTTGAGTTAATTTATACTTTCTTAAGAAAATTTTTCAAGTTCATTATTCATTTTATATCACTTATTACCATGTTATAAACACTATGTAATTATTTAAGTTAACAATAGTCGTTTTTTTGATCTTTGGTACTTGAGCCAAAAATGGACTTCTTATAATTACATGTTGTTCATGTGGTCAATGGTTCATTATATCCAGAATTATATTCATGATGTAGATATCATATATATCATATATATCCAGTATATACATGCATTTATAATATTACAAAATATTTAGAGGTAAGAAATGAAATGCACTGTTCATGGAGACGGTAAGTCGTACGTACGCATGAATGCTACTTCATTTCTATTTCCTACTTAATGGAGTGAAATTATAATTATATAAAGTTATATTTTAATTCCATTATAATATCATATATAATATCATTAACTCCATCCCTTATACATCCCACATATGTCATTAAAGAATCAAATCACTTTGAGGGGGCGGTAGTCCACACATCCTAAAATGAAGATATCGTGTTTAACCATAATGGAAACCAAAGAGGTATGTAATAAATGAAAAATACAGAAGCATAAGGAAACAATAAACATAATATATATCATATATAAATATAGTGACATATTAATGGCCACCATGAAAGGTGTTAAAAGAATATTGAACAATCATCGTTTCGTGAGGCAGAAATTCGTCAACCACAGAAATAGTATGTTCTTTAACCATTAGATGGAGGTGTGTGTAAGTCTAGCTCGAATACTTCACATAAAAACATCATGGTATATTTAAGATACTCTTTTTTACAAAATAAAGGAATAAAAAGAGTTTAGGGTGTTGGAGAAGGAAAACAAAACAAAATAACACAAGTGAAGACATTACCTTTAAATCGGGTAACTCCTCTTGGTTTGAACCAAAAGGGTTTCTTGAAGAGATTCCTGCCAAAGGTAAGGCTTCTATAATGAATAGAGGTATGTTTAGAGATGAAATGAGAAGAGTTTGGCCGAGCCAATGGATTGAGAGGTGTGGGTAAGGAGGTAGAGGTGGGGGCCTTTTATAAGAGGGAGGAGGGGCACTCTTGGAAAGTCAAGAAATGTTACTTTATATTAAAATGAGTTTCGGATTTTGAAGGTCCCAAATTGATATATTTTGAGGATAAGGTGATAAGGGTTCTAAATATACTCACCAAATAGGTTTTTTACAAGTTTATGTCTTATAGTTTACATTATCTATTCATTTTATTTAAATTGTTAATTAATGAGGTAATCGCTGCATCATCATGGTGTCATATCAAATTTAATTTATTTAATGTAGAAAAATATAACAAAAATACTATGATGTAGGAAATATTTTTATATTTCCAATGACTACTTATAGTCTAAGAGATCATTTATTTAGACAAAAGTAAAATTGTTTTACTTGGGTGATACATACTTTTGTGATATTCTCCTTTCTTTAAAAATAAAATGATAAAGTGTCACTATCACCCAAAAGTGATTCCATGGGGTCCCTAAGTTTGGAACAAGGTATCCCATGGTCTTCCATGACAAAACCAGTTGCATTAGGAAACATTTTGGGGTCATTTTTTATTATTTTTATATTATTTTATTACCTTTAACTACCCGATTACTAATTAATCACGATAATTAAAGATAATTACCGTCATTAGTGTTCATATTGTCCAAAAACAAAAGAGTATTAATTACATAATTTTGAAATTATGATTCCAAATATGGAATCAATTTTACAAAATTCCAAACAAAAAAAGTACATTAATTAATTTAAAAATGATTCCCGTTGTCAAAACAAATAACGGGTTTTTTAGAAACAATTTCTATCAAAAGTTTAACAATTTTTTATGTCCAATTTCAAAGTGTAATTAATTATAATGACCACAATTGGATTACATGGTAATAATATATTCTAATTAAACTTTAAATCCAATTAAAATGACAATATAACCATATAATTAAATTATATGAAAAAGAAATTTTGAAGTAAAATACAGTATTTTTCATTATTCATTAAAAAAATGAACATTGTCAGAAAAATACAAACAATTTGTCCAAATTAAATTTCAATGTCACAATCCTAAATAATAAGTTTATTTTGAAAAATAGATCTTATAAAATTGTCAAAATATAGATTTAATAATGGTTCTCCATCAAAAGGCGGTAAAACAATCTTTTAAAATAATAGAGAATTATATGCTTAAGATTAGATTTATTCTCATTTTAAGCCTCTCAAAACACTATCTAATTCATAAATAGACATAGATATTAAAATATATTATTCATTACTTACTTGGGATGTTATATTTTTAATTTTATTCTTTAATTATTTTATTCAAGTATTTTCTCAAGTGGTAAGGGACTCGTTAACTAAAAAATCATTTTAAATGTTTTAAGGATTTAATCTTATAAATTCTTATATTTAATTTTCATGTTTTAAAAATTATTTTAAAGACTTATTTATATGTAAATTAATGTTTTTAGTGTAAATTACCTTCAAAATTTTCAAAGTGGTATGGGACACTTTGATTCAAAAATCTTCTTTTTAAAGTGTCATAATTGTGTTTTAAAAGGGGATTGATTATTTCAATAACTTTGAATGTTTTTTATATACTTCATGAATGAAATTTATTTATTATATGTCACTATTATGTATTGATGTTTACTTTAAAAGTTTTCTAATTTATTTTAAAATAATGTGCTCTCATTTATGAGTGTGTGGATTGTAATGATGAAATTTGATTTCAAAGAGGAAATGTTATTTTTCCCTTATTATTGATTTATCTGTTATGATTATGGTATAGTTCTTAGGAATTTCATAAATATATGGATGGTTCCATGATAAAACAAGGGTGGGTGAGCCCGCGATACTTATGCAATTCTTTGGGTATTTTGACGGACATAAACAATAATGTCTCTCTTTAGATATTTAGGGAATATACTCTGTTAGGTATTCCAAATGTAACAATAAAGACTACTCTCTATGTAGCTGTGAAATTTATAATGTAAGTATGATATGTATTCCACAAGTTACCTTTATGTTTTACAATTTTTGTGAAGTTTTGTATGAATCTTATGATTACATGATGTAAGCTAAGTATTTTATGTTTTATGGGTGAATAGTATGATTTTGTGAAAATGTTTTCATGGGTTTTAAATATTCATGGCCTAATAGTTTTATTCCATATTTTATATTCCTTACGAAGCATTTTATGATCATCCAATGTTTTTTAATGTTTTCCATATGGTATAAGTATGGGTATGATAAATGAAGAGGTCAATTATATTTTTATCCAGAAAAAGAAAATCATGTTTTGTTTGAAGGGTTTCTTTTAGGTGGAAAAAGTGGATACTGAGTGTAACTATCTGCATGTAATGTCAGGGTCTATTATATAATAGTTATGGAATAATTATAAAAAACTATAAACCTGAGAAGATCCTCAATGTGAATTCCTGGCTTAACTCAATATTATGTAATTTTTAAGCATGGAGCCTTATAGTTGGTATCGTAGGGAGGTTTAGACAACTTTGGAGATTATTTTGTTTTCTTAAGGGTCAAGGATATCATCATGGGTTTATAATTTTAAGTTATATCATATTTTCAAGGTATTATAAACCCCTTTTGATGCTTTATAATCTGGAATATTAAGGTGACTAATGGTATTTATGGAGACATTCACCTTTGAGGAAATTATGGGTTATTAATTTTTGGGATGCCAAATGTGAGGTATGAGATAAAATTTGAGGTTAAAATATGTTATGGTTATTTTTTAATAATTTATATAATTTTTTGGAATGTTATAAAATTATATAGTTTTGGAAAAAGGACAACACACAAACTGTGTGACAACCCGTCACATCGAACAAGGGTGTAGGAATCGAACCCACAACTAAAGTGAGACTGGGATTTATCACCTACCATTGGTCAATGTGAATTCCCTAGTTAGTATGACATATTATTTTTGTTAAATGATGTTATGGATTAATCAAAAATTGATTTTTCGAACTCACTTTTTATCAAATGGATATCCTTAGTATAGAAAAATTATTTGATGATTAAGTGATAAATGTTATTTTGGAAGATGTTCACTATTTTGGGAACATTATATGCATAAGGAAAATAGAATACTATGGGATTTCATTTGAGGAGTAATGTTTGAATTTTATTTTTTAAGAATCTATGTTTTTATTGTGTACATATGGCAATTTAGGTTATTTATGGAAATGATTAGCCTATCAAGGAGAATATGTGATTAGTTTAATTACTTTTAAGTATGAGACTTTAAGAGTGGTCAATGTTATTTGGAGATAAATGCTAAGATTTATCATGGAATACTATGTGATTAAAGCCTTCGAAATTTTGGGTTTCAGAATTAGTTTTGATTGTTTTGAGTAATTTTAAGGTCATTTGTTTGTTGAATGGTCTATGTAGAACATGGGTATTACTATTTAATTTTAGAGATTCAAAGTAGACTTTCTCCTTAAAAAGGATTATTATGTTTTGGGGATAAACTGATATTTTCCTAACCATTTTATTTTTGGTTAATGTTTAAGGAAATTTGAAATATATAGTTCATATTTTGTGGATTATGTGATTCTCTAGAAGTTTATTCTAGTGCTTAAGGTGTGACCAGGTCATCTTGAATACTTATCATTTGGAGAAACGATGAGTTTGTGATAGAAATTTATTAAAGGTTGAAATTACACCAGAAATTTAAGTTTGTTTCCTTATTTTTTTAGTCAGTATTTTAAATAAATTACTCAAATTTATGAAAAATATTTTAAAACAAAAACATTTTCTGTTTACTTTTCCTACTACGAAATCAAAGATCGTTTAACCCATCACAAGATTGTGGTTTTTTTATTATTAACTTTCTCTTGATCATGTTATATATCATTATCTATTGAAAAAAGATGGATAATTTTTCTTCCATATCAATGTTTTCCAACATGGAATCCTAGTATGTGTCATCTAGAGTGACCTTTGTACATCACTTTCTATCTTGTAAACTGAAAGTTTTATTAACCCTTTTTTCTGATGTGGGTTTTCAATAAAGATATTTTGAAAATTCATACCCTATTTACCAACCCCAAATTAAAATTGTGAGGAATTAATTTATTAAAGTGGGGAGGATTTAACATCTCTAGTTTTTATAAAGAAACACTATGTTAAATAGCATACATGATATGCTATATCGAGCTTAAACGAACAACTAAATATTATTATTTAAATGTTACCATTATAACCAAGCCATTGGAATGGAGATAGTGAATTGTATCAAATTAATTATGAAAATGTGTTTTACACATGTCTAAATAATGATTCATTGTTTACCAAATTTATTAGAAATGGAAATAAAAACAAGTTGAATATAAAGGATTTGTTTTTATGAAAACCTTGTGTTTATAAAATCATATCACACCTTATGGATTTTTATTTGATGAAAATTATATGTTATATATTCAATGTAATTTTTTAAATTAATCTTATGTTTTTTCTAGATATAATATAATAATAAATTCTATTTCTAGGTTAAAAGATATATTTAAAAAATCAGATTTACCACCTTTTGATGGATAACCCTTTCTAAATCTAGTTTTTGAAAATTTTATAAATTATATAAAACATAAGAAACTTATTATTTAGAATCAAGACATACAAATTTACCTTGTCTGAAATTCTAGTATTTTTCTGATGAAATTCATATATTAATGAATTGTGAAAATACTGTATTTTAATTCAAAACTGCCTTTTCATCTCATTTATTTATATTGTTAGATTTTATTTTTAATTGGTTTTAAATTTTAATTTGATTATTTTTTATTATCTAATCCAATTTTTTTCATTGGAATTAATTTCACATTTAAATCATACATATACACATGTCAATTTTTGAAAGTTTTAACTTCTTAAAACCTGATTTCTAGTTTTGACAATGAGAATTAATTTTAAATTAATTATTGCAACTTCTATGTTTTGAATTTGTAGAAATGGATTCCATAACTGTAACAATAATCCCCAAAATATGTAAATATGACCCTTTTATTTTTGGATATTATGAATAGTAACTTCCGTAATTATTTTTACTTACCATGGTTAAAGGGTAAATTAGGTAAATAAAGGTAAAAAATAAAAAACTAATAATATAAAACTACCCTAACACATGTCCTAGTCCGATTTTATGATATTTGAACAACCATTATAATACATTATTCTAATTTAGAACCCCATGGAGCAACTAGGGTGTGATAAAGATATATTTTAATAATTAATTTAAAGTAAAGAGAAATATAACATAAATATGTATCTTCTTAATAAAATAATTTTAATATAGGGTTATTTAACTATTATATTTTAATATAAATATTAATTATTAATTTAAAAAGATTTCATATATCATAATAGTATATTTATAATTTTTATACATTATATAAATAAATTTATTTGTGACACAATGATGATGCAATGATTACCTTTTTAATGAGAGATTGAAATAAATGATATTATAAATATTAAAATAAATGTAATTTGAACATTTTGATGCCATAAAAAAATATTCTGGATTATTATGACATTTTAAATTTTAATTAATGTAGTTTTGATGAATGAATCATGATTTTATGACTAACAAAAATTAATAACTAAATAGTATCAAAATTGACATAAATGAGTTTCTAAAACAAATACTATTTTATTAAATGATATAATGGTAATAAAAATATATGATTCATCCAACTAACTTTGATAGTGTTACAAATTTATTTAGTTATCCACTTGAAGTTCTCTTGGAATTTTATAGTATCTATATTAACCATATAGTGTAAAAATACAAGAAGACAAGCTAAGAGTTAATTTATTTAACTAAGGGTTAAAGCCAAAACTATAAGGTTAAAATAGTATTATAAACTTGTATAAAACCTATTAGTTGAGATGATTTATACCCATACTAATATTATACATGAAATATATCACTTTGGATATATTATAATTCTAGAACCAATTTATAATAAAATAATATTTCAAGACTTTCCTAAGGTGCCCATCATCCCTCTAATAAAAGGTCACCTCCTCTACCCACATACTAAAACCTCTCAATTCCCATGGATTGTCAAAATTATACTGAAATAATCTCCCCAGATCCCTCAAGTACTCCTAGAAGCCTTACCATGGTTAGAATAAAACTCAAAGAACCTTTTTGGCTCAAATCAAAAGGAGTTACCTGATTTAAAGGTAATGTCTTCTCTCAAGATTTTTTTCATTAATTTTCCTTCTCCAACACCCCTAATATCTATTTTTTTACATTATTTTGTAACAAAAATAGTATCCAAAATATAATAGGATTTTTATATTCTAATTTTTCTACCTAAAATTACACACACCTCCATCTAATGGATATATCATATATTGTTTCAGTGTACAGCGGACTATTGTCTCACGAAATGATGATTGTTAAATTTTCTCCTACCACCTCTCATGGTGACCATTATTATCGAACTATATTTATATATGATATATATTATATTTTATCTATTCTTCACTATTTTTTATTTACAAAATACCTTTATTCTCTTCATAATGTGTAAATATGATAATTTCATTTGAGGAAGTGTGGACTACTGCCCCCTCAAAGTGATATGACTCGTTCATGCCATACATGGAATGTATAAATGATGGTTTTAATGAACTTATGTAACATATATAATATAGATATTATTATGGAATTATAATATACAAATTTTTTATTATGTTTTCATTGCTTTGATATGAAAAAGAAATGAAAGTAACATTCATGCGTATATACGGCATGTCGTCTCCATAAATGGTGCATTTCATTTCATATCTCCAACTGTTATGTAATATTATAAATACATATATACTGGATATATATTATATTAAAATCGCGAATACCATTCTAGAGATAATGGAATTGTGACCACATGGACAATTTCAATCAAAACAAGTTCATTTTTTACTCAAGTACCAGAAATCAACAAAACGTCTTATATGAATTCAAATAATTAAATAATTATTATAACATGGTAAGAAGTGATATAAAATGAATAATAAAAATTTAAAAGGTTATAAAAAATATAGAAATTATGCAAAGCTTCTTATTCGGGAAATTAAGTAATGAACGATACAAGTCGTACTCGAGGTAAGGGAAATATTAACTCAATCTTGTTTCATTGAATTAAATATCCAAGTCATTGGTTTTGTTTTTTCAAGAATATGTGTGGATGACCTATGATTTTTTTAAACTAAATATAAAATTATATTGGTTGAATTTATAATTTTCACACATAATTATTTCATTTATTTATCCTTAATCTAAGGATATGGTCATTGAAATGGATTCCATCTCAATTTACCTCCCATTAGGACTTATTTGTTGTTATACACCAATTCACTTTTATATGCTGTATATAATTCCCATTGACATATTATATCTTGAATATACTTATTGTCTTTATATTATATGTTTTGTTTAATGTTATTATTTAATTATTTTTATTCAATTATTTTGTCATGTGGTAAAGGACTCTTTAATTAAAACATCATTTCAAATGTTTTAATGATTTAATATTTTAAATTATTCTCTTTCATGTATGTGTTTTTAAAATGATTTTAAGGAATTATTTATATGGACATGAATGTTTTTATTTGTAAATTTCTTTCAAAATTATAAAATCGGTATGGGACACTTTGATTCGAGAAACTTCTTTTAAAAATTTCTTAATTTTGTTTTAAATGGGGATTGATTATTTAAATAACATTGATTGTATTTTATATAATTCATCAATGGAATTTATATATTTTATGTTGATATAATTTATTGATGTTTTCTTTACATGTTTACCATTTTATTTTAGAATAATGTGTTTTCAGTTATGAGGGCGCAGATTGTAAAGATAAAATTTGATTTCAAAGTGGAAATGTTATTTTTCCTTTATTCTTGGTTTATGTGTTATACATATGTTATAGTTCTTCGTAATTGAATAAGTATATGGGTGGTTCCATGATAAACCATGGGTTTTTGGGCCTATGATATCTCTCCAATTCATTGGGTAATTTGATGGAGGTAAATGATAAATTCTCTCCTAAATAATTTAGGGAATATACTGTGATGGTTATTCCAAATGTAACCATGAATGCTACTCCCTATGTAGCTATGAAGACTACAATCTAAGTATGATATGGATACCACAAGTTTCCATTATGTTTTATGATTTATATGACGTTTTTTAGGATTATTATGATTACATAATGTTAGCTAAGTATTTCATGTTTTATTGGTGAAAAGTATGATTTTGTGAAAATGTTTTCATGGGTTTTAAATATTCATGGAGTAACGGTTTTATTCTTTATTTTACATTCTATAATAAGATTTTTAGGATAATCACAAGTTTTGAAATGTTTTCCACATGGTATAAGTATGTTTAAGAGAAAGTAAGAAGTCAAGAATATTTTTATCAATAAAAATAAATCAGGTTTTCCTTAAAGGGTTTCCTTTGGTGGAAAAAGTGGATACTGAGTGCAACCAACCACGGGTAATTTTTGTGTCTATTAAGTAATATTTATGTCCTAATTCTCTAAAACTCTAAACCTAAAAGAATACTAAATGATAATTCCTGAATTAACTCAAGATTATGTAATTTTAAGGCTGGGGCCTTATACTAAAAGCCCTATTCTTTTATCAGTGCTAAAAAAGTGCTGATAAAGGGGTTCTTTAAGAGCGCTAAATAAAGCACTGATAAAGGGGTATTTTAAAAGCACTTTTTTAAGAGCTGATAAAAGACCCCTTTATTAAGGATTTTATTTGTAACTGATAAAGTGAAACTTTATTGGCTCTTATAGGAGCACTGATAAAAGACTTTTTTATCAGTTCTATTTTTAGTGCTAATAAAGAACCCCTTTATCAGCATTTGTAATATCATAGATAAAGCAGAGTACTATAGTGTGTTGTAACAACACATTCTAGAATCAATTCAATATGCTATAGTATCACACCGTAGCACCATAAACACCAATATATACCAAAAAAATCAAAAATATTTACAAAATTTAAATGAAAAGGAATTTACACCACAAATACAAGAAAAAAATACTTTATTGTTGACATTTCCAACATTGGTTTATACCATTACTTAAGTAAACATTAATAAAAATATTAAAAAAATAAATTTTCTTTTGTATTTTGATCCTTAACCCAAATCATGATATTTATAAAAAACCACCCTTGAACGACCAAAATAATATACCTGTATAAGAAAAAAATTCTTATATTAATAATAATATAAAGAGATAAATTAATAGAAATTGTTAATTTTAAACTATATTTTGAGTCATAATAGGAGAAATATATATCATATTGAGTTGTAGTTAATTCTTACACATTACCATATTTATTTTTCATATTCAAGCATTATATCTATGAATATTAATTAAATAATTATAAGATAAATCCCCACTAGCATAACCTAGTGGTTGTGTCATGAGGTCGTGTTTTGGAGGTCTCGGTTTCAAGCCTCCCCATGCACATTTAGGTTGGTTTTTGTTTGATTATTTCCCCTACCATAACCAATGTAATATAAATAAGTATATGATAACAATAATAAAGAATTAAATTATGTAAGAATTGATTGAATGATGAGAAAAAAATCTAGTCTCATTTTCTTGGTTTTCATGATGTGATGCACGTTTTAAACTAAAATGACACTTATATATTGAAAATACGCACATGTAGTGTTACTGATCACACTATGAATCAGATTGCAGCATGGATGATTCATACACATATAAAATTAGTTATGGATCATTTTCCTAAATAATCAAAACAATCTGAATTTGTTTCCTCAGTTTTGAGTACATCACTTAACTTTTTGACTAAAATTTCATGTTAAACTAGAAACACAAACTTCAATTTATACCTATCACATAGTGTTTCAATTTAACATGATTATTATTCTAATAAAAAAATGATTTATGAATCATTTTACTAAATTATCAAGACAATCAGAGCACGTTTTCTTGGTTTTCCGTGAGTGACACTTTTTGAACTAAAATATCGATTTTAAACTAATAACGAACATATTCAGCCATAACAGGAATATCTAGTATCAGATTGAGGTGTATCTGATTCCTACACATTAAAATATCTTATGGATAATTTTTCTAAACAATCAAGACAATATAAATGTGTTTTCTTAGTTTTGAGTAGGTCTGCTATCCATTTTACTAAAATTGATATCAATAATAAATAAAATGATAGAAATAGAGTAATAACGGTCACTCCATGCATCTAATTGAGGTGAGGATAATTCATAGACATCTCAAAAGACTTATGGGTCATTTTACTAAAGTATCAATACAATATGAATTTGTTTTATTGGTTTCGAGTACATTACTTGTCTTTTTTACTAAAACGTCATTTTAAACTGGAAACATGAACGTTGATTCATACTAATCACATCATGTATCAGATTTATATGAGACTAATTCCTATATGTCACAAATGAATTATGAATAATT
Source organism: Viscum album (assembly GCA_963277665.1). Lineage (NCBI taxonomy): Eukaryota > Viridiplantae > Streptophyta > Magnoliopsida > Santalales > Viscaceae > Viscum > Viscum album. Next base: position 1,355,340,139 of record OY728145.1, read on the forward strand.
TTTCTAAGTTACCAAGAAAATATGAACACATTTTCTCAATTTTCATTGAGTGACACTTTTTGAAATAAAATTTAATTTTAAACTGATAACAAACACATTGAGTAATTCTGAGAACATCATGTATTGGACCGACGGGTTTATGATTCCAAAACAACAAAAATAACTTATGGATCGTTTTCCTAAATTATGAAAACAATATGAATGTGTATTCCTTTTTTTGAGTAGGTCAGTTTTCCTTTGCACTAAAATTGATTTCAATTTAAAATAAAAAAGACACACTTATTGTCATACCAATCGCACCATGCATCAGATTGTGGTGTTGCTGATTCCTACATGTCTCAAATGACTTTTGGATAATTTTATTAATGTTTTAAAACTACAAAAATGTTTTTGTTGTTTATAATTAATTCACTTATCTTTTTTAATAAAATTTTATTTTAAACTAGAAACGCATGTTTTGACTCATAATGATCACATCATGAATCAGTTTTATGTTATCCTAATTCTGATCTATCAAAAATGATTTATGAATCTAGTTCATAAATTATAAATATCATATGAGTGTGTTTTCTAGGTTTTCAGTGAGTGGAACTTTTTGAACTGTGATGTATATTTTAAACTAATAAAAGACACTTTGATTCATACCGGGACCATAATGTATTATACTGAGGTAAGGTGGATTCTTACACACCAAAAATGACTTATGGATTGTTTTCTTAAAGTATCAAAACAATCTGAATATGTTTTCTCAGTTTTTAGTAAGTCATATGTTCTTTTCTCTCTAAAATTGATGTAAATTTTAAATAAAAACTTTCACTTTGAGTCATACTGGTCACACTGTTCATTGTATTGAGGTGAGGCTAATTTCAACACATCTCAAATGACTAATGGATCATTTTCCTCAAGTATCAAAACAATCGAACTGTGTTTTCTCTATTTTGAGTATATCACTTGTCTTTTTTACTAAAATGTATTTTTAAAATGGAAACACACACTTTGACTCATAAAGATCAAATATTGTATTAATTTGATATGATACTAATTGATATGTGTCCCAAATTAATTCTCAATTGTTTTCAAATATTATTAATAGAATATGAGTGTGTTTTCTTAGATTTCAGTGAGTGAAACTTTTTGAACTTAAATGTCAATTTCAAATTGATAACAGACATTTTGAGACATACCAGGCACATTGTATATCTAATTGTGGTGTAGATGATTCCTACATGTTGAAAATAAATTATAGATCATTTCCCTAAAGTATCAAACCAATATGAATGTGTTTTTTTTTGTTTTAAGTACGTCATTTGTCCTTTTTACTAATATTTATATAAATTTTAAATAAAAAGATGCAATTTGAGTCAATTCAGTCACACCATGCATCGTATTTAGGTGTCACTGATTCATACATATCTTAAATGAATTATGGATCATTTTACTAAATAATCAAAAAAATAAAAATGTTTTTTATTAGTTTTGAGTATGTACCTTTTATTTTTTACTTAAACATCATTTTGAACAGTAAAAAGACACTTTGACTCCTACTGATCACATCATGTATCAGTTTGATGTGAGAATGATTCCTACACATCCAAAAATAATTATTAATCGATGTAAAAAATTATCAGAAGAATCAGAGTGTGTTTTCTTAGTTATTAGTTAGTGGAACTTTTTGAACTAAACTGTCGATTTTAAACTAATAACGGACACTTTGAGCCATACTAGGAGCATCGTTTATCTAATTGAGGTGAGGGAGATTCTTATATTTCAAGAATTATATTTGGATCATTTACCTAATGTATCAAAACATTATAAATGTTTTTTCTTAGTTTTGAGTAGGTTAATTGTCCTTTTTACTAAAATTGATGTAAAATTTAAATAAAAAGACACACTTTGAGTCATATCAGTCACACCATGCATGGGATTGAGGTGGTCTAATTACTACACATCTTAATTGACTTATGTTGTTTTTTACTAAATTATCAAAAAAAATACAATTTTTTCTCTTGGTTTTGAGTATGTCACTTGACTTTTTTAATAAAATTTATTTTTAAATAGGAAACATGTATTTTAACTCATAATGATTTTATCATGTATCGGTTTGATCTTTTCCAAATTCCTACTAGTCACAAATGATTTATTAATAGATTTCATAAATTACCAAGAAAATACATGTATTTTTTCTGAGTTTCTAATGAGTGAATGTTTTGAAATAAAATGTCTATTTTAAACTAATAATGGACACTTTGAGTCTTACTGGGAACATTGTGTATTGGATTGAGGTTCAGTTAATTCCTTAATTTAATAAATGACTTATGGATCATTGTATTAAAGTACCAAAATAATATAGATAATTTTTCATAGTTTTTAGTATGTGAGTTTTCTTTTATTACTAAAATTAATGTTAATTTAAAATAAAAAAGAATCACTTTGAGTCGTATCGGTCACACCGTGTGTCTAATTGTGATGTGGATGATTCATACAAGTTTCATCTCAAAAAAATCCTAACTCCCAATGTTAAAATGATTTACATTGCCTTTATATGTTAAACTACAAGAACTGTATATTTAGTTAATGTTCTTTCCAGAAAAACATTTCTCGTTGTTAAAATTTAGAAGTGTATAGGAAGCTCATGTTCCCAGTATATCATGAGAAGTCACCATAATGGGAACTTGAGAATCATGTACCCTTATGGATTTCAACAACGAGAATAGTATTTTGGTTAAGAATATTGAATAAATATGCAGTGATGGTAGTTTGAACAAACCACCTCACCTCAAACAAAAGAATCAGCCTATATAAGAAACCAATTATTATATGATTTATACTAAATAGAAATAAATTAAATATAAATATAAAAAAATAAATTAATTATATGGAAAATGATTTTATTGTGAAAAAAATCAAGATTACCTCTTTGATTGAGAAGCGGAGGGAACATGAAGTAAAGTGATAAATGCCAACACTGCATGGGTGAAAAGGTTTTTGAGGCACTACATGGTATTTGAGCTATAACCACATATTTAAAGACATGGTTTATAAATAATGTGGCTATATCCAAACAAAATCCATGATGGACGTGGTTCTACCCCAACCCCCTCATGCTTTCTCCTCCCCATCCCCCTCCACCCCTCTCGATGGATCACAATTCTCCCCTCCCCACAAACCATATTTTGTGTCCCGTTATAGTCTCTCGCACCTCATCTCCACCCTCACTACCATTCGGCCTCCTCCGCACCTCCCCTTACTCCATATTCATCCTAGCCTCCACCTCACCTCACTCGGTCACCACACCCACCTCTACCTTTTGGCCTCCCCACTGCCCCACCACCCCCTTCTTGCATCTGAATCCCCCCATACCCACCTCCTCTTTCCCGCATCTTTGTCTCTGCCTGCCCATCTAACACCACCCGGCCTCCATCAGTTCTTACTATCTATTATCAGCTCAATTTTTTGATCCACCTCATAGTTCGTCCCTATAGATCTCCCTCATAGATCCAATCCCTCTTGGATTGTACATCGCCTCCCTCATAGATCCCATAAACTGTATCCACCTACCTCTTGCATGCTCTTGTCCTCAAAAACTAACAGAAGGTTTGTATTTCATTATCCCATAATTTAATATGTATTTTCAACTTATATATTTTTGTGATTTTTTGAAAAAAATTATTCTAAGAACTATGTTATTATATTTTATATGTGTTTGAGAATTGATATGATTTACGATTAATATTATGTGTTTTTGTGAGGGGACTCAAAATATAGGGTATAAGAAAGTGGGATGATGGATGTGATTGTGATATGTTTGATTCCTAATTTGTATGATAGTTTCTTATTCACCTCATAAAATTATCTTCATGGGGATCCTATGAAATTTAGTGAGATATTGAGAGATAGTTACTATTCTACTCATGTTCATACATTTACTATGATCCCCTTTTAGTGTGTTATCATCCCTACTAGGGGATCTCCGTTAGTGATGATGGGTAGATAAATATAGGTTGTACTTGTCTAGGAACTTCAATGATTTGGTTAAATAATGGTTTCACCCATGTATGTCTTGGATTTCCTCACTTGACATTTATGACTTTCCCTTGATTATATATGTTTTTTAGAGATTTCTTTTCCCATGATTTTTTTTTCAATTTCCATTTCATCTTGAGTATTATTGGTTACTTATATTATGTTATTCTTCCTAAATCTTGTGTTAGAGTTCTTCAGTTTTTATATTTTTATACCATTTTCCATTTATTACCTTAATCTATTATGGTAATGGCACATGATTAATTATACTGTTCAAATTATATACCTTATTGTATTGATTTTTATGTAGCAGATGTTTCCTTTAAATATTTTTCACTTTTTTCTTGTGTAGTTTTTCAAAATTAACTTTCAAAGTGTATTTTAACATTGTTTTTAAAGGGATTTCTTAATGAAAGTTTTAATATTACTAAATAATTGTTTGTGTTTTTAGAAAGGGTTTAAGAAAGTGAGTATGTGTATTTTTCTTAAATGCTAAGACCATATTTTCAAATAGTGTATTTAAAACTAGAATTTATTTTTGTTTTTATTGAAGTAAATAAATTTACCATTTAAAAAATTCCCACTAGGTTGTTTTTTCTAAAACTCTTCTTACACAACTCGGTGTCATAGACTAAAGTGGTTTTGAATGTTCTGGTACTATTATCTGGATCACTTCACCAAGGACTCCCTTTTTTGGATCACTCATGTATCATGAATGTTTTTATGTTGGATGGTGACCATGGAGACACATGTAGATCAATACATTTTTTATTCTTTACTTTATACCACAAATGTTTAATCCATATTGAACAGCCATTTATTTTGGTTCTAGTCTTATATATATTTCTTTAGAGAGCACTATTTATTTATTTATGGATTCACCTTGACTAGTTTTTCATTTATAATAAACTATTTATTTCAATTTTAATAGACGTCTAATGTATGGACACACCATGCCAAAAGTTCAGAACAATTCCACTACTTGACTTATTAATATTTATTAGTTGAAGTTGTTACCATGGTGTATACATTGATTCCTTATCACTAGTTTCTAGCTAATGGTTTTCAAGAATTTCCTTCAGTACATTCGATGAGAGGACTCATGTTCTTGGTTTATGGGTGACATGGGTTGGTTTTTAGAAAAATGGTATTAGAGGACCCTATTCTATTTGGGCAGTAATGGATGTTTGACGATTATATTTTAGAAACTCAAGAGGTAGGTGTGGGAAAGGTCTAGATAACACTTATCTATTTAGAAACTTGATTTACCATGGGATGTTTGGTTTTGAGTTTTGAAGTATATGTTTTCATTATTATTTTCATGCATATATTGATCAATGTTTATGAAATTTTGGTTTTTATTTAATTTATATGGTCAATTTAGTGGATTTACATATTTTAGGGTGAAAATATGAGTTTGAATAGAGGTTCAATAATTGTTTTAATTATATAATAAGCCATGTGGAGATTTTATTCATTATTCTGAAAATATGTTAGTAGGGGTTGCACAGTTTGTGCACAATCCACCAAATTGGGTTATTAAACCATGTAGAACCACTCACTATTATAAAATTCCAAATTTTTTACTTCATTTAATTTTTTATTTATTTGGTTCGGGTGAAATTGTTAGTATTGAAAAATTAATTGGCTATTTCATGAGGTGTTGATGCCATTTGGTTTGATTTTAAATGTATTCTGAATTGAAAATTTGATTTTAAAAGTGGAAAGGTTGGTTTTAAATATTAAAAATCTGTTTTCTAAAATGAAATCTGATATTTATTTTAATATGGTGAAAATTAATTTTTAAATATCAAAATTAGATTTAAAAATATAATTTAAATATGAATAAAATGTGTGGAAGCGTGTATATGTCTTTAGAAAAGAATTTGTACCGTTTTAAAAGAATTTTGTTAAGTGGAATATTAATGTTACAAAATTATAATCTACGGTTTTTAAATGAAAATTGAAATTTTTTAACTTTTATAAGTTGGGGGTTCTATAGAAAATTATTATGATTTTACCTTTTTAGTGGTTGTTTTTAATTGTGGTTTACTTTTGGTTTTGTTTTGTGATTTTCTAAGGGGGTTTGAAGTTATTCTACTGGGTTATATGTTTTTTATTGGGGGTAAAATTTAGGGGATATATATTTGAGTTTAGATTTTTTTACAATGATAATACTTTTATATTGTTATTTATATTATTCCCCCAGAAAATTATCATGTAATTTTAGGTAGTCTACATTAGATAGTGTTCCAAAAGGTGGTATCTCTCATATTTCACAAGTAGTTGTTCCAATATTTAACTCTACCAAGACTCCAATTAGAGTGGAAATGTTTAAATCTTTCTAGTTATTGTCTATGTTTCAAGGTGGTCAAGAACCTCAATAGGGTATTCTAATTAAACTAGGTTCTAGAAGGAAACCTATGATGGGTGGGGGCCCTATTTTTTTTGTACGAGTGAAGGTTCTTAGCCACATAAGAAGCTAAATCTTGATGAACCTAGATCAGAGTATCATAATTATTTGGGGAATTCTAATTATTCCTTTTTTATTTCTATAAGGATGAATAAATTATATGTATACTTCTAGTATGGCATTTCAATCTTTCTAAGTGATCCTAATCGAATGTTTCAATGACATATAACTATGTTGTTCAATTGGGACATATTATTTAATTTAATTAAATTAAATCACTTGTAGATGAAGAGTTAAATTCTATCTTATGGATCATTTCCCTCATATTTTTTCATTCTTAATACTTTTTATTTATTTATTATTGATCAGTGGAATATAATTTTTGTAAATTAAAGATTTTTTCCTTCATTATAGAAGAAATAAATTATATTTTGGTTGGAATATTGAGTTGGTCTTCACAGTGATCCATTTAGGATGTCCTTTTTTATTGAACCACCATTGTAGTGTTTCCCTTATTTAATGGGAAGAACCATCACAGGCATTTACCCTAACACCATCTCTTTACAACTACCAAGTGATAATTTTGAATTTAGAAGCATAACATACCGTACTTATTTTATTTAGTTTTGATGTGGTTTAAAGATCATATCTAGGTTTGTTATTCTCTTCTAGATTAAAGTTTTATCATCGTGTCGTTTTTTAAACCCAATGTATCTCTAGGGGAAAATTTATCATTATTGGGATAATTTTAACATAAAACAATTCATTCCCCATATTATTTTTAAACTTATTTAGATTTATTCTTATTTTATTTTTTTGTTGTGGCGTGCAGGGGGTGGGGGCGATGTAGGGGGTGGGGGGATACTATAGGGGGGAAAGGTGGGTGTTGGTTCTAGGGGGGGTGGGTTGTTGGTTGGTGAAACGAGTTGGGGGCTATTGCAGGGGGTTGGGGGCTGTTATAGAAAGGTTGAGAGGTATGGTGATGGTGTATGGGGTTGGGTGGGATGGTGCTAGTGTTAGTGTGTGTGGGGGGGTGGCGCATTAGGGGGTGTATGGGGAGGGGGTTGGGGATGGTGTAGGGGGTGGGGTGGGGGATGGTCAGTGGGCTGGTGCATAGGGGAGGGGCCGGTGTAGAGGGGAGGGAGATGGTGTAGGGGGGTACATGGGGTGGGGGCTGGTGTTGTTGTATGGGGGGTTAGGGGATGGTGCATTGGGGGGGTGCATGGGGTAGGGGTGGGGGTTGGGGCTGGGGCAGGGGATAGGGTGTTGGTGCAGGGGGTTGGGTCTCGTACATTGGGGAGAGGGGGGCTAGTGCGAGGGGGTGATACAGGTGGGAGGGGCTAGTAAAGGGGTTTGGGGGATGGTACATTGGGGGATTGTGTAGGGTGGAGGGGGCTAATGTAGGGGGAGGGGACTGGTGCAAGGGGGTTGGGGTCCTGGTACATGGGGGGCTAGTATAGGGGGTGGGGGATGGGGCCGGGGGATGGGGCTAGTGCAGGGGGTGTTGGGGAGCTGGTGTAGAGGGGAGTGGGCTGGTTGGAGGGGAGGTTGGTGTAGGGGAGGGTGAGGATGGTGGAGGGGGCTGGTGTAGGGGGGTTGGGGGTGTTGGGGGACTGGTGTAGGGGGTGGGAACTTGTAAAATTTTGATATTGTGGTTGGATATAAAGATAAAATACCCTTGGGGACACAATGTTGGTATTTAAATTTGCATATTAATTATGATTTAAGTGAAAATAGAATAATTATTTGATTGTCTATCTTGAAGTAGTTCATAAATAGATCGTATTTAATAGATTTGGTTTGGTAATAAGACTTACCTAAATCTTGTAATCACATACAGTGTGTAGTGATTATTGTTATACATACACTTATAAGTGTGTATTGTCTGGGGATATTACACATTTCGGTGAATATTACCTCTTGATCAAAACCTCAAACACTAAAAATAGTTGAGTTATACAATCACAAGTTGTGGAAAATGTAAACCAATGATTAATCCATCATGTATACAGTTTATTCTCTTATATGCTTTTATTTAACATTAGTTTTTTAGTCTCTCATGTATATAGTGCTAGTAATATACATTATTTTATTATTCCATCAAGTATTAAGTATTGGGTATTACATATCAATCTGAGTATTCTTAGTTAATTTTTGGTTATGGTTTCATGTATCTATAATCATGTATTGTCGACACACAGATCACATATATATTAGAAGTCATTAAATCTCACTTCTTTTCCCATTATTTACTTACATGTGGTTTCTTAAGATGAGTTCGGTTATATCCACTCCCATCAATGGTAGTGAGTTCAACATCAGATTTAGGTAAGATTTCTTTCATTTTTATTCCTGGTCCCAATTTTAATTATGTCTTTTTATGATTTTTGGGTTCTCTATATTTTTATAGTGCATTTCGGATCTCGTTGAGGTGGATTCCAGCTACAATTGACAAAGATGACTTATAAGTGTATACATAGGTAGTAATATCCATATATAAGTTCCAACTTTATATATATTCAATCATGGTAGTATGAATATATATTTTGCGGATAGGTGTGCTTATATATAGATTTAAAAAATTTGTACGTGTGTAAGTGAAAAGGGGTATATAAAATTATAAATATATATCTAAGGACCCACTTGTGCATATTTGGCCATGAGAATATGTACATAGGGATAGGTGTCCTTATATATATGTGAAGGTGCATATGCATGCAAGTGGGAAAAAAGGGAAGATTCGAGTTGTCATCATCAAAATTAGTGTGCCTTGAGGTTGAGGTAGGTTCCCTATGCCTAACCATTTAATTTGAATTCTATAATTGATTGATTTTTTTAAAACCTTTTTTTTCATTATTAGGGATTATCATTAATCTCCCTTCATGTGGTTTGTATAAAATTTCAGCCAATTCAATATGAAATTTTCTTCACTTTAGAGATGATAATGTCCTCATCTTGAGAAAACATGGACCGAGCATTCTCATAAAATGATAAAAATTTAAGAAAATATTTGTTTTCCTTTCATCAAACACAAAAAACTATCCCTGAAAACGTGACACTTTATTTTGTAATATCACTATAAAATTTAACTAGATAAAATCATCTCCCTTAGCAGGAAGAATTCACCAATAAATACCTAAGTAATTAGCTTTCATTGAGATACTTGAATCACCTTAATCGGTTCCCATTGATTTCACCACTCGGTTGAAGGTTCAATGTCCAATTTCTCGAGTAATAGGGTTCAAAGAGTTTAGAATTGAGTGTGAAATATAATGAAATATGGTGTTTCCTCACCATTTATCCTCTAATTTCGTGAAATTGAAGGTATCAAGAGGAGATCCCCCTCTTCCAAGACTTGTATAAAATATAAATGGAAGGAAGAAATATATAGTTTCCATAAGAATAGATTCAGTGTGATTTAGGATGGTAAAGTTTAGAAATAGGTTTATAAAGGGAATAATCATGAAGAAGTTATTTTCATAAAAAAAATAGAACATGAAAGAAGAATTGTATCTATTTAAGAACACGGAGACTGTTTCCTGCAAGCATAAGATGTATATTATTCTGATGGGTGATTTTAATTTCTAATTATACTCTCTACATGGGAAACATCAGAATAGAAATTAAGATTAAACTACATCACTCATAGTCTGAGTCCACATTTAGTGGGTGATATCAGTTTTGAGTTCTGTTTTCTCAATTTTTCATTAGTTCACCATGTAGTATGGAGGATGCAATACAATTGTATTTGAGCTTTTCCAAGTAGCATCTTCTGTTTGAGGTTGATTTTTTAGGTGATAGAACTAGTCTTGAAGACTTTTTCTTCACATTGAATTGGATTTCATAGTCTAAGGCCTCATGGATTCCCCTTTTTTATGCTTATCTTATTTTCATTTGGGATTTACATGCCTTCTTTTTGGGGTATCTCATGGAACAAGTTTAGATATTTTTGGAGAGATTCTTTAATGAATTGATCATGATTAAGGATTTCCTTTTGCACTTCTGTGGAATAATTTTCATCAGTCGTGGATGAAAGTGATCACTTGCATCAAACATTTAATTAATAGAGGTAATAAAAGAGTGTAGGTGTGAATGGAGAATATATTTGTACTCTTGTTCAGTAGTTTATCACTCTATAAGAAGGAATATTGTAGTAAGGAGTTTTGAAGGTGGGTGAGGCCACTAAGATTATATATTTCTACTCTTTTTCAGTGTATATCCATTCTGGTAGTTTGATATTTAGTAAAGGTATTCGATAGTAAGAACCATTTCATCGACAATAAGACTCATGCAATCGACTATGCCTTGAAATTTCCAAGAGACCTCCCTCCCATGATAAGAAATTTGAAAAAGAGAAATTAATTCAATTTTTTGTGTTTTGAGTGACTAAAAGACATCCGGGAGTGACCACACACCTTAAGTGAAGCTGCATTAGGGGCTTGAAATTATTGAAGGGTAAAATTATTTCAATAGTTGGAAGAAAAAAATACATCTACCCCAACATTAATCCATTTGACTACATGGTGTACATACTTCAATCACACGTTATTTCAGATTTGACTACTAGTGAAAACTATAATCTAAAATATAGATCATTGAAATAAATGAGATCAAATTTTTATTGAGAAACAATGGTCATTCAGAAGAAACCTTTATTTATTTGATTTTTCAGAATAATAGAGATCTGGACAGACCATTAAATACGAATCATGCTAGATGAAGGATCATAGGTTTCACTTAACCAATCTATGTTGTACTATGAGATTTATAAACCTGAGTTTTAGCAATAGGGTGTAGGTTGCTGAAGGTGCAGCATGCCTACTAATTTTTTTATCGAAACTAAAAGATACAGCCACGAAGATACTATTTATTATGGAAACTGGCAGATATAGACATGGTTTCAAACCATGTTTATGTCTCTACATTCATGTTTTAAACCCATGTATGTAGATATTGATGAAGTTTCCAATTTCCATGGTTCCAAACCATGACTATATGTGTACTGCCATGGTTCAAACAGTGGCTATAAACCTATATCCACGGTTCGAACCATGGATCTAGGTTGATAGAAATGGTTTTGAACCATTTTAGTAGCCAGGTCCTTATTTCCACTATAATAAGAGGTAGGTGGTTTGTGTCTTTCTGTAGAAAGTATTTGAATATTTTGTGCAATTTCGCCAATTCCCTTGAACGAGAATTGCGTGTTTTCCTATTTTTCCCCTGATTGATTGCCTGCTTGTTTGATTGATATAGTAGAGGTTTACCTTTGTGAATAGAGTAGTTTTTGTTGTACTCTAGATGTTTGTCTTACTTTCTTTTCATGTTAGGCGTTATTCCAGTTGTCATGCCTAGTTGTAGGATAGTGGAACTGTTGTGCTGATTTTTTGCTGAGACGTAGAATGATAGACAAGTAGTTCTTGAGGTTTACATGGGCGATACACGCGCTCTATGCATGTTTATATTACACAAGGCTGAGAGAACCTAGTGTATGGACTAAAGGAAGAATGGACGTAAGGGCTTCTCCAGAGTGTCTTTAATTTACATTGCGAGACCACAGGGGGAATTGATGTTCAGTGCTTCCTCAGAGAGTCTGTAGTTCCTCAACATGGGCCAAATGGGGAATTGACGGTGAGTGCTTCCCCAGAGAGTATATTCTTTAGCTAAACCAGAGGGGTGAGACTATGTGTGCCTCCCAGGGGGTTGCTAGTACTTATAGGTTGAACCATCAGAGTTAGGCTGTGAGAAATACCCATGGGGTTACCTTTGTTTTACTTGTTGATTGTTTTATACTTTTATAGTTATATTCTAGACTGTAAATTGTAGCTGCTATGTATTTCTTGTTTACTGTTTATGTACTTTACTTTCCATTTATTCATTGACTGTTAGGCACAGATCTTTGGGTGGTTGCCTACTGAGAATTTGTCTCAATCCCTGTTTGGGCCATGCTTTTGGGCCCAAGAAGGCTATGTTATTGCAGGTATAGATAAGGGCAAGCGCCCTTCTACTTCGGGTGTTTGACTAGTTGTGAAACTGGAGAGCATGGGACCAAGCTACGTCTTGCGATTCTTTTGGATTTGATGTTGCTTTAGTACTTTGTGTTCAGTTGTATTTCAGCACATTGTTGTGTTTTATGCTTTCCTTATATACTTGTACCTGCTGCATCATTGTCATCATTGCTATATATTTATTCTTCCGCTGTTTGGTTATAGTTATGTATGTTGTCACTGCTTCCGCTATTGACTGTTGTTTTCCTTACCTTGTATACCTTACCAAATGAGGGCATAGTTTCCCCAATAACTTACCAAGTCCCTCGCTGCTAGTCGGAAGCCTCTGGAGTTTGGGGAAATGCGCTTGAGGTCATGTGGCGAACTGGGTATGGGGAACCAGTGGAGGGGTTCTAGATTCGGGTCGTTAAAAAGTGGTATCAGAGGGTTTATTTTCTCTTGATTTACTGTTTGGAGCCTTTAGCCAGGGATAGGATAGATTTGGTACTTGGTATTAAGTTGTGCTCAGGAGTATCTAACCCGCATATAGGGAAAAGCCATACTAACTTGTTAATTTCAGTTTGATGGGTTTGAGATTTTATGGTTGATATGATTTCTCCTAGAGTGATCCACATGCCTTGTGTTGTTATTTTATTGACTATTGCAGTTCTATTTCTGTCAGAACCCGATGAGATGAGGGTATGCCATCTCATGCATTATATAGGAACTTGTAGAAATCACATGCCATGCATTCCTGCCATGCCATCTATGGTGCATTAGCGATTGCAAGCTGTTATGACAGACTTTTTGTAGATTATGCATGATGTTGTGATAGATGCCTGATAGAATCTCTGCTACCTTGTTAGAGGATTTTTTTAATTCTACTATTCTTAAATGAATGCCAAGTTTTGATTCGTGGGGAGTATGGGCCCTCACGAATTGGAATTTGGAACCTCCTTGCCTTCTTTTCTGTGTTTTCTGGGCTTCTGTGCAGTTTCTGAGCTATTGCCCAGAAAAATCCAGAATACACGGCGTGTACTTTTTGACTACACACCATGTAGTTTTTAGACCGATTCACTGACCGTGTGAGCAGGGACATGCTATTGTAGAATTAACTTCAGGAACACGTCGTGTACGGTAGGTACATGCCCTGTAGTTCGGATCCGTGTACCCGACCGTGTCACTAACAACACGGTTCGGAGAAGCACGAGTAGAACACGTCATGTTGTAAAGTAACATGACATGTAGTCCTTTCTAGGTACCCGGCCATGTCACGGATAACACGGGTCGGTGTTACCTTCTCTTAGACACGCCGTGTTGTTTTTGGAACACGCCGTGTAGTCTTGTTCAGGTACCCAGCCGTGTCACGAACAACACGGGACGATGTCACCTTCACCTATACACACCGTGGTTGTTTGGAACAATCTGTGTAAGATTTATCCATGTATACGGACGTGTATTTAACAACACGGGCGACCGAAGCCTTGTCTAGTACACGCCGTGTTTGTTCAGAACGCGTCGTGTAGTCTCGGGTTAAGTCTGACCGTGTGGGTTAGCCGTGTGAAGAGACTCGGGCATGGGAATCGTTTTCAAGTACATGTTGTGTGTGGGGTCAACACACCTAGTAGTTGGAGGTGTTACATGACCTCTATGGAAGGGGTACACACCCATGTCAGTGGATTAAGAGGACATGCCGTGTAGTTTTTATACATGCCGTGTAGTCATGTTTTGTAAACTTGTGTGTTTTCCTTCCCCTGTTCCCGTTCTGTACTCTTGTGTACTCTGTCTTTGTTAATTTTGATCTAAGGTTTGCTTTTGATATTTCAGAGCTATGCCTCTGAGACGTCCTTCGATTGTACGTTAGTCGTCAGGCAGTGATCAGACGCCGGATATGGCTAATCAAGGACTTCCTGTCAATCCTCCAGTCAGGCCAGCCTTAGCACCGACTATCATACCAGTTGTAGGCACTGATGCGCAGTTCAGGGAAGGTTTTATGAGGTTGATGCAGTCTTTTCAGGGATCACCGCCTCCTGCCACGACTATGGCAGACTTGACACGGGTTTTCTAGCAGCAGCATCCTCCTACTTTCTCGGGGGAAGGAGGACCACAGGCTGTAGAGTCATGGCTGGAAGCCATGCTGACTATCTTCGAGCATCTAGAGACGCCTCCAGAGAGGCGGGTCAAGCTCACTACCTACATGCTCCGAGAATCCTCTAAGAGGTGGTGGGATGTTATATCACAGGCGGGTCATTAGCAGGTTATGGCTTGAGAGGAGTTCTAGTGCGTGTTCTACGACTACTTCTACCCGGAGTCCCTGAGGGCCGATCGATCCCGGGAGTTCATGAGTCTAGAGTAGGGTACTCTATCTATTATGGAGTATTTCTCTCATTTTACCGAGCTGTAGCATTTCACACCCCTCCGGGGTGGAGATGGGATGTTCTTGGCACGGATGTTCGAGGATGGTCTCAGGCGGGAGATCCGCTCCCAGGAGAATCTCTTCCAGTTTTCTTCCATCTCTTCCATTGTCAACCAGGAACTAATTGCGGAGTGCAATCTGAGAGACTCTGTAGCTGCAAACCATGGCGGTTCTTCTTCAAGAGCTAGTGTTCCTCCATTTGATAACAGTAAATTCCATAGGGAGTCTTCACGCGGTGACCCGAGGAGGCGAGGTACATCTTCTGGAAGCCAGGTTGTATTCTACCAATGTTGTAGGAGTGGGAATACGAGGCCGTAGTGCCAGAGGGACCCAGTGGAGTGCCGATCCTGTGGAAAGATGGGTCACCTTCAGCGTTTCTTCTAGGTTTTCTCACCAGTTTCTGGTGATGGGGGTTCTTCCATGACTCCTCATTCAAGAGAAGCACCACTAGTTTCACACCAGTCGGGGAACTGGAGTTCTTCTGGCCGTTCGGGCCAAGGTGGAGGTCAAGGTCGTGGAAGTCAGTCACAGGTCCTTCAGCGCCAACAGGGAAGTTCAGCTCATAGTGGTCACGTAGGGTCACAGGGCCGCGGGGTAGGACAGACTTTTGTAGTGGAGCAGACCTATCAGGAGCAGGATCCCGGACCTTCTACAGTTCGAGGTATGATTTTAGTAGCCTCAGTTTTATCTTCTTCTCTTTTCGATACTGGTGCTATACATAGCTTTTTCTCTGTTGCTATTGTGGAGAGCCTTGGGCTCTGTTTCTTTTCTTCTGCCGACTCATTGACACTAGACACCCCTTTGGAGATGAGGACATCTAGTGTACGCCAGTGTAGATAGTGCCCTCTCGAGGTTGTAGGGTATAATTTCTTATGGGATCTCTATGTCCTAGAGATGACAGGCTATGATGTAATGCTCAGGACGGACTGGTTCGTTCCCTTCCAGGCAGTCGTCAACTTTTATCGCCATAGAGTGAGTTTTGTTTCACCAGAGGGTGAATCTTTTCACCATAGATGCGAATGAGATGTTCAGGCGAGTCGAGCAGGACTCAAGCATCATGGGCTAGGAAGGGTGACAGCCCATATTGCTAGTCTTTGTATGGATGATCAGGGGACTTCACAGTTGGACTTTCCTCTATTGGTGGATCGTTTCAGGGACGTCTTTCCAAAGGAATTTTCGGGTTTGAAACCGGAGTGTGAGGTAGACTTTTCTATTGAGCTCGTGCCAGGAGCAGGACCGGTGTCCATTCCTCCTTATAAGATGGCTACGCCGGAGTTGCAGGAGCTCAAGAAGCAGTTGGAGGAGTTGCAGGCAAAGGGTTTCATCCAACCTAGTACTTCTCCTTGGGGTTCCCCTGTCCGGTTTGCGAAGAAGGAAGACGGTACCCTTCGGCTTTGTGTGGATTATCAGAAGTTGAACCAGTTGACAGTCAAGAACCGATATCCCTTGCCGAGGATCGATGACCTCTTTGATCAGCGTCGAGGAGCCCGGGTGTTCTCAAAGATCTACTTGAGATCCGGTTATCATCAGTTGCGCGTTAGACCATCAGATATACCTCTGACATGCTTCAGGAGTATGTATGGTCTATACGAGTATACAATCATGTCGTTCGGTCTCACGAACGCGCCTGCGGTTTTCATGGCACTGATGAACCGATTCTTCCATCCTTACTTGTACTCTGTCATCGTGGTCTTCGTGGAAGATATCTGGGTGTACTCTCACACTCTAAACAACAATGCCACACATTATGAGATCACTCTGAGTACACTGAGAGAGCATCGGCTCTATGCTAAACTCTCGAAGTTCCACTTTTGGATAGAACAGATTCACTTCTTGGGTCACGTCATCTCAGAGGCAGGAGTATATGTGGACCATAAGAAGGTGAGAGTTGTAGTCTCTTGGGAGCAGCCGAAGAACGTTTTTGAGGTACAGAGTTTCCTAGGGCTAGCTGGATACTACAGATTCTTCATTCAACACTTCTCATGCCTAGAAGCACCATTGAAAGGTCTGACCAAGATGGGGGAGAAGTTCTTATGGTCAGATTCTTGTGAGTCAGCCTTTCAGGAGCTAAAGGGAAGATTTACATCGGCACCAATACTAGTCTTACCAGATCCAGGAAAGAGCTATACTGTCTATTTTGATGCTTCAAGTATCGGAATAGGTGTTGTGCTAATGCAGGGATATGGAGTTGTTGCATACGGGTCTCAGCAGTTGAGTCCACATGAGAGGAACTACTCTATGCATGATCTAGGGTTGGCAGTTGTTGTTCATGCCTTACATTGTTGGAGACACTATCTTTTGGGAGAGAAATTTTTGGTCTTCACAGACCACTAGATTTTCCAGTACATCTTCACTCAGTGTGATATGAATCTGAGGCAGCGCAGGTGGGTGGAGTATCTTTAGTATTTCGATTTCGAGATTGCCTATACATCGGGAAACAGCAATGCAGTGGAAGATGCGTTGAGCAGGATAACATAGATTCAGGAATTTCAAGAGGCCAGCAGTGAGTGGCAGCTTATGGATATATTCTTTGAGATGTATCTAGAGGAGCACGACATATAGGGATAGACCTTCATATCTTCTGTAGCTGTTACCTCTACACTACTTGATTGAGTATGGATGAGGCGGCTATCAGACTCAGATGGATTAGTCCTGCGTGAGAGTGTGTCAGGAGAGGACCCTCTTCCTAGTTGGACAGTGGGTGAGGATGAGATCTTTCTTTTCCAGGGACACATATGGGTACCAGCAGACATACGCGAGGAGCTGATGCGGGACATTCATTCCTCAGTTTGGGCAGTTCATCCTTGCGTCACCAAGATGTATCAGGATCTTCATCACCAGTACTGGTAGCCAGGTATGAAGAGGGATGTTGTGGGTTTCGTCTTGAGGTGTTCTACTTGTCAGTAGGTGAAGGTGGAGCATCAGCGACCAGCAAGACTTCTACAGTAGTTACCCATTCCAGAGTGGAAATGGAACGATGTCGCGATGGACTTCGTGACCGGATTGCCAAGGTCGCCTCGAGGGAATGATGTTGTTTGGGTTGTCATCAACAGGATTAAGAAGGTTGATCACTTCTTTCCAATCAAGGAGACCTTCAGTGTTGATGATCTCGGATGAATATACATCCAAGAGATCATATGTCTGCATGGAGTCCCACATTCCATTGTTTCATACAATGATGTGTGCTTTACTTCTAGATTCTGGTAGAGGATTCAGAAGTCATTGCGTACCCAGGTACTTCTGAGTACGACATACCATCCCAAGACAGATGGCCATTCTGGGCGTACGATCTAGGTGCTTGAGGATATGCTCCGAGCATGCATTCTAGACTTTGGCGGTTCTTGGGAGAAGCATATTCTTCTGGTGGAGTTCGCCTACAACAATAGTTTTCAGGCAACTATAAAGATGGAACCTTACGAGGATTTTTATGAAAAATCATGTCGATCACCCTTATACTGGCTAGAGGAAGGAGAGGAATCTTTATTGGGACCTCATCTTGTTCAGGAGACTTCAGAGCATATACAGTTGATTCTGAAGAGGATGGCTACAGCACAGTCTCGACAGAAGTCTTATGCTGATCAGGGGAGACGGCCTCTGGAGTTCGAGGTCGGGGATTAGGTTTTCCTGTGTGTCGCACTAAGGTTGGGACACAAGAGGATTCGGAGATAGGGTAATATTTCATCACAGTATGTCGGGCCATTTGAGGTTTTGGAGATATTTGGGTCGGTCGCCTATCGGTTGCAGCTACTCCAGATTTATCGGGCCACGCACGACATCTTCTACATCTCTCAGCTCTGACGTTACTTTTCAGACCTGTCTCATGTCTTTCAGCCCGAGGAGGTTGAGCACGAATCAAATGTATCTTTTGAGGAGCATACCATCTGGATTGTCGATCGAAATACGAAGGTTCTCCATGGGTGGTATTTCCCTCTTGAATGGGTTCTATGGAAGCATGGGTGGGTATAGGACGATACCTGGGAGAGGGAGGCCGATGTACGATCGTAGTGGCAGGAGCTTTTCAGGGATTCTTCTTCTACGCCTCACTAGGGAAATTCGGGGATGAATTTCTTTAAGGGGGATGTTTGTAAGAACCTGGATATTCTTTTCAGGTACACCTTTCCATTTTCTTGTGTTTTTGAAAAAATAGATTTTCTGGAAATTTTCGAAGTACACGCTGTGTACTTTATGAGTACACATTGTGTACTCTTTTCCCGCTCGAAGCCGTGTGATGACCGTGTCCGGGCCACACACACGGTGTGTAGGGATGATGTGGAGGCCGATTTTAATAGAGTACAGAAAACCCTAGTACACGTCGTGTTCTCTAAAAGTAAATGCCATATACTTTCTTTTTTTTTTCTTTAAATAGACAGGGTTCACGCCTGATGCACAGAAAGGTCTTCTTCTAGGTTTCGTTCGTCCAAGAACACCGAGGATCCATGAATCTTAGACGAGTCCCCGCCTCTCCATTCGTTCTCTGATTTGAGCACTATTGATTCCATTGGAATCACAACGGTGATTTCTCCATTTTGCATGAGCCTTGTTTTCCAATTCCTCATGTTTCTCAAGTTATCATGGTTTGTGTGTTTCGGACGTTTTCTCAGATCTACGACGTTCTAAGGATAATCTGTCGTCGTTGTTCACGTATACCGATCTCCTAGGATCGAGGTAGGTGGTTTGTTCCTTTCTGTAGAAATTCTTTGAATATTTTGTGCAATTTCTCCAATTCCCTTGAATGAGAATTGCGTGTTTTCCTGTTTTGCCCCTAATTGATTGCCTACTTGCTTGATTTCTATAGTAGAGGTTTACCTTTGTGAATAGAGTATTTTTTTTCTGTACTCTTGATGTTTGTCGTACTTGCTTTTCCTATTAGGCTCTATGCCAGTTTCCATGCCTAGTTGTAGGATAGTGGAACTATTGTTCTGATTTGCTGCTGAGCCTTAGAATTATAGCCAAGTATTTATTGAGGTTTCCTTGGGTGATACACGCGCGCTATGCATGTTTATATTACACAGGGCTGAGAGAACCTAGTGTATGGACCAAAGGGAGAATGGACGTAAGGGATTCTCCAAAGTGTCTTTAATTTACATTGTGAGACCACAGGGGGAATTGACGTTGAGTGCTTCCACAGAGAGTCTGTAGTTCCTCGACACGGGCCACAGGGGGAATTGATGTTGAGTGCTTCCCCAAAGAGCCTTTTGTACGATACGAGACTATAGGGGGAATTGACGGTGAGTGCTTCCCCAGAGAGTCTATTCTTCAGATGAACCAGAAGGGTGAGACTGTGTGTGCCTCCCAGGGGGTTTCTAGTACTTATAGGTTGAACCATCAGGGTTAGGCTGTGAGAACTACCCAGGGGGGTTACTTTTGTTTTACTTATTGATTGTTTTATACTTATGTAGTTATATGATAGAATGTAAATTGTAGCTGCTGTGTATTTCCTGTTTACTATTTCTGTACTTTACTTGCCATGTATTCATTGACTGTTAGGCACAGATCTTTGGATGGTTTCCTACTGGGACCTTGTCTCAGACCCTGTTTGGGCCATGCTTTTGGTCCCAAGAAGACTATGTTATTGTAGATATAGATAAGGGCAAGAGCCCTTCTACTTCAGGTGTTTGACTTACTGTGGAGCTGGAGAGCATGAAACCAAGATATGTCTTTCGTTGCTGCTTGAGTTGTTTTTTCTTTAGTACTTTGTGTTCAGTTGTATTTCAGCACATTGTTATGTTTGCTGCTTTCCTTAGATACATGTACCTGCTGCATCATTTTCATCATTGTTATATGTTTATTCTTCTGCTGTTTGGTTATAGTTATGTATGTTGTCTATAGAGACCCAAATCTTGACATACATGGACATTACATTACTTTTGTGGAATATTAAATACATGACAAAAATAGACGCCCAAATACCGTATTAGTTTAGCGTCTTTGGAAACTCGGAATGTAATCTTCTAATCATGGTGAAAGATCTTCAACATCTCCCATAAAGACCTTCCCCTTTTGGTTTTCTTACCTAAAACATTTCTTTTTATCCTGGGGAAATGAAAACATAAAAAGGGTGAGCTCAAATGCTCAATAAGGGTAAACATAGAGAACAAAAAACAATCCATAAACATTTGAATGCAAAAACATGAACGTGAAATCTAAACATAAAAATCTTGAGCAAAGACATAAATCTTAGAAGTACGTAAGGCATGGATCATAATGGATCATCAATCATGATAAAATATCATGGGATTAAAACATGTAATTGTTGAAAACCATTAATCGCATGATATGATTTCCATAGTAGCCAAGGCATTGCTGTAAAGACCATCTTAGTGGACAAAGTCCCTTTCTGAATCGAGGTCACTCCTCGTTCCAATCCTGTAATACTGAACCGTATTAACTTACCATTCAAGCCATGTCTATCTCATGAGATATAAATATTTATCCAATGCATTGGAGGGAGATATAGGTCCCACCCATCTCATAATGAAATCATTCTTTTGTGTTCCACAAAATCATAAATCAATCATCATAGCATAACCCATGTAATAGAATGGGATTCTTAAACATCATGAAATCATAACATAATCCATTTAAAAAATGGATATCATTTCATCATAATAAAAATCAATCCATGTAAATAATAGAGACATTATACTTGAAACATACAGATATGAAATAATGTCATCTTAGATGGAAAATGGTTTTGATAAAAAACTTGAAAATAATTCTTGAGGAAAATATCCTTTCTTATTCAAAATCATTTTCTTTTCACAAAATGCCATGAAATTTTAAAGGAAATGGATTTTATTGATAATAATCATGAAATATTTTAGAGTATGCTTCATGAATAAAAGGTGTTATAAAACCATAAAAATATGTTCACCCGTATAAGTTAAAAATAACATTCTCCTCGTACTTTTGTCGGAACAGTCAAAAAGTTTCTCGTGTGGAAAACAAAAGTAAGATTCGTTTCATAACATGTGGTAAAATTAAAAAATGGGTAAAAAGGCCATTAAATATACATGAATTTTTTTTTATAAAATAGGGACATTGATGATAACAAAAACCCCAGTAAATACTTACGAATAAACAATCTCGGATAAGAGCGAGATTGGAATAGTTATCCCTTACCTTATGTCTGATATGCTTCATATGTATCTGAACCACCTGTATAATAATTTAAATAATTTCATTGACTTATTACAGAATAATATTCATTGTTATGATATCATATATGGTTTACTTATGACTTTATATTCCCGTTCTTTTGTAAATTCGATGTAAAAGCAGCGATTTGGGTAAAATCGTTTCATTTATTGTACGTGTTTCGAATTGTTGTTCTTGATATTATTACTTATATCCTGATTTACATAATTCCAGAATGTAAAACAGTATTTATATATAATTTATATTCAGAATATACATATATATATATATATGATAGATCGATAAATGGAATGAAATACACCGTTCATGGAGACGGTAGGTCGTACGTACGCATGAATGCTGTTTTCGTTTCTGTATTGAATTGAATGGAATTAAGTAGATGAAATAAATATATATATACATAAATCCATTATCATTATTATGTCATATATTTCATTATTATTCATTATATATACTTTATAATCATTCATGAATGGTTAACATGGAGAATGAATCTTATCGCATCGTGGAGACGGTAGTCTGTACGTACGCACGAGCGATGATATCATTATCATGATTTTGGAATTGTATTGGAGTGTATGTATAATATTCCAGAATAAATATCACTTTAAAATAATCATATATTTATTTATTTACACCATTATACCCATACAAGTAAGGTGGTGGTTGAAAACATGTTACACCACGACGTGGAGACGGTATTCCGTACGTACGCACGTGCGGTGATTTCATTTTCCGTAGGATGGATAGAAGGTGAAATAGGGTTGTTTCATATTTATAATAACATATGAGTATATAATTAATACTGATGTTATTACTTTGTAATGAGAAAACTAAATAATAATAAGTAGAAGAAGAATGAAACTTGAGAGAATCAGAAGAAGAGATTACCTCTTCTTCGACGCACCTCCTTTAAGTTTCGTCTTAAAGAAGTAGAGTTGGTCTTTTGAGAATACCAGAACCTCTAGAATGTTTCTAGGGAATTGTAGAAGAGAAATTAGTAGGTTCTTTCCGAGCTTCAAAGCTCAAAAGGGTGTGAAGAGAAGAGGGAAGGGGTGCCCTTTTTATAAGGGAGGAGAGGGGCACCTTTGGAAAAACATAAAATATTATTTAATAATAAAGTCATATTCGGTTTATAATATCTTCAAATTGATTTATTTTGAATATAAAGTGGGTATGGATTGAAATCCTCTCAACCAATAGGTTTTAGACAACTTTAGGTTACTATTGTAACCTTATCTTTTACATTTAACTCTAAGTTAAATAATTTAACTTTTACCGTGTCTTCTTGTTTTCATACACTATATGGTTAATAAACTTACTATAACAAGACAAAAGACCCCAATTGGTTCATTATTAATATATATAACCTTATCTAAGTAATTTGGATGAACCTTAGATTTTTAGGAATAAAATAACAAATAATAATATAATATTGTTTTTAAAAACTATTTTATGTCAATTTTGACACTATTTGATAATTAATTTTTGTGAAAATAATAACAGCATGATTACTTCAAACCAAGTTAATTAAATAAATACTAACATGTCATATTAACCTATAAAATTAGTGGAATTTGTAAAAAGTCTCAAATTAAATTTATTTGGGTATTTATAACATCAATTATGTTAATATTTCATTAATAAGGTAATTACTGCATCATCATTGTGTTATTAATAAATTAACTTATTTAATGTCTAAAAATTACAAATAAAATACCATTAGGTATTATGTCTTTTGATATTTCTAATCAATATTTTATGTCTAATTTATCTTATGTATAACCCTATATTAAAAATGTTTTAGTTATTAAACATTGATTTTAACTATTTTAACTCTTTTTTAAATAAAATAATAATAAGTCTTCTAATCTAATCCAAGTTGACCTAAATGATAATATTATATTCCTAAGGTTGTTTTTGGTCGAATTATACTTATCCAATAGAATTAGGACATGTGTTAGGGTAATAATAATATCATTTTTACCCTTAATTACCCTGTTTACTTTTAACCGTGGTAAATAAAAGTAAAAAGTTACTATTCACCAAAAATTATTTTTCTCTTATTGAACCACATTTTACTCGTTGATATTAACCATGGCTCTTGGATTTTCGAAATTACACTCACAGAAGCGGTAAAATTAAGTTTTATGTAAATTTTCAAATTCTCCAAGGAGGTGGGTAAAAGACTGTGAAAAGTTCAATAAACTTTTTATATATCTAAAATTATTATAAAAAGACTCCAATGAATTACATTGAACTTATATAGGTATTATGTATCAATTTCGACCTAAAATAAATTTAAATAAAATAAATAATTATTAAAATAAAAAGTCGGTTTTTAAATAGTAACCCAGTGTTTTCACTATTCATCAAAAATTGAAAGTTTTCAGAAAAATAGCAAAAATTCACCCTAGTGTATTTCGATATTCTGAATCCAAAAATGAAGTCCATTTTAAAATAAAAAAATTATAAAATTTCAAAAATTGGGTATTACTATTCATAATGGCTAGTTTTTATAATATTTTAATAACATATCGTTGTTTAGTGAAACTCGGTATTGCGTACAACAGACACTATCGTGAAAGGTCGTGATTGCGTGTAATGTAAGCCATGTCCGGGTTGCTTGTAGTACAAGACTCCTTTGTTGTTGTGTATAACATAATCCAACCATATTTCATTTATAAATTGTGTGTGTGTGTGTGTATATATATATAAACACTCAATGTTGCATAGAATAACTACTATCAAACGAACTTGAAATTGTCCGTAACACGATCCAAGAATAGTGTTGCGTATACTGCAATCTAATATGGTGTTGCATATATCGCAATTAAATCTTGGCGTAGCGTACAACAAAATACATAAAAGAAATTAAAAAGAATAATTCTCATAAAATCTCGGGTTTTTACATTCTACCGCCCCATAAAATGAATTTTGCCCTTGAAATTCGTCGGGGTTATATATGGTTTTCTACTTGAAAGTTTCTTTAATTGAAACCCACATCATAAAATGGAATACCAAAACTTAACTTTAAAAATAAAATTTTGAAACGTAATGGTTACCCAAATATACTAATCATTGGGTTTCCACATATGAGAACATAGGTGAAAATATGGATATGGAAGAGAAATATAACCGTCAAGTTTTCATGGAGAGTGGTAGAGAACATGGCTATGAAAAATCCAACAATCACAAAGCCGTAATTTTGTGTTGATCTAAGGTACCATCTGATTCATCATATATGAGAGTACTAGAACAACATTTTTGGTTTCCAAGATCATTTCCCTAATGTTGATGAACTTTTACATAAGGAGAAATACTTACTTGATTTTAGTGTAATTTCATTGTTGGTCATTCCATGAACAATTTCCACTTCATCTCTATTTAAATAAATGAAGCTGAATTTTTTATTCATGAAGTGTTAGAAGATCATGCGATAGAATGATAAGTCATCCCATCTGTTTCTATCACAAAAAGGTTAGCATAAGTTATTAAAACTACATAAGTCCATCTATGGTGAGATTAATTGTATATGATTCCAATAATGGACTTATACATTATCTATCATAATAATTAATAAAATAAAACTAGTTTCTACTAACCAGGGTCTTTCTGTAGGCCAGTGTTATGCGATAAAGGCCTGTCGCACTTCAGTTGTGGGTTCGATTCTCACAGCCTTGTCTGACACGACGGGTTGTCGCCCATCCTGCAGGTTGTCCTTTTTCTAAAACTACATTATTATAACATTCCATAAATAATATAGAAAAAAAGTTCTATCCTTAAACAATTCTATCTGATGTCCAACTTAATCAATTCCAACCTTTAAGCTTATCTAAAATACTTCTGTCCAATCTTATAGTATAAAGAAAACGATTACTAGAAATGTCATCAACCAATAATGTGAATACCATCATTTATCCCACATATAAGATATATCTTGTTGGTCACATTAAAAACATGTGAATACCTAAATCATTTATTCTCTTGAAAAATGAATACACATTGCACCTTAGTGAAAACATGAATGCAGTTAAAAGTTAACTCTTTCCACATACCAAAATCCCAAAAATTTTATATACTCAAACCATGATATCACATTGTCCTTATATCATCCATGAGCTCATCAATACTATAGAACATCTCATTATCTCTTAATCCCTTTATTATGCGCATATCATCTACTTTCCAAAAATATAAGAATTAACCTTTCATGGTTACCGGTACCATTCAGCATATACTTTCAAATACTTTATGAAAAACAATAGTGTAACAATCCTTAGATGTGTCTTTATTCCATAGTACCATTACCTATACAACATAACTCTTGATAAACAAAAATCATTCCACTACCTTCTTAAACCATTAACCAAGCTTTAACACTTCTTTCATATCATATATCATTTGTAGTCTCCTCATCATCATCCACATAAATACTACCCATATGACCATGATGATTCTCTTCATGTGATTTTCCCTTAGGGAATTGGTTTTAAATATGCCCATACATTCCACATTTAAAACATCTAATAATTTTTGATGTCGTAGCAATACCATTATCCTTCTCCATAGTGTTAACTGAACCTTTTCCTTTGCACTTATTGGATTTGTGTCCTTCTTTTCCACACCCAAAGCATCGTCCATTTCCTTTGAAACATTCTCCTTGATTCCTCTTCCCACATGATTTACATGAGAGAAATTGAACATTTTTTCCTCTATGATCATCATGAAACTCCATCTTTCTCTTATTAGCTGAGTCGGGAAACTTACCAAAGTTGAGATTATTGATCATATTATGAGATTTTTTATTAGGCATAATAACGATGTTTGGACTTCAAAATCCCGTTTCATTTGGTTGCTCAGGAATAATATCATTCCATTGTCCATCATATCCTCCATTATCGTGAATCTTCCTGTTTCCAACCATTTTCTAAAACCCAAAAAGAATAGTGTGAGAGGCAAAAATCATGCAAGGGAAAACAACATAATAAAGGGGGAGTGCCATCAATATCTAACATCTTAGGTTAAATTCTCAGATTGATACCATAATTCTAGGATTATAAACTATACATACACTTATCCTTAGGGACATCGCTAGACATACCTTAGAAATATCTCTAGAGATTTCACTATAGTTTTCGCATCCTAGTTTCTAATGGTTAACTAAACCTTCACTCTGATACCAACTATAGAGACCCAATGCTTTATGTACATGGAAATTACATTACTTTTTCAGAATATTTAATTCATGAAAAAAATAGACGCCCAAAGACCATATTAGTTTAGCGTCTTTGGAAACTTGGAACGTAATCTTCTAATCTTGGTGAAAGATATTTAAAATCTACCATAAAGATCATACCCTTTTGGTTTTATAACCTAAAAACTTTATTTATATCCCAGGGAAAAGAAAACATAAAAAGGGTGAGCTCAAATGCTCAGTAAGTGTAAACATAGAGAACATAAAACAATCCATAAACATTTGATTGCAAAAACATGATCATAAAATATAAACATCATAATCTTGAGAAAAGACATAAATCTTGGAAGTACATAAAGCATAGATCATAATGGATCATCAATAATGATAAAATAGTATGGGAATAAAACATTTAAATGTGGAGAACCATTAAGCACATGATATGATTTCCATAGTAGCCAAGGCATTGCTGCCAAGACCATCTTAGTGGACAAAGTCCCTTTCTGA
Organism: Viscum album; assembly: GCA_963277665.1. Lineage (NCBI taxonomy): Eukaryota > Viridiplantae > Streptophyta > Magnoliopsida > Santalales > Viscaceae > Viscum > Viscum album. The sequence continues at coordinate 1,355,367,837 of OY728145.1, forward strand.
ATCGAGTTCACTCCTCATTCCAGTCCTGTAATACTGAACCAGATTAACTTACCGTTCTAGCCATGTCTATGTCATGATATATAAATCTTTACCCAATTCATTGGTGGGAGATATAGGTACCACCCATCTCCAAATCAAATCATTCTTTCGTGTGCCACAAAATCATAAATCATACATCATAGCATAACCCATGTAATAGAATGGGATTCTTAAACCCAATTACATCATAAAATAATCCATATAAAAAAATGGATATCATTTCATCATAAGAAAAATAAAACCATTTAAATAATAGATACATTATACTCGAAACAAACACATATGAAATAATTTCATCTTAGATGGAAAATGGATTTGATAAAACACATGAAAAAGAATTCTTGAGGAAAATATCCTTTTTTATTCAAAATAATTTTCTTTTCACAAAATGCCATGAAATTTTAAAAGAAATGGATTTTATTGAAAATAATCCTCAAATATTTTAGAGTATGCTTCATGAAGAAAAGTCATTATGAAACCATAAAAATATGTTCACCCGTATAATTTATAAATAACATTCTCCTCGTACTTTTGTCAGAAAAGTCAAAAACTTCCTCGTGTGGTAAACAAAAGTAAGATTCCTTTCATAACATGTGGTAAAATTCAAAAATGGGTAAAAATTATATTAAACATACATGAAAAAAATTTTATAATACAGTGACATGGATGATAACAAAAACCCCAGTAAATACTTAAGAATAAACAATCTCAGATAAGAACGAGATTGGAATAGTTATCCCTTACCTTATGTCTGATATGCTTCGTATGTATCTGAAACTACTATATAATGATTTAAATAATGTCATTGACTTATTACAGAATCATATTCATTGTTATGATATCATATATGGTTTACTTATTACTTTATATTACCCGTTCTTTTGTAAATTCGATGTAAAAGCAGCGATTTGGGTAAAATCGTTTCATTTATTATACGTGTTTCGACTTGTTGTTCTTGATATTATTACATATATCCTGATTTACTTAATTCCAGAATGTAAAACATGATTTATATATAATATATATTCATATATACATATATATATGATATATCGATAAATGGAATGAAATACACCGTTCATGGAGACGGTAGGTCGTACGTACACATGAACGATGTTTTCGTTTTTTTATTGAATTGAATGGAATTAAGTAGATGAAATAAATATATATATATATATACATAAATCCAGTATCATTATTATGTAATATATTTCATTATTATTCATTATATATACTTTATAATCATTCATGAATGGTTAACATGGAGAATGAATCGCATCGTGTCGTGGAGACGGTAGTCCGTACGTACGCACGAGCGATGATATCATTCTCATGATTATGGAATTGTATTGAAGTGTATATATAATATTTCAGAATCAATATCACTTTACAATAATCTTATATAGTTATTTATTTACACCATTATACCCATCCAAGTAAGGTGGTGGTCGAAAACAGATTACACCACGGCGTTGAGACGGTATTCCATACGTACGCACGCGCTGTGATTTCATTTTCCATAGGAAGGATAGAAGGTGAAATACGGTTGTTTCATATTTATAATAACGTACCAATATATAAGTAATACTCATGTTATTACTTTATATTGAGACAACTAAATAATAATAAGTAGAAGAAGAAAGAAACTTCAGAGAATCAGAAGAAGAGATTACCTCTTCTTCGACGCACCTCCTTCATGCTTCCTTTTAAGGAAGTAGATTTGGTCTTTTGAGAAGACCATAACCTCCAAAATGTTTCTAGAGAAGTGTATAAGATAAATTTTCAGGTTTTGGCTGAGCTCCAAGGCTCTAAAGGGTGTGAAGAGAAGAGGGAAGGGGTGCCCTTTTTATAAGGGAGGAGAGGGGCACCTTTGAAAAAACTTAAAATATTATTTTATAATAAAGTCATATTCGGTTTATAATAGCTCAAAATTTATTTATTTAGAAGCTAAAGTGATTATGGGTCTAAATCCCCTCAACCAATAAGTTTTAGACAAGTTTAGGTTACTATTTTAACCTTATCTTTTAGATTTAACTCTAAGTTAAATAATTTAACTTTTACCGTGTCTTCTTGTTTTCTTAAACTATATGGTTAATAAACTTACTATAACAAGCCAAACGAACCCCAAGTGGTTCATTATTAATATATATAACCTTATATAAGTCATTCTGCCGAACCTCAGATTTTTAGGAATAAAATAACAATTAATAATATAATATTTGTTTTAAAAACTATTTTATGTCAATTTTGACACTATTTGGTTATTGATTTTTGTAAAAATAATAAAATCATGATTAGTTCAAACCAAGTTAATTAAATAAATAATAAAATGTCATATTAACCTATAAAATTAGTGGAATTTGTAAAAAGTCTCAAATTACATTTATTTGGGTATTTATAACATCAATTATGTTAATATTTCATTAATAAGGTAATTACTACATCATCATTGTGTCATAAATAAATTAACTTATTTAATATCTAAAAATTAAAAATAAAATACCATTAGGTAGGAAATATTTTTATCTTTATAATGAAAATTTATAGTCTAATATATCTTATGTATAACCCTATATTAAAAATGTTTTAGTTATTAAACTTTGATTTTAACTATTTTAACTCTTTTTTAAATAAAATAATAATAAATGTCTTAATCTAATCCAAGTGGATATAAATGATAATATTATATAAATAAGGTTGTTTTTGTCGAATTATACTTATCCAATAGAATTAGGACATGTGTTAGGGTAATAATAATATCATTTTTACCCTTAATTACCCTATTTACTTTTAACTGTGGTAAATAAAAGTAAAAAGTTATTATTCACCAAAAATTATTTTTATCTTATTAAACCACATTTCACTCCTTTATATTAACCGTGTCTCTCAGATATTCAAAACTCCACTCATAGAAGCTGTAAAATTAAGTTTTATGTAAATTTTCAAATTCTCCTAGGAGGACGGTAAAAGAGGGTGAAAAGTTCAATAAACTTTTTATATATCTAAAATTATTATAAAATGACTCCAATGAATTACATTAAACTTATGTAGGTATTATGTATCAATTATGGCCTAAAATAAATTTAAATAAAATAAATAATTATTTAAATAAGAAGTCAGTTTTTAAATAGTATCCCAGTGTTTTCACTATTCATCAAAAATTGAAAGTTTTCAGAAAAATAAAAAAATAACCCTAGGCTAATTTCAATATTCTGAATCCAAAAATGAAGTCCATTTTTAAAGATAAAATTTCAAAAATTGGGTACTACTATTCATAACGGCTAGTTTGTATAATATTTTAATAACATATTGTTGTTTAGTGAAATTCAGTATTGCGTACAACACACGCTATCGTGAAAGTTCGCGATTGCGTGTAATGTAAGCCAAGTCAGGGTTGCGTGTAGTGCATGACTCCTTTGTTTTTGCATATAACAAAATCCAACCATATTTCATTTATACATTGAATATATATAAATATATATACTCAATGTTGCCTAGAATAACTACTATCAAACGAACATGAAATTGTGTGTAACACGATCCAAGAATAGTGTTGCGTATACTGCAAGCTAACATGGTGTTGCGTATAGCGCAAGATAATCTTGGTGTAGCGTACAACAAAAGACATCATATAAATTAAAAAGAATAATTCTCATAAAATCTCGGGTTGTTACATTGTCACTGCTTCTGCCATTGACTGCTGTTTTCCCTACCTTGTATACCTTACCAAATGAGGGCATAGTTTCCCCAATAACTTACCAAGGCCCTCGCTGCTAGTCGGGATCCTCTAGCATTTGGGGAAATGCGATTGAGGTCATGTGGCGAACCGGGTACGAGGCACCAATAGAGGGGCTCCGGATTCGGGTCATTACACCCACCATAAGACATCTCATCACACCTTTCCTGAAGATACTTGGGCCATCAAATCTCATCACATCACATGAAGATGCTGGAACCATTTACTTTTGGCCATCACAGCCTGTGAAAAACATTTATGGAAAGAAGAGGGAGTGGGGAAGAGCGGGTATCCATCCATCCATACTCTTATTCAAATTTTTAGGAAAACACCCCCCAAATATATATATGTGACTTTCTGTGTCTGTGTGTGTGGGTTGGTGGGTGGGTGGGTGGGTGGGTGGGTGTCAGCACATGGGGTTTAAAATGGGTGGGGAGTGTAAAGAAATCACAAAGAAATACAGTGTATATATAATATCTACATACAAGCCCATCCTAGGGGTTCAAAAAAAGGTAGCAGCTAACTCACAACTTTCTCTCACTTTATTGCTTCCTATAAATGAAAATAACCCCACAAAAATCCATGATCCATAAACAACATTAAATTTAAAGATAATTTCCTTATTATCTATTATCAACCCGTTTCATTTAAAATTTTACCTTATTTCGTATGTTCTGCCAATTAGCTCTTATATAAACATTAACCATTTAAACCACAAAACCATTCATTGAATCATTCATTAAACAACCCTATTTTACATCATTATCATGCATATAATTCCATTACTACTTGATCAACTAGAGTAACAAACCATCATCATAGCCCCACTGCACAAATGCACCACCACTATTGCAGCCCCAATGCACAATCGTACCAAAACCACTATCACAGCCCAACTGCATAACCATATCACATTCACTTCCCCCACACCCATCACAATATATCCACCTCCCCATGAATTTAATCATTAAATACAAGCCACAACATAAAATTGTATCCACAAACACATTACAACACATACTACATCATTTTCCAAATTAGGCACAGGGGATTTCACTAAATTCCACTTCATTATTTTATGGTGTTATCATAGAATCCATAAGATCATGGGGAATCCATTTTATTATCTAAATATAAGTGGTTATCCATTTATTTACTATGGTTCCACAATAATCACATAACATGGGCATCATATCATATATAAAAAACCACAAAAACATGGGATACTGGTGACCATGATTTTCAGTGATACAAAAAACATAGATAATCTCAATATCACAATATCAAAAGCATATAAAAGAATATGAATCATTTCCCTACGCCTTTACATTCAATTTAAACTATTTAATTATCTATGTTAAGTCGAATGAAACTATCTTAATAAGATATAACAAGTGTAACCCATCTCTTATGATACACATAAAAGAGAAAAGAGGTCCCCCTACCTAGAAGAAAGACGCTTTACGACAAATTTCTGCACCAAAAATAGGAGGTGCATGTATATGAGGAAACCTATTTAGGGAAACATAAACCAACTACAGTAATAAGGTCCCACGACTATATGGGAAGAAGGATTTGTAATCTCTTATATCAAGAGAAAGTAATCCCAAAAGAATAAAGGAAATATATTCTCTTTTAAAATATTATATCCCAAACCACCAAGACTACATGAAGTTTAAATTGGCCATTAAAGATGGATATCATTAAAGCCACACATTTTAAACATTTAAAAGGTCTCTAGACATTTTAGAAATTAAATACAATAATAATCCCATTTTAAATGGATTTAAAATTCATTAATATAGGAATGAAAATAATTTTTCATCAAAAAAATATTAAAAATGGAAATTATATAAATTTCTTGAAAACTGGAAACACAATTCATTTCCATATCTAGGGTTCCACTGCCAAGGTGCCACCATCAGGTTTCCACTGCTAGGGTGCCACCACCAGGATTCCACCGTTAGGGTGATCCACCGCTATAATTACACCATTAGACATCCACCCCCAGAATGATCCATTATTGGTGATCCACCACTAGTGATACATTTCCAGAATGACACCTTTGGTGATCCACTACCAGAATGATCCACTATTGGTGATCCACCATAAAAATGATCCACAATTCTTCATCCACTACCTTAATGCCGTCGTTGGGGATCCACCGCTAGAATGATCCACCTTTGGGGATCCATATTTTGAATGATCCACCTATGGTGATCCACCACAATAATGATCCCCAGTTGGTGACCCACCACCATAATTATACATGTGGTGATCCCCTGCCAGAATGATCTACCATTGGTGATCCACCACTATAATCAGACACAATTAGTGATCCAATGCTATAATGACACCTTTAGTGATCTACTTCTTGAGTGATCCACCATTGGTGATCCATCGCCAAAATACAAATGTTAGCCTCTAAAACACCATGTACATCCCTCATACACCTAAACCATTATATTTTTTGCAAACACAAGGGATGGAAGGTCCAAAAGTTTACATGTCCTAAGAAAAAATCACCAAAATATAGTTAGTTTACCTGTTGGTTTCCATCATCATCTGAAATGATGGTACTAATGACCCTCCGGTGTTTTGTATGAATTATTTGGTTATCCTAGTAAGGTTATGTGAGAGTCGCGGCCATACATTCCAAGGTTTCATCTAGATCATTCTATGATCGAGGTTTGTGAGTCAATTATAACTAGTAAGGGAATTGGGCAATTAGTTAATGAGTGTGATTCATCATGGTAAAGAGATCTTTCTTATTAATGATGAATTCATCCTTGATCCATTTGATGGCTAACTCAGAGTCTCCCATCAAATTCAAGTGGGGGACAACAATCTTGATAGCCATCTCGAGACTATAGATATGGTCTTGATACTTTGTATCATTGTCGGTGTAGCCTTCGAATAGTATGAATGAATATGGAAGGATGGATTGTATAGGGGTGATGAAGATGATCCTCAGGCCTTCTCTATTAAGATTGGGATTATTCATCCATATACAAATTGATCTCAGAGAGGAACCATAAAAATGAATCTTCTAATATGGAAATCCATAATCCACTGAGAGGATAGCCTTATATTGGAAACCAACATTTAGGGGTAGTTCTTCAGGGGCTGGATGGGTGGCCAGGAAATTTGTCAGCACCTACCCTTTAACGCCTTTTTGTAGAATGAACCTAGTTTTGAAATGTAGGATGATCACTGGCTAGTGTGCCAATCATCCCACAAAAATGGGTATATTGAGAATATACTTTACAAATTCCACAAGGGACACCGGTTGTATCTCATGATACTGTATAAAATGATACAACTTCTACACAAAAATAATATCTGTGAGGAATCACTTCTCAATAGGATAGTATCTAGAATCCATGTTGAGGATCATGTGATTGAGATATTATAAACTATTTTTTTCATCACTGTTTTTATGGGCCATAAGAGAACCATGGGACTGTTCTTGGCCACTCACATAGAGGATCAGTCGCTTTCCCAAAATAGTTGGCATTAAAACAGGAGGTTGTAGCATGTACTTCTTAATGTCCTTGAACATGGTTTGTAACTCTTCAACCCATTAGTAAATGGTACCATTTTTATGAGCCTCATGAAAGTCTTACACTTGTCATCCAGATTCATGATAAATCAGTATATGTAGGTTAAGTGGAATTGGAGGCCTTGAAACACCTGAAGGTTACTCCAGGGAGGTATCTGATTGAGGGTATTGATCTTATCTAGGTCAATCTCAATGCCTATGTATATTATGGAAATTCTAATAAATTTTCCATAATTAACCCCGAATTTTCACTTCAAGGGATTAATCTTCATGTTTTGGGAGTAGAGGAATCTATATGCTTTCTCAAGGTATTTGAGATGGTGCTAATGTTGGAAATATTTGAACACCAGTTCATCCACTTAACATTTTACCAATTTACTAATGATTGGTTGGAAAATGTGGTGCATGGCTCTTTGATTAGTGGATCCTATATTATTTAATCTGAAGGGAATCACCTGATAGAAGAAAGTATCTTGTTTTCCATAAAGGCTGTGGATTCCTTATCCTTAGGGTCCATCTATATCTGATAATACCTATAGTATCCATCCATTAAGGAGATGTCTTGGAAGCCTAATGTGGCATTGATCAATATTTATATCACTATAATGGGAAAATCATCCTCCATAAAATGGAAATTTATGTCCCAAAATTCGATACAGACTCTGATTTTCCCATTCTAATTCTTGAATGGGGAAATGTTGGCTATCCATTTGGGATACTAGACTTCCTTGATAAAGTTTTATTTGATACTCTTGTAAATGTTGGCCTCAACCAAAGAATTGGGGGAGGTTAGATATTTTTGGTAGGTTGTTTAAGCCCGTGACGACTCCCTAGGAAGCCAAGGTGGTGGAAAGTGACTTAAGGGTCCAATCCTAGCATCTCTTCACAGCTCAAAGAAAATACATTGTAGTGTTGTTTTAGGAAGGCTGAATACTATTATTTCTCATATGGGGAAATGGCCACACTAATCCTCATCATCCTCGTTTCATCCTCAGTACTATGGTTCACCTAGTTTATCTCATCAACCATGGTGGAGATACCTACTCTGAATGTAGTAGTATCATCCTAAAAATCATCATCATCATCTGAGGTAGAACAATTAGAGGTAGAAGGAAGCTCTTGTAGGATAGATGAATTAGTGGAAGCACCGGTGCTAGCTTAGGTTGACATGGAATCCTTGCTGAGGGGTTTCTACTCCACTAAAACTGCTATGATAGAATTTGTTGGGACAATTCCATCCAGCCTTTAATTGTGAGGCCAAATCTTGATGTCAAAGGAATGGTAATGATTTGGCTTTCATCGATTCAACTCTACTCTATAAAATAGGTGGAATTCATTGAATTGGTAGAAATATGGAGAAACTATTGATACCTTACAAGAGTAAGGGTTTCTGGTATCACCCAGGCTAGTGCAATGTATGAGTATGAGGTAATATATGAGATCTACTTCTTCTTAGGGATGTCAAAATCCATTTTCATAGAGATAATGAAGAAACTCCCCAGGTCCGGCATTGTAGCCTCTAACCAATGAATTTATAGGATAAATCTTTCATCAAAGTATTATTAAAGATTCGATATAGTGGCCATCAGATCATTGATAGAATTGATGCACTCAAACCTGTTAGTCTGAACATGATTTTCCTAACAATTTTAGTAGTCAAAATCTTGATATCAGGATTCAGAAGAGTCTAAGGGGGGAAAATCACCCAGTAGTACCTTGAATCAAACATTGAGGGAGTATTTGTGGTACTGGGGATATGAGTATGGGGTTTTGTGTGAAAATGAAGCCAGGCACTGACCAGTAGTTCATTGAAGGTTGTTTCCTGAGAGACTACCATGAATTTGGTGCTTGAAATTTACCCACCAAAATGGCTCTTAATACGAACATTTCCATGAGGTTTCTACTCACTCTTATCATAACTCTAAATTTTTATGTTCTAGGGACTTATATATGTCTTTTTTAGTCCCATCTTGTAGGGAATTTGATTCAATATAAGGATAATCCCAGAACCAGTATCCACAAGGAAGTGGTGGAATTTTATGTCATCGAACTAGATTATGTTATACAGTGGGTGTATATTCCCCAACATGAGTATTCCCTAGTCTTCCTCAGAAAATAAGATGATGGATTGGCATTCCTCTTGCTCTTCCTCCACTACATATTAAGACTCTAAAAAATCTACATCATCTTCAAACTGGATAAGGATTTTCAAGGCTTTTATAAGGGCCTCACACATATACTTTGATAAGTAGAGGGACTCAAGGATAAAAATCCTCATGGGTATACCAAAAAAGGTTCTTCAACATATTTTACTTCTATGACAACACATATTTTTTCATGTATAGGGTTGTTCCATAGAAGGGCACACAATGGATGTTTTTGAATGAACTGTTGGGGTCTTGATATTGTGGGAAATATTATGCTACTAACTAGATGACCTAATCTGAAAAAACAAACGGTTTATTATTTTTTTGGATTAGTTTTGGCTCTAGCTATATATGGTTTATCACTATTTATTTGAAGTTTAGCTTCTTGGTCAACTAACATAGTCGTCTATGGAAGAGTACCTAATAGATCAAGGTGAGAGGACAATGCTTGTTGCAATTGGTGAAAAACTTGTTTCATAGTCTCAATAGTATGTATGGACTTATTTGAGTCATTTTCATGAGAATCCCTGTAAATCTCATGACCTATTATTTTTCTTTGACAACATTGGCCAGAGAAAACTGAGGGGTTTGCATGAAATTCCATAGCATCGAGCATCATGAAGCATTCTACTATATCAACATCATTCATGGATGTGTACTCTTTCTCATCACTAGTGTTTTATTCTAGATCTGGGCAGACCCTACAAGAATCTCCTAACTCAGGAAGCATGAAATCACTTAGAGTGAGGGATGACTTTAGTGTTGATGTGGGGCTCTAATTTCCCTTGGGTTGTCGATACCTGATATTATGAGATAGGGAAGGCTATTATGAAGATCTGGAAAGTGGTTGAAGGAGGAATTGAACCACATGAGGTTATGGCCTACTAAATGGGCAGTGATGACACCATGAGCATGAGAAACACTTATGCGAGCTAACTATTCATCATATTCCTACGTCTCATATCTAGAATCTTGATTCCATTCAACACATCTTTAGTGTCACTTCCAAGTTCAGTGGAGACATGTGCTAGCTATATCGGAATGTCCCCCAAATTGACTAAACGATGATCCACTTGGTCTAGGAACCAATATTTGAATATGTATCATTTCTTAATGGGGTGTTTGATTATCTTATTGTATAGGAAATGATTAGGGTGGCCAGTGATTGTGGCCTTCTAGGGCCTCTTTCACTCTGAAATTTTCATGATTCCCTTCCCTAGTGTGCAAATGAAGTAGCCATAGACCTATGAATCCCATATGGAAAAGTCATGGTTTCTTCTGTCAGGAAAGGGAACTATGGTAGTATGTCATTGATGAGGGTCTAGAGCCACATTCTCTAGTCTTGGTGTTTTCACATAGGTGGTGGTTCTTGAGGGGGCTGTGAAGAATGAGGTTGTTCCTAACTAGGATGCACTCATTGATCCTCTTCAACAAAAGTATTCAATGGGTGTACTAACTTGAGAACATCAGCATCCACATTAGTAGTAGTCTCTTCTTTTTCTAGTCTTCTCGTAGGATCTGATGGAGGAAATAGGTTTGATTCATTTTTTTTACTGCTAAAAAGATTCCTCAAGTTGATGATAATTTTTATAGAACTCCTATATTCTACCTATGTAGTTATAAGTGATGAGGGTAGGGACTAACTCATCCTTAATATTCCCCATGCACATTTTAAGCAGTTTCTCCTAGGACAGAAGCATGTTGAGTGCATACATGTGGCCTTTCCACTATGAGAAAATGTCTCTGACTCACTTATTAGACCTCTTCTTACAATTTAAGAGGTTAAAAATAATTTTCTTGCATGTGATGGAGTTGAACTTATAGATGAACTACCTACGAAGGTCTGCCTAACCAATAATAGACCCTATGGGAAGCTAGTTGTACTTAAAGAACATGGTTCCTTCCATTATCTGAACAAATCATCTAATTTTAGAAGCCTCCTATTATTATTGGGTTCCCAAAATAGGTAAACCTTCAAATGAAGTGTTCTAGGTTCTGAAGTATGTCACCCATTTCATTGAATGGGGTCAATCTGGGATTTCCAAACTTCGATGATACTCAGAAATTGTCCACCTGAGACGGGTATAACTTTCTGTCTGCAGGTCGCCACCTTTTGTGTTTCCAGGGATTCAAGGAGAACAATGATAGAATCTATAATGTATTATTGGAAATTATATCTAGACACCAATTCATTGAAAGGATCATCAACTAGAGGAGTGATCTCATCAACTCAAGAGATCAGCATGACCTGGACCCCGAGGCGGATAATCACACTGCTCTAGCAGATTCGATGAATCATACCTTGATCAGTTTCTATATACCTTTCCTTCTACTCTGACTGGATGTGTGGGGCCACCAATCATTGATGGATGTGCTTGGATAAGGATGATTGGGTGCCCACTATAGGTTATATGGGGTCCTTTAAGACATTTCTATAATCTGGGTGTAGCTCAGCAATGAGGTCGACAATGAACCATAGTGACTCATTAACCTGTTGGTGAATGATGGCTATCATGGGATCTATCTCTGCTTTCAGATAAAACTAGAATGGATTATATGGATCAACATTACCCCTTACCTTGTTGCAATATTGATGGGTAGGGTGAAATTCATCGTCGAGGGGATCCCTGAGTCTAAGTGTCTACCTCTGCTGACAAGTGAGGACACCTATAGGGAGGTCATCATGGGGTGATGATGCCCCATGAGGTGGATTTTCCTTGTAATTACCTACATTGATTACCCTATTCCTATGATCATTGGTAAACTCAATGACAATCATATTAACCATGGCGGTATCTGGAGATGAACTTTTATCATCGACAGATAGGTCGTACTGTTGCAATATAGCGTTGAAATAGAGATCATCATAGAGTCCATATCCTTTGATATATACATGTCATGATGATTCTTCCATAATTCATTATAGAACTAGGAGGTTCTTAATGCAGGTTTATTGAATGTTCTGGAAGTATCCATATGACATAGGGTGTTGATCTAACAGTAGTACCACCGTCTCAAACTTTCTACACTATTGATCAATGGAATTGAGGTGCTCTTCTGAATAGGTCAACTGACAATCACAGAGGTGGTTAAATGTCAGCCAAATAATCTATCTGAAACACAATTCCTCATCCTCTATCAGGGAATCTAGGATGTCAATATCTAAAGCTACAAGAATCCATTAAACCACATATAGTTGGTCAGCAGCTAGAGCCTCTCATTATCCCTCTTGCTCATAGTTTGGGTTCTTATCTTAGGCATCCCAAGGCACGACTGGAGTGGGATATGATATGGGTGGTTTCATATTTGTAAATTTGTTCTACTATTATTTTACTGGGAGATGAGTCACTGAATTATTCAAAATTCTAGTACATGCTAGGACATCTCTCGGAGGTGGTTCTAACCTCATCATTGCATCCCTGTAAGATGGGGTGTTCACCACTGCATCATGTGAAAGGATGGTGGAATCTATCTTTGTATCTTTAGATTTATTTCAATTTAAATTTTTTGGCCCAGTCCCCGATATCTCTCCAATTATTGGGTAGAGGTAGAGAAGAGGAAAACTAGTGGTTATGAAGATGGCCAAACTATGAGCCCCTAAAAGGGGGCCATAATGTATTCCACCTGTAAGTACATATGAATGGATCTAGGGATCCTTTGGACCTTGGCTTCTAAGATGGTGAATCTCAATTTTCAGTCCCCTTCCCCAAAATATGGCAGTTAGGGGTAAAGGCTCCATCATCGATTCATCTGTTACCTCATAATCAAAGAGGTCAATGATGTCATCGATGAGGTGGTACTTTCTAGGGTTTTCACCTCTGATGGTGAGTATAAGCCCTTCTACCAAAATATGGTTCTTCAAGGAAGGGTATGTCTTTGGCCAAGGAAGGACCTCCATGTGGATTGATTATCGAGCAAAGGGGGACTTCCACTTGGGTTGGTAGTGGCACGAGGAAGACATCCATAATGGATAATGGAAACATGAGGAGGACCTCTATGCTGGTTGATGGGACACAAAGAGGACCTCCATGATGGTTTATGGGAACGTGGGGAGGTCCTCTGTGATGGATGATAGTAGCATGGGGAGGACCTCTATGTGGTTTCAAGAATCATTGGGGAGGACCTCTACTTTGGTTGATGATGGTGTGCAAAGGACCTCTGAACTGATTATCCTCATCACGAGATGTCCAGTAATGGCTATTGATGATTTCAGAAATTGAAAGAGTCTACTAAATCTTTTATTGGGGTAGAGGGGGTCTTGATCCCAATCAGGAAAATATGGATCCTTATTCACCTGTTATAGGGATCTGACAGGATATGATAGTAGTGGTAAGGGCCACAAGATCCATAGAAGTTCCACCTTATCAGGTGGTGCCCTGGGCCCACCCCCGACATTTGTGTCAGGTGATTTGGACCGAGGCCAATGGAACATGGATGAAATCAACCTATTCTTAGACCTATGGGACCAGTTAGTGTTGGAATTGATGATGCCTAATGGGGGTCCTTCTAGGCATCTTCTGATCGATATCTATGACCAGTGTCAATCGAACATCCCCTACCTTCTCATCATATGGTATTGAATCATCATATCTCTCTGTGGAGAGACTCCCAAAGTGCTTCATCATCAATATGGGGGGTGGTTACCCCTCATGGCCCATAGGGGTGGAAATGTCAAAATGGCACCAATACCTCAATGTCTTAGTGGTCCATATCCCTTATGGGAATTACTCCCTTCTGCTCATATCAGTGCATCGGGGTGTCAATCATCCTCCCATGGATGATATCATAGGGTGATACAAGGCATGTGTGATCATTAGTAGAATTAGTTGAAGAAGTGTAGCTATGAGGGATCGTTGTATCAAGGTTCCTTCTAACTATGTGCCTATGAACACCTAGTTGGTTACTTCCCATGGATTGAGTTCTATAAGGCATATGGATTCATCCATTATTATAGGTATGGGAAAAGTTATTCTAAATGCCCCAACTTTGTCGATATTTTAAAGTGGAGAAGGATCCACACTAATGATGTCACATACTAAATATTCCCAACTCTAACTACACTAATTCCCAAGTGAGTTTCATGTTAGACCCACCATTCTTTTGGTGGTACCTGGAACTAAATGTATGAATTTGGTGACATGAAAATCCATCTATAACTGAAATGATACTAGTATATATGGTTGGGGAGAAAATTTTCATATCAGGTTCACCATTTCTATTTCTGACTCTTTCATTAGGGCACCAACATGTCACGATGCACAGCTTTTGTTTCCCCACATTTCTAGTTTCCAAAGGTGTTTTAATTTCATTATTTTCATCAACGATGTATGCTCCTTGTTTAAAACAATATAATGTGATATTGGTTCCTCCTTACATGGATCTCTAAATGAAGCTAATTGCCTAATCTGGTTTTCCATAAAAGATTAAGTCATGTTCATGTTACTCATTCTTGGTTCCATATCAATGTGGATATTGGTTACTCACACTACTTATGTCTTGACCGGGAAGCAACCTTTGGTCAAGAGAGTAGTCTTGCTGGGTATCTCTGGGAATGTCTAGACATTGGGTATATTGGGACCCTATGAATCTTTCTATTTGTAGGACATCTAATATGATGCATCTTAGTTATAGAACCTATGACATCTCATGTTAATCATGAGGAAATTAATGCCATGGGAATAAGTCATCCAAGTCGTTTTACCCCAAGAATCATGTCTTTATTTCCTGGGGTATTTATTATGGACTAGGGTATAATCTAAAATCTTGTGAAGATATGAATATGGTTAATGTATTTTGGGGACATGAAAAATGGGTGTGTACCATATGTTTAACATATGACAGATACCGATAAGAATGCCCTATTGAGGTGGATCAAAGAGGTACATCCCTAGGATTGAATATGTCACAGCCGGATGGAATATCAGAATGAATTATTGATGTGGATCTAGGAGGTGTTCCCCTAGGATAGAATAAGTCACGACTGGATTGAAGATCAAAATTACATATTGGGGTGAATCTGGGAGGTGTTTCCCTAGGAGGGAAGATGTCACACCAAGATGGAATATCAAAAATCCCTATTGAGGCAAATATGGGAGGTTCTTCATTGGGAGGGATGATGTCACACCTTGATGGAAGATAAAAAATCCCTATTGAGGTGGGTCAAGGATTTGTATCCCTGGGAGGGAATATTTCACACTTGTATGGAATATCTGAATTTCATATTGAAGCGGATCAAAGAGGATTATACCTAGGAGGGAAGATGTCACACATGGTTGTTAGATAGGAAATCCCTATTAAGATGGATCTGGGAGGTGCATCCCTAGGAGGGAAGATGTCACATCTAGATTGTAGATTTTTTGGGATTGAACCTCAAGGAGGCATCCTACATAACCTATGTAAGAGATATAGATCAAAACCCATGGATTTTGATTCCAAAGTTTAAGGTCTTATAATAGGAACAATCCATGTAGTTTAACATAATGTGGTAAGAATGATCATGTTATAGAAGGAGCGTTAACAAGGAATGGTGTGGGGATTACATGTGGATTCTTCCCTTTAGAGGAGGATCATACCATGGTGGGGGAGGAGGTGTATTCCCAAGATGATAATACCATGGGAATCCTATGTCCATCACACATGATAAGGTTGCAGTTTTACATCATGTGATGAGATCATTATCATGCACTTTAACATTCTACTACTAAGATGTATAGCTGGATAGTTTTACATCTTATAGCTTGGATGTGGTTGGGGTCACTACTCAATGGGGGACCATGTCAAGGTGGTAGTAATATTATTCATAAGGAATATTCATCAATACAAGTATGTAGTTTCCCTTGAAGATACCACCCCTATAGCTTACGTGGACATCACTCATACACCTATGGGTGGGACATGGAATTGATACTTCCATGGAGGAGGGTAAATTATGAGGCCTAAAATTAGGGTCCCTATGTTTAGGCACAATAGGAATTATGGTACCTATGTTGAATAGAAACATGTATAGTAATGGTTCCACTAGGAGCATAGGGAGAACCAGGTAGGGGGCCAAGAAGTTGTTTCATGCAACTTTGATGTGTTGTGTGAAAGATTCTCACAAGTATGGGACTCTAACATTAGGGAAACTTATGGATTCAAATGGAATAGTTTCACACAATATTTGAAGTTGTGTGTAAATCATGGGTGCATGAATATAGATTCTTTTTATGAAAACCTATCCAACCTTATGAGAAATTGCTCGAGGATCACTCTACCATGGGTTAAGTCACGTTTGGTCTCACATGAGGTCTATTTCACAAGTTATCTACCATTGAGGATCAATGATTTATGGTGTTTCATACTGTCACAAAAGAGAGGGAGTTGCGCAAAACAATGCATCGCGTCCTTTTTCAGAGAGCCTCATTAAGGTGGTAGGATTTGCTTCTATTTATAGCTGAAATCCTTGGTTATGGGCATGAAACTTCTTGGGCACAGAACTGAGTTGTGTGCATCTCCATCCTTTTCTGCTGGTGCCTAGTCATGAAACAACTCTGTTTTGACATAGTCATTGTCATGTAACTTCATGGTTTCATGACGGTGCTACACAAAATAATTATTTCTTATGTGCACCCCTTCTATCTTGCGTGCATGGGTCTAGGGCACAAATTCGGGATGAGGGGACTCCTCAAAACAATAGATCACTATTGGAGCATAATTCATTGGTGCACAAACTTTATCTTTGCACACACCAAATATAGATTGTTCGACACTTTATCATCAACCCCAAAATGGTCATTTGGGGTGGGTGGTATGTTCAATTGATCCAAAATGGGTCATTTGAGGTTTTAGATGAGATTTTGGTGCCAATAGTGATATATTTATATTTTCATGCCGTTGTGATATATGTTTATTAGAATTAATTGGTATAAATAGGAATGTTATTGTTTTAGTGTATATAATATGATTATGATTAACATGTTGAGAATGATACCAGGGTTAATGCTAGGAGGGGTATACAATGGTTTATGGGTAAACTCCTATGAGAACCTTTTATTATCCCATAGAATGGATATAATCTATATATGTTCCTAAGGTTCCTCCTGTTATAGATATTTGAGAGATATATTCTGATATTCAAGCTTAGTAGCCTACGTTATTCAAACAAGACCACTAGAGTTATTTATATGGGATGAGAAGTCTATAGTGGGAGAGAATTGTAATATCCTCAATTTTTTAATGATCATAAAAATATTATTTGTTATTAATTTATGTTTATTTTTATGTGAAAATGTAATTTTTCAATAAAAATCAATTAATAAATGATTTTAAGGCTTTACATACAGTTAAAAACCCCATTAATACTTTGTAATATTCTATGAAACATTTTTATAGTTAAGAGAAGAGTTAGAATGGGATTCTGTGGCCCATAGATCCTTGGCACTGAAAGAATTAAAATATTATATAAATTTTATCATGTGTGTGCTATTTTCCCAAAATAATGGAATATCTCTCAAATTATGTATTATATGGTAAATTTGATACCAGTATTAGGTTCAAGATATGTGTTTTGCCCAAGGTGTGACAAAACATTTTTTCACATTGGGTGTTTGGTAACATCGTACGCAAGGGTATTTTATTAAATATTTTTATTATCATTTTTTACAAATAAATTGAAGTATCTATTGAAATGTGTCTTTTATGATAAATCCGAGACCGGTTTTAGGTCCATAATGTGGGTTTTACACTAGACATGACATAAACTTTATGCATGCCGGATGTTTGGTTACATATCATGTAAGGGTAATAATTATTATTATAAATGTTGAAAGAAAAAAATGGAAATTACATGTGTAATTAAAAAAATTGAATTCACATAATTTATGGGTGATGTTTTTCCATGGGTGAATATTTATTGAGAGTTTAGGTAAAAATATTGATATTATTACTTGTTCCACAGAAATTAAATTGTGTGGCCAATAAAATTGTGTATATTTGTATATATAAGATATATATATGTGTATATATACAAGTGTAGGTGTATATATATATATTTTTTTGTATATATATAACATGTACATGTGTTCAATATAAATATATGTGTTTGTGGGTGTGGGTGTTAGTATATATATGTGTGTGTGTCTATGGTTGATTTTTAATATAAATTTAACAAATTATTAAATATTTATTTAATAGAGGTTTTAAATAAAAAATACATGAAATGTGTGGTGGTTTTGCACATGATTTAAAGTGGAAATATGATAGAACAAATAAATTGAGGAATTCATTTTTGGAACAATTATTGCAATAAATGAAAAAATACTTTAAAATATAATGAGGAGGTGCCTTAAGTGTGGATTACAAGAGGAAATACCCAATATCACACCTCCCTCTCTCTATACTCCCCCTCTATCACATATATATATATTTATATTTATATAATTTTATTATTATCATCAAAATTATCTTTTCAATATATCTTCTGATAATGATAAGATTGATGCACTATCATCCTTATTGGGTTCATCTCAATGAGTAGAAATTAAATCCCTTGTTTTTTAAGGAAGCGAGGTATTATTTTCATATTTAATTTAATCTTTCTTTTTCCATGTTTGAAACAGAAAGGATTGGGATAATTCTAAATCGTGTCGAAATGGGAATGGTTTTAGGATTCAATGGTTTAATTAGACTCGGTTAGCATCCCTTTATCGTCAGAATATCATTGCACATAAGGTAAGAACATCCTTGCCTTTTGGAATCGCATCTACAATTGTTTTCATAATGACTGTATTTGTTGGTTTTTTGATGACTGTGATTGATTATGATCGCATGTGGGTGTGTGTGTGTGCATCTCATGACACCCATTATTGATTTTTTATTTCAATAGTTGATACTAGTGTATCTTTTTCATGTTTTATTTTGATCAAATGTTCTTAAGTACGTTGATATATACTTATGATTATATATTATGTTATCATTTGTACTCACCATGTATGTGTGTTACCTTTTCCTTAGAGTTTATTTTTGTTAATTGAGATAGGTGAACCATCATGATATATTTTATCTTAGTGGGGAAGTGTGCTTGATTCTAAGATGGTGATAGGGGATCTGAGAACAGGATGGAGGTATGAGGTAGTCGTGGTGTCATGTTGGGGGAGTCCTCAAGGTAGCCTTGATTTTCCAAGTTTCATTCACAATGTGGTAGCCTATTTGATGTGTTTACTATATATTCTCATCCAGAGGATTTGGGTGACATGGTCCTCTTGAGAAATAGATGACATCGAAAACCATCTCCAAAACACCATGAGGACATCGTATAGGGGCTCATCTAGTTCTTTCGACTTACTTCATTATCTTCCAACATGGATCTAAATTAAGTATAGTTGGGATTTTATGGAGGTTCGGTTAGTGTATGACTTCTTAGTTTTGTATTGTGTGTTTATACATGTTATGCATTTATCATTACTGGAATACACTTATTACACTTGGTAACATCAGTTAATGACACATTAGTGGTGTCCTATTGAGTCTTGTACTTAAAAACTATTTGAGAATTTTGATGTGCTTGTAGATTTCATGATTAGAAATCTTAAAAAGGGTAGCAGCCCTATGGTGGATAGCTAAACATAGGAGAATGGAGATACTAGTAGACTGGGACAGACACTGGAGGACCCCAATATTTATTTATTCATCTTCTCTTGTTACTCTATTGATATTTCCACATTGGGTGTTGTTTATTTTTATGAAATGCATTTCATTTAATTAGGTTTATGTATGTTACTCTATTTGTTTATTTATCATATTGGTTATTATTATTTTTCCTATGACATGATATTGAGGGTACAGTCTCCCCATAAATGGACTTAGACCCTTATTGGTAGTTGGCAGCCTCTTATATATTGGGAGGCATGCATGAGGTCATGTGTCCTTCCTACACCGACCCAATGGTTCAGCTCTATATGTTACAATATCTATGTCAATAATGAGACTGATCAAAGAATGATAATGTTAGTGTATGTGGATGAGATAATATTTGGGGGAGCATACAAATCATAGTGAACACTATATACTGGATTCATGAATATTGAGTTTGAGATATAGATTATTAGAGAAATAACATTTTCCCTTGGTTTAAAAGTTTCCAAAAGAACTCATGGAACATTTATCCCTCAATATGAATATTACAAGGAGTTTCTAAGATGATTTGGAATTGAGGATTCTAAAGTGATAAAAACACTAGTTTCTACCTAGTCGAAGTTTCGAAAGGATGATGATAGAAAATTTTTAAATGATGTTTAATATAGTAAAATCATTGAAATACTACTGTACTTAATAGTGACACGATCTGCTATTACTTTTTTATTTTTTGGAATACATTGTATCAAAGTAATCTTAAGTAAAATCAATTTTTTGGGGTAAAAATAATACTATGGTATATCAAATACATGGTGGATTTTGATTTTCAATATACTCCATCATCAGAATAAGAGTTTTGGGATATATAGATATTGATTTCTCTAGTTCTATGGAATCGATAAAGTAAACATATGGTGGTTTATTTTATCTTGGTGGATTGAGCATGTAATTTCTAATCAGGAAATAAGATTGAATTTCACTGATCACTATAGAGGATGAGTATATTGTAGCCACTCAAGTTTATATGTAATTAGAATGGATGAAGAAGAAACATAAAGATATGGTAGTTCAATTTAAGACTCCAATTAGAATCATTTATGATGATTTAAGTGTCATAAATCTTAGAGTAAATCTAGTCCATCATTCAAGTAAAAAATAACATTGAAATAAATAATCATTTTATTAAGGAGAAAGTGGACCATGGGTAGGTGAAGTTGGAATATATACCAACAGAACTTTAGGTCATAGACATTATGATAATTCCTAAACCAAAGAATCATTTTGAAAGACATTCGTTGGCTCTTGAATTATAGTCAAACCCCTATAACTAATCAGTGTGGATGTGACATCCCCACTCCCTAATATATGTTGTTAGTTTCCATGTGTGTTGATAAATGTTCTTTTCTCTCTTTTAGACAAAAAAGGAGTTGCCTTTGTGATTGGTAACAAAGGGTTAGAAACATTGAAGTGGATGAGATTTATCAAACATGATAATGGGTGAGTAAATCTATTTAAGGGGCTGATATTAGAATTAGGGGGAGAAAGGATAGAGGGGGAGTAAAGTTATTAAATGGGATAGATCTTCTGATCAATGGGAACAAGGATGTAGGGGAGTTTTAAATCTCAAAATGTTCAAGATGTTCTATAAATGGATGGATATCATGTAATGATGGCCTTAGGGTTTGTGATGAAAGCGTATTACCAGGAATGGTTGAGGAAGAAGACTTTTAGAGAGTTTCACTCTATGGTTAATAAAGTGGACTTCTCGATTCAATATTTGGTATCAAGAAATTTTCAACATGTTGTATTGAGAATGATGTGATTCGTTGATGAAAAAAACATACTAATATCATTTATCATGTTTTTCATGTCTCATGTTGTCATAGATCATGTTTTGAGTAATTAATTGATCACTATCTTGAGTCCTGGAATTTGAATGGTGATGGAAGAAGTAGGTGTTTGAGATTTTTTGATAGTTTGTTTGAAGTGGTACCAAAGTTTGAAGTGTTTTTAAAAATCCAAAAGGTGATATTATTGGTAAATGTCTATATTGGTGTCATTTTAATATTTTTGGGTTTCTTTGTTTTTTTGAATTTATAGTTTAAAAATATCTAGTGGTTTCCCTAAAGAGGTGAATATGGTGGTGATATTTCCCAGTGTTTTCAACAAAATTTGGTTCCAAAATCAAGGGAAAGGATGGTTTTGGGGTAATAATTTTGAAAACAAAGTAATAATTACATGAACCACATGATAAATCACATGATAACATAGGAGGATCTCCTGACTATGTGAGATTTATGTGGGAGGTGAATTCATGTAAGAATATTATCATTCGCATTTTGAAGGGGTCATTATTTATGATCTTTGAAGAGTGATTACACTATATCCTATGATAACACCTTCATTTATAGTTGATAATAAGTAAATGTTTCAGACCATGAGGGAATCATGTGGATAATTGTTTAACAAAGTATTGAATAGTAATTTTTGATTGGTGGATTTTTCACAGCCCCTTGCAAATATAGGGACCCATTAATCCCTTAATTTAGGAAGATCATGAATTAAAAGAATATTTATTTGTTGTTTTTTCATAATAAGTTTGAAATATTTTCAAAGAGTTCATAATTTTCAAAAGGATTATGTGTAATAGGTCCATGTAAGTAATTATATAGTGAATAATTACTATAAACAATTATTTATGAAGTAGGAATACATGGATAAACTTGTTTAAGGTTTTATATGGGGAAATTATGTGAGGTAGATCATGTAAGAAAATATATGTAGGGATCACATTGAGGAAAATTCAGGGAGTTTTCACATGGTGAGATTTATTCTATGTAATTAGAAGTAAATTTCAAAAAGTAATTTTCCATGAATAAAATCTCACAAGAAACAAATTATTTCATCTATTAGAAAAAATGGGATCTTCTTGTCTCATACATTTTATGTGAACCAAGCCTGAGGTGATTGGATCAATAGAATAACATTTAGAAGGATTAATGAATCCACATTAGTATAGAGAGTAGTGTGATTTCAAGGTATGATTGGTTATAAACTAGGGGGACAGTGATTCCACTTCGAAATTTATAACAACAACGCAACGTAGTGGATTCTGATACATTAGAACGTCGCTATTATATTCTCCTTAAACTAGACCGATTAAGGGGAACCGATCAAATTTTTTGTATCTTATTCGTGATTTTATTTATTCATATATATATTTGATAGAGATATAGATAGAAATAAAGTAGAGATTTTTTTAAGGATGAAATAAGATCAATGGGTTAGTTATTTTTGTTCATCATACCCTCATACCCCCTCCCTCATGGTATTTAACCAAAAGTGGACAACAAATGATAATAGTTGTCTACCATATATATTCATGTATTATTTATGTGATACACAATGTAAATAATGTTGAAATATTGATCTTTTCTGATTAATGGTTATAATGGATTTTGAAAAGGGTTATCATTTTAATAGAAGCACATTTAGTAAAATTACTTATTAAATGTTTATTAAACATGATACCCATATGATAAAATATTATTTTGTAGATAATATCATCATCATTATTAAACATAAAATTTGATATTAAACCATGAAAATTTTTATCCTAATGTAAGCATCTCTTATGATTGGTCACTTATGAAAATTTATTAAGTAATAATAATTTTATGTGTTAGATATATACCTTCCTAATTGAACAAACTATTGAATTTGTTCAACTGTGAATCTAGATACTTTTGTGAAGTGAATAATGATTCATCTAAGGATTCAAAAGGAAATATAAAAAATGACTAAACTAATTTTATTCTCTGTTCATATATTCAATATGATTGAGTTTCCTGATTACTATGTGAGATTGAATTTATCTTCTACGTCTTGTCCTGGTTATGGAATCCATTCTATTTTTATTGATTGAAATTTTCTGAAAATGTGAATGGGTTTAAAAAAAAGTTTACCAGATATTCAAAAAGTGTTGAGAATAAATGAAATGGGAATGAGAATTCTAGGTTATGTTGTTGTGATAACATTATAAGTGGGTAAAAGTGTAAACCTTAAGAAAAAAATATTTAGAAAGTCCAATAATGTTTCTTCAACAAGCTAGTCTATGTCATTGAAATCAGAACGTATTATCAGGGATGGGGATTAATGATTCCATATGATAAAATTTTTTAGATACCGGAAGGGGTTTGTAAAACTCCAAGAAATATCCATATTAGGTGTTAAAGTTATAGAAAATTAATTCTTCAATTTTGAAGGGTATATGATACCAAATGTATACTTCACAAACGTTGTGAGTATACAAGAGTTAAAAATCAAAGGAATAATCAATATAGCTTTTTGTTTTTATTCAAGTGATGAAGAAAAATGTTTATATATCAAATATTTTATTGTATAGGAATATATCAATCTCATATTGATTTTTCAAAAATAATGCACATAGGTATCTTATTTTCATCATATGATAAGAGAAGTTATTTTATAAAAAAAGAGTTATCATGAAAAATATGATATTATAGACATGTTTTATGATTCATATAATTCTATAACATATATTAAATGATATTAGAATAAATTTTTTTATCCAGGATAGAAATGGTTTATCCAGGATCAAAAAAATTATCCATATACTTTTTAAAATTTTAGATAAGGTGTTAACCCCAACAATCTAAGACGTAATTTAAAGAATAAAGTCATATTTTCTAAAGAAAATATTTTAAATAGATAGAATACATTATATGATATTGGTGAAATAGTTTTTAATTTAAATATTTCTACCAAAGGAAATAAAATTTATTTTCTAAGCACAAAAATGTTTACATATATTGACATGATATCCTGAAAATAATATAGTATCTAAGATGCTGGTGGGAGTATGTTTGGATTTAGAGAAGTTCAAAGTTAACAAAAAAAAAATATTATTCAAGTGAAAATAAAAAAATTGAATGTCAATTTATATCTTAATTGGTTAAGGGTTTGTTGGTACAAGATTAATATAAATAGTTATATTAGTTCCCAAAGAACTTAAATGAAAAACTTTCATGTAGAGGGTTCCAAGAATGATAATTTTGAACATAGAAATAGTTCTAAGTTGAAAAAATAAGTCATTAACATCATAACATTTGATATTAGGATTTTAAATATGTTCAAGGAGTTGAAAATTACGATTACTACTAATAAATATCACCATTATTAATGATAAAATACTTCATAAATGTTACTCACAAAAGATTTTAGTGGGAGGGTTTTATAAGTTGGTCACATGGAGAAGTGAAAGGAGTTACATGGAGATATAACAACATTAACAAAACCCATAAAAGTTCATCAAACATAAGGTTGATTTGATGATCAATCATATATGATATATAACACAGTCACTTAAGTATGGTTCTAATAAGTTTTTTAAAATGATTTTAAGAAAATAAAATTTATCAGGTTGTCAAAATAAAAATCTATACTTTATCATTCTTTCTTGCTTCCTAGATGTTTTTTTATTAATTAAAATTGTAATTATCCCCTCAAAGTACTGTTGGGATTCATAGAAATCTATTAACACATAATTGATACAACATAAGTGATTGAACCCCAAACCCAAGATCTCCGTTCTTAGAATAAATTTATTATGTGTATTGGAAATTAAGAACAGTATAAAAATGAATACCTTACACCACTACTACCACTAAAATATCTTCTATTATTGATTATGATCATAAAGGAATCACTAAATAAACCTTCCCACCATGTTGTATCTAATAATTATACCTGAATCATCCATAATATGGATGGGATACTTCCAAAACACCACAGTGTTCTTTCACCTTCTAGTGAAAAGGTGTATGAAGAGAAGAGCTTTGGTTTTTAGGGTTCTAGGGAATTTTGGCCTAGCATAAAGCTTAAACCACACCCACAATAGTCACATGGAAGTAGGTTTTTATAGGACTCTCAAGGATTCCTCTCAAGGGTGTCTCATTTACTCATTTGTTATAATCCACGAGTAAATGGACAATAATTATTCATGAAATGCTTACATGAGTCTGATACCCATCTGTTATATCTTATACAATGGTATTAGATAATGTTTTACAAGGGATAATCATTTGAAAATTAACATTTAATATTCATCCATCTATTATCAATGATAGTGGCACCAGTTGTACTCTACTTCTATATGGAAATGGCTCTTTATGACACAAGACAAACGCACATTATGATTACATTTATTGAAGAATTTTATGGTGTGAAATCTTCTTTCATTTAATGCCTTACGACACCATAAGTTGTATGATACAGAATAATAATCAGTGGCATAGTTTCTCTAAACCATGTCATATTATATGCACCCATCATATTATATGACTACCCCATAAACATCATATGAAAAATGGTCTAATCCCATGCCTTATGATTAGACTTAAATCATAAAATATGATTCACATAATATGTAAAAATATTATGTGTAGCATGAAACTATATTCTATAATATATGTATATCATACCATACAACATACCACACATATATATCATATATATATATAGGATTTTGGTCATATATCTCCTACAATCTACCACTTTCATTAAATCCTAAAACAATATGATTCATTTTAACTTATATTATATTGTATATAATAACTTTTGGAATCATATCCAACTATCCTTTTTCTTGCACTGTTTTCATGTATTTCTCCCTTTGACATTCTTTTATAAATAAATTTGTGGGGCTTGTCCCCTCATCATTTAAAAAAAATATCCAAATATCCTTTTTGATATGTCATCTAAAAAACTTTTATAAATTTTTCATTAATATTCATTGTGTATCACATAAAATGTAATACCTTGTAAATACCCATCCCAAACACTTTTGGATTAACTCTAAAAAAATTTATAAGAGCTATTTGATTCAAAATCAATCCTCATCCATTCATGCAGAAAGTGTGACCCCATGGGCCTTTGTATCATTAACAAAAAATATGAATCACTGAATCCATAAATGGAAGCAATGGGAGGCCTCTAGAAAAGCATCAATTCTACTCAAGATATAAAGGGACATTTCTTGGTCTTTATCAAACACATGTATCACTATAAATATATTCACTAACCATACATAACACTAGTGTGAATTTTCATATATTCCATTTTTCTAAGAAATCGAGTGGCCATGGGACAAAGATTATGTCAATCCCATATATCCAACTCATATGTTTTCAACTATCTAAGTATAAAATAACAAGGTTAATGAATACATCACAAGTCATTCATTATTATGGATGAACACATCACATTCCTCACATCCAAATAGATAATCATGTCATATGTACTATCTAGGTGTGGTTGTACATTCCCATGATTATCTCAATAAAGGGACCATATGTCATACTCATCATATGAGAGGATGAATCACATCCTAGTTGAGCTCTAACTGACGATATAATAAAAAATATACCCAATCGCCCCCTGATTAGCTTAGTTGAAATGGATTTCATAATAAAGGTATCAAAGTATAAAGTTTCTCATTCCAAGAATCCTTCCAAACTCAAGTAATGTGGGTGCCTATATGATCAATTCACCCCTAGTATACTAGAGATATAGTATATGACACTCCATGTGGTATACTTAGTAGGTCATCCAATGCACACAAAAAAAATTTATACCTCATGATAATATTTCATATCCCATACAAGAATATAACTCATGTAACCTTTACATTTCAACATAAACTATGATACTCCATTATGAACATCATTTAGGGGTAACTCAAATCCGTACTATGAGAGGTTAATATTCATTACATTTCCTGAAATGTATATCAATTTATAAATTTATATTTCCAACATAAAATAATGAAAAAATTGAGATATCCTTTTATATGATACATCTTATATTATTAAAACTATTTTATCATAAATTAACAAACCCCTACATAAGAACCAGTCTAGGATATCATATATGTAAGACTTCCAGATTAGCCTTCTATTTTATGTACTTTTTGAAGTTTTGTTAACTCATTACATATATATATAATTTCAACCACATCTCTATGTGACCATCTGATAAAACCATCCAACTAAAATATTTAGTGAGTAACATCTAAAAATAAATATAGTTTCAAAAATGGTAAGATTTAGAAATCATATATCTAATGTTCAAATCCTTGAATGTATTCAAACATATTAACTCTTCTACATAAAATGTTAGGATGTCAACTTATTTATTCAGTGTGGAATATATTTAATAATAACAGCATCATATTTGGAACCCCATCCATCATAATTTTCCTTGAAAATTTATGTAACTATTTACACTATTAATTAACAGCATATCCAAAACTCCTTTGGGAAAAAAGTGACATTCACTATGTATATTGACTGGTATAATTATTTAAGAAATAGTTATTCTCACTCATCATGGTACCTAAATGCAACCTTTTCTATTTTCTTTACCATTATATATCCAAAAAATTCAGGATATTAATTGAAAAAACATTAAATTTTAGATTGGTATAGTCATTTATTTGTTAACTCGAAACTTCTCTTAGTTCAAACATTCTCACACTATCCTCTTAAGAATTATATTCATTTTAGAATATCATAACACACAAAAACTCATTTGAGTTTAGAAATAACATTTATTTTATTTAAGTTGCAATATTTAACTAATAAAATAATGTTTCTATATCATATATGGTGTTCTATATGTGTTGATAATTTATTTCTCTGAAAAGAAGAGTTTATTAAAATATTCTACTGATGGATAGGGGAACATGTTCCATTATATTTTAAAAAAATTCTTAAAATCTTTATCCGGGATAAAATATTTTTATCATTGTCTCTATTCAAAACATGTTATAAAGTTTGATGAATCATAAACCACGTGTTTAAAATTTATTGTCTTGTTTTGTTTACAAAAAAAATATTTATTAAAGAACAACATATAGTATCATATAGAATAAATGAGATGAAGATACATATATTTTTTTAGATCTATCTATGACTAATTTACCTTCAAATATTTTATGTAACAACTCTCACTACAAAAAAACAGCAGAATAGAGGTGGTTTTGTAGAGGGGGTTATGCAAAAACCCCTCTAAATTCATTTTAGAGGTTCTAATTAAGAACCCCCTCTAATAATCAAACTTATTGGGGGTTTACAAACCCATATAAATTTTTTGGCATTTTGTTTTGTAATATTTCGTTGGATTTTAGAGGCAGTTGTGTTAAAACCAATGCTAATTTAATAATTAGTTTCCCTATATCTTCGATTGGATTTAGAGGCACTATATATATATATATATATGATTCATTTGGATATTAGAGGCTATATATAAATATAACATGGAAATTGTTTTTTAAAGTAAATAGTCGGGGTTCACATCCCCCTTTAATCTCTTAAATTAGAGGGGGTTCATGAACTATAGATAATACATTTGATTAGAGGGGGTTGGGAACCCCCTATAATATTTTACATTAGAGGGCGCGCCCACTAATTTATGACATTAGAGGGGGATCATGAACCACTACTAATCCCTTTGATTATAGGTTTTTTTAACTGCTCTAAATTTTTATTTATTTTTTAAAATAAATAACATATAAATTCATATTTTATAATATATATGTGTGCATGTGTGTGTGTGTTACATAAACGTATTATATAAATGTATTGAAATGAATTATAAACATATATATAAAGACATTATATAAATAATTTAAATAAATACTTATACATATAAACATAAATGTATACATATATAAATATTTTTATACATAATGTAAAGGTAATTATAAATATATTTATTCAAATATATAAAATATATGTATGGTTTTATAAATACTATATATTTATATTATGATTTAAATTATAAATATATTATATTAAATACATTTTTATTGTATATTTATGTATAAATACATTGATATTATATTATGTATACAAATAAATATAATATAGATAGAATTAAATGCAAATATAAATATATATATTAAATATTTATGTTTTATATATTATATTATAATTTTTGTATTATATATAAATTTATAAAGATAATATAATTATTTTATATATATTTAAATATACCACATAAATTATAAATTAATTTGGTATATATATATATATATCATTTAATTATGTTATATATTTCCAAGTATATAAATATATTTATATGTATACATAAATAAAATTTTATAATTTTATGTACATTTACATATATTTATATGTATAAATTTTATTTCATATAAAATTATTTATATATAATATAAAATCATAAACATATTATAAAAATTTATCCATAAATATAATTTATTTAAAAATATATATAATATAAATAAAAAAGCTTGTAGTTTTTATAATTTATAATATTATAATAATAAATATATTTTTAAACAACATGATTATGATTTTATATTATATGTAATTAATATTATATGATATAAAATTTATACAAATAAATATATATTAATGTAAACAATATTATACTATTATATTTTTTGAAATAATATATATTAATTTACATAATATTATACAATTATATTTAATGAAATAAATATACAAAAATGTGCATAATATTAAATATATGTATTGAAATAAATTATATAAATACTTGTATTAATTTTATTTTATATAATATTAAATATATAAAATATATATTGATTATATATAATATAAATTTTTATTTCATATAACATTATATAAATATTTGAAAATATTTTATTTCATATAAAATATTGGAATAAATTTAATTTCATATAATATTAATTATATATGACAAAAATATTTGTATAAATTTTATTTCATATGAATGTATTTCATATAATATTAATTATATATAATATTATAAGATTTATACACATAAATATATATTAATGCACACAATAAAAAATATATGTTTTGAAATAAACTAAATAAATATATTTTTAATGAAATTATATAAATATATTAAATAAATAATTTTAAATATATATATATTAAATAAGAATGGACATAATATATAAATATGTATTTAAGTATATAAATAATTTACGTAAATATATTTATAAATATATAAATATATGTGTATATACATAACATAATTAGAATTATAAAATATATTTACTCAAATGTATGTAAACACACAAATAAAATATATTGTTTTTATAAATGTATAAATTGAATATAATATAAATGTATTATAATATAAATACATAAATACATAATAAAAAAATGTATGTATTAATCTATATATATATCTATGTTATATATTTATATGTATTTTAATATTTATTCAAATATTATTTATTTAAATAAGCTTTATAATATATATATATGTGTGTGTGTGTGTGTGTGTGTCTGTGTGTATATATATATTATAAAGTGTACTTAAATTTACAAAAATAATTTTCCTTATTGGTGGAGGAGTTGTAGTGTTAACATGTTGGTATAGGGTCCGCAACCGATGGGGCCCTTATTTCACAAGTGGGTGGCTACAATGGTAACTGACGGGGAGGTAGGTAGCACTATAGGGAATTGGACAAGGAGGGGTGTGCGGACATGGGTAGGGCGGACAGGGGAGGGGACATGGAGGGGTGGGGGAATTTTTTGGTGAGGGGTGGTTTTAACATGGGAATTGGACGGGGTGGGTTTGGGAGGGGCCTGGATGTGAATACAAGGGAATTAGAGGGGTCTCAATTAGAGGCGGTTCCAAAAACCACTACTAATATGGAGTTTATGACTCAATTTTAGGCAGTTGTAAAATGAGTTCGAGATTAACCGGGGTTCAAACCACCTCTAATCTGAAATCATCTGGTGAAATTAGTGGGGATTTGGAATTGGACGGAGCAGGTATGTGAGGGTCTTGAACGTGGATAAAGGGGAATTGGAGGGGTCTCAATTTCAAGTGGTTCCAAAAACTACCCCTAATATGAGTTTATGACTCAATTATAGGTGGTTATAAAATCAGTTCGAGATTAGAAGGGGTTAACCCCCCCCCCCACCCTTTAATTTTAAATAATTTGGTTAAATTAGAGGGGGTTAAAACCCCCTCTAATCTAACAACCTCTAGTTGTGGGATACTTTACCAGCGCTTAACAAAAACCACCAATAACACAATGTGGCGGGCACATTAGTGGTTGTTATGGGTAATCTCTACTAATGTGTTTAGAATTGATTATAACTCCTTCTAATCAGGGAATTTTTTATACTGTCTTTATAAGGACTCGGCCTTAAAGCATTACATAATCTTTAATTAAATGAATAATTCACATTGAGGATCATTTAAGGTTTAGAGTTTTAGAGAATTTAGACCTAACTATTACATATCAATGATTATAAATTAGACACATCTACTCAGTTTCCATTTTTTCACAAAATAAAAACTCTTGAACAAAAGAGTCATGTCTAGTTCCATGTTTTAGACAGCATGGCATTTCCTTGATCCCATCCTTGACCCTATTCCACTTTATGTCCTGTGAAAAAATTTTCAAAAACTTGGGATGAGCATAAAAAGCTCAGTAAGGGTTATAAAACAAGGAAAGATAACAGTAGATCATCAATATAACATAATCCTTTTAACATACCTCCTGAAATCATATGATTTTTGAAATACACATAGAAATCATAAAACATAAAAGTAACTTGAGTCATTCATAACATTCTTACATAGGGAGTAACCCTCATGGTTATGTTTGGAATACCCATCACAGTATATTCCCTAAATCTCTTCAGAGAAACCTTAGAGTTTAACTCCTTCGTGTTACCCAATTCATTGGAGAGATATCTTGGGCTCAGCCGCCCTTAGTTTATCACGGAACTACCTGACATTATAAACAATTCCCAAGAACTATAACATAATCATATCACATAAAACATGCATAAAGGAAACATAAAATTTCCACATTTCAATCAAAATATATCAATACAACACATTGATATAATAAAAACTTTATCAAAACCATTTTCAATACCAAAATAAAATAAGAGTAAAACATGGTATTTATTTTTCATTTAAAAAAAGTTATGGCCTTTAGAGGAAGCTGAAACTCAAATAATGGTCACGACGGCGGAGAAGTCATTGTCGCCGCATATGTAAGAAAAAAACATTCCTTTTGTCATTAAGTAAAATGCATCATGTAAAAATATTCCTTTTGAATGAAATTAAAAGTCAAAAGGGTTTATTATACAACTAATAAAAGAAGGTCGTATATAAATTGAAGTATGCCTCAACGAAAGGAGATTGAGACAAAGTCCTTTACAAAGATGGTATCCTTAGATTAAGGATAAATCAATTACATAATTATGTGTGCAAAATATAAATACACCAAATATTTGTGTAGATTAAGTGTAAAAAAATTAGAGGTCATCCACACATATTCATAGTATGACATAATCAAGAAGTAGAGGTTTAACCCAAAGAATTGAAATTGGGTTAAGAAGTTCCCTTACAGAAATTCGACAGCCTAACGACGTCACTTTAAAATTCATAAAATGAGTTGATGAGAGATAAAAAGGGTATCTCATCAATTGGACATAAAATTTACAGAAATAAGGATATATAATAACATATCCCAACATTAGGAATAAGTAAATTAAAAGACCTAACAAAAAGAATTCTTTTAAAAATAGGAGGGTGAAAGGTTCCCTTACCGATTTGGGTAACTTTTGAAACGTACACCCCATGAAAGAAGGACTATACAATGTTGATGTAAATACCCATAAATGAAATTATATTACACAAATATTATAATAATGGGCAGTACATACAACACTCAAAGGAGATAGTGACAAATATAGCATGAATCTCATGGGAATAAATAGTGAGATAAAAACCCCTTACCTCATTGTAATAAATCGAGTCATATGACCAAAAGATAATAAGAACCAAATGAATCACATAATACCATGAATATAAATATAATCCTGATAATATATATCAAATGGAAGTACACAATACACCACATTAAATAACTAATTGGTGAACAATTGAGATCTCACAGAATTAAAAGTGAGATAAGAAATCCCCTTACCACAAGTCCGACTTGTCTTGTTCGTTTCTTTATATTCTTGAATAATAAACTTTGGTAAATTTATAATTTCTTAAGTAATTCATTTAAATTATATTATTAAATTCATATCACATATTATCATGTTATAATAATTAGTTAATTATGTGAGTTCATATCATACGTTTTGTCGATGTTCGGAACATGAGTCAACAATGAACTTCTTATAATTACATGATGTTCGTGTGGTCAAAATTTCATTAAATCCAGAATGATATTCCTCATTTTTATGTAATATATATCATATATATCCATTATATATATGTACTTATAATAGTACATAACATTTGGAGATAATAAATGAAATGCACCATTCATGGAGACGGTAAGCCGTACGTACACATGAACGCTGCTTTCATTTCTATTTCATACTTTAATGGAATGAAAACTTAATGATACATAATTATATTATAATTAAATTATAATATATATGTTATATATGTAAAATAAGTTCATTAATTACATTCTTTATAAATTCCATGTTTGGCATGAACGAGTCACATCACTTGAGGGGCCGGTAGTCCACAGTTCCTCATATGAAATTATCGCATTTGCACAACATGCAAAGCATAAGGGTGTGTTTTAAATATAAAATATAGAAGAACATAGAGGAAATAAATGTAATATATATCATATATAAATATAGTGACATCATAATGGCCCCCATGAAAGGTGTTAAAAGAATATAGAACAATCATCGTTTCGTGAGGCAGTAATTCGCCACCCACAGAAACAGTATGTTCGTTTACCATTAGACGGGGGTGTGTGTAAGTGTAGGTATAATATTTATCATAAAAACATCATATTACATTTTAAATACTGGTGTTATTATGGTATCAAATAATAAGAAGATATTGTTGAGTGAAGTGGTAAAATAAAAGAAAGAAACTCAAGAGAAGACATTACCTCTAAATCGGGGAACTCTTTTTTATTTGAGCCAAAGGCTTCCTTAGGAAGACTTCTGCCCAAAGTGAGGCTTCTAGGAGTAAGATAGGGATGTGGAGAGATAATAAGAGCATAGTATGGAAGATCCAAGGGCTTTAGAGTTGTGGGTAATGGGGTAGAGGTGGGGGCCTTTTATAAGAGGGAGGAGGGTCACTTTTGGAAAGTCTTGAAATGTTACTTTATTATAAAATGGTTTTCAGATTTTAAAGGTCCCAAAATGATATATTTTGAGGATGAGGTGATAAGGTTTATAAATACAACCATACAATAGGTTTTAGACAAGTGTAAGTCTTAGATTATACCTTATCTTTTCATTTTATTTAAATCGTTCATTAATGAGTTAATCACTACATCATCATGGTGTCCTAAATAAATTTATTTATTTAATGTCTAAAAATTATAAAAAAAATACCATGATGTAGGAAATAGTTTTATCTTTTAAATGACTATTTATATTCTAAGAGATAATTTATTTAACAAAATTAAAACTGTTTTACTTAGGATATACAAACCTTTGTTATATTTCTCTTCTTTTTAAAAAGAATGTCATAAATGTCACTATTACACCCATGTGACTCCATGGGCCCTCAAGTTCGGTATAAATTTTACCATCATCGTCCATGAATTAAAAAAGAGGATTTTGACACATGTTGGGGTCATTTTTTATTATTATGATATTATTTTATTACCCTTAACTACCAGATTACTAATTAATCACTATAATTAAAGATAATTACCGTCATTACTATTCATATTGTCCAAAAACAAAAGAATATTAATTACATAATTTAGACCTTATGATTCCAAAAATGGAATCCATTTTACCAAATTTCAAACATAGAAATTTCAGTAATTAATTTAAAAATAATTCTCGTTGTCACAACCAAAGACGGGTTTTTAAGAAGTAAAATTTATCAAAAGATTGACTTGTTTTTACATCCAATTGAAAAGTGAAATTACTTCCAATGACGAAAATTGTATAAAGTGATAAAAACATAATTAAATTACACTTTAAATCCAATTAAAAGTACAATATAACTATATAATTAAATTAGATGAAAAAGTAGTTTTGAAGTAAAATGCAGTATTTTTCACTATTCATTAAAAATGATCATTTGTCAGAAAAATACCAAAAATTTATCCATAGTAAATTTGATATTACAAATTCGAAAATGATGTCCATTTTACCAAATTCAAAAAATATAAGTTGAATTAATTAATTTTATAATTAATTCCCGCTGTCAAAACAAATAGCGTGTTTTTAAGAAACAATATCTATCAAAAGATTAACACTAGTTTATGTCCAATTTCAAAGTGAAATTAATTCCAATGACCACCATTGGATTAAATGGTAAAAATATATTTTAACGGCACTTTAAACCCAATTAAAAATATAATCTAACCATATAAATAAATTAGATTAAAAGGAGGTTTTGAATTAAAATTCATTATTTTCACTATTCATTAAAAAAATGAACTTTATCAGAAAAATAACAAAAATTTACACAAAGTAAATTTTGATGTCCCGATTCTAAAGAAGGATTTTATTTTGTCAAATATAACATATAAAATTGACAAATAGTCGTTTTAAAAATGGTTCGTCATCAAAAGGCGGTTAATCGACCTTCTAAAGAATATTAGAATATTTATGCTCAAAATTGGATTCATTCGCATTTTAATCCTCTATTATTTATTGGGTAATTGTTAAAATATTAAACAAACATATATAATCATTTTGTAGTTATTTCTGTTCATTCCCTCCATTACAATGGATAGGCGTTGACTACCATTTAAAATAATATTATTATATTATTAGTGTGCAACGTAAGATTTCAAAGAAACCCGTTGTTGTGTATTGGGTACGCCATCAAACATAGAATTCCCTTTAAAGTTATATTAACATTTTATTCAAAAATATTAATAAATATAAAAATTTCATATTCTTTATTTACCTGGGATGTTACATCCTTCCCCCCTTTTAAGAATTGCGTCCTCATAATTTTAAAATTGGGCTTAGAAACTTCATTGAAAGCCCCACATGGGAAAAGGAGTAAATTAAACTATCACTTTAAAAGAAAGAACGAAAAGTAAAAAGGTCACCCGAGACAACAGATACTAGGATTCCATGAAAACATGGATATGGAAGAGAAAACAAAGGGTCAAGTTTTGATGGAGAGTGACAGAAAATATGTCTAGGAGAAAGTTAACCACATGAAAATCACAAACTTGTGATGGGTTAAACTGTATTTGATTCCCAAGTAGGAAAAGTTAATAGAAAACATTTTTGTTTTAAGTTACTTTTCATGGAGGAATTTATTTATGGGTTTAACTAAAACAGAAGAAAAAATACTTACTTTTCATGTAGACTTTCATCTCTTAAAAACTCATATTCTCTCCCAAAGATAAGTATTTATGATTAATTTTTCACATTAAGAGCACTGTAATCAACTTCTTGAGAATCACCTAATCCACAAAAGATGAACTATATATTTCGCATATCTTTAGACCTTAACCAAAACCAAAATTGTTAGTACAAGATTAGATAATCTCAAAAAGGATAATCATTTATAAAAAGAAATACTACACTTGATCTCCAAAATTCAACAAAAAGAACCCAAGGTTCAAGAAAGACCATTAAATAAACAGCTATCCAAAAAATTATTTAAAGTAATCCAAGCTAAGATTGAAACCCAAATCTCTGAAGGATTTAATCACATAGTCTTCCAAGGTAAATCTTAACATTTATCTCCAAATAACATCAGTTACTCTTAAAGTATCATATTGAAAAGTAATTAACCTAATCACATATCCTCCATGATAGGTTAATCATTTCCCAAAATCAACTTATTCTTGATTCATAAGATCGTCTAACTAAAAAAATTAGTCAAACTAACCAGGGACTTCACGTAGTCTAGTTTTAGGCGATAAATACCAGTCGCACTCTGGTTGTGGGTTCGATTCCTGCAGCTTCATCTAACGCGACGGGTTGTCACACGGTTTGCGTGCTGTACCTTTTCAAAAACTACATAATTTTATAACATTCCCAAAAAGAGATATATTCATAAAAAATAACCATAACATATTTTAACCACAAAGGTTATCTAATAACATTAATTTTTCTTCCCAAAATGTATTAACTGGTAATTACCTCAAATTCGAGGATCATATAAACCAAAATGGTTCTTTATAACTATATCCAAAAATAAAAAGATAATTTTTCCTTCAATAAAATTTTCATATATCAGACATCAGGGTTACACATACTATAAAAAGTATTCTAATGTAATCTCATCATCAAAAGATCCTTAATAATTTTAATAATTTCACCATCCTAAAATCTACCATAACTATTGAATCCCTTATATGTTTACTTCTTACTCATTCAAAATTCTCCATGATTTATTAACCATTCCTTTCCAACTTATTCTGAAATACTTATTTCCTACAAAAAAATCATGAATCATATCCTAAGATTTCAATAATAGGAAAACATATGTTAAGAAATAATCCATACCTATCATTGGTCATTTTCAGTTTCTTCATCCTCAATCGGAATGGCATTAGGTATTGGTAAACAAATATTTGTACGATCCTGGTAATCCCATTCCCAAAAATTCTTCGTAGGACATGTGTTTGCATAATGACCATGCACACCATATTTAGAAAAATTCAATTAATCCTTCATAAATAACTTCTTTCTCTTTCTTAGAGTCAACTAGATGCTTCCTTTTTCTATGGTAGGTTCTTTCTTTATGACCTTCACTTCCACATCTATAGCATCTTCCTGTCCCTTTGAAACATTTTCCTCTGTGTTTCTTTCCACATCTTTGACACATAGGTTTTTGAACATTCTTACCTTTATGATTATTACCTGAACATTTGTAGGGATTTTTTTATCGCATATATGATGCCTTATAAAAATCCGTAAGGTTCAGGTGGTCAATCATTACTCTAGATAGTTGGTTGAGAATAACCATAAGAGTTCTCATTGTAGCTCCCATATCATTCAGTTGCTCATTCAGAAAACTGTAACAGTTTCCTTCACATCCACTGTTACTTTGGGGCCTAATAGATCTAGCCATTTACAAAAACCAAAAAAGCTCAGTGTGATTATATCAGTAAAATCATCATATAATATCTTATGATGAGGTTAAATACTAAGATATACTTATTCATGTTATCTTAAACTCATTCACTTTATAAAAAAACTATGACTCTTTCAAAAATCCCAACCATTATGGTAATCTCACTTGTACTTAAAGAATACCCTAACCTCTAAATTTATCTAAACTGACCTTTGATACCAACTATAAGGACCCTGCCTTAAAAAATTAAATAATCTTGAATTAAATGAATAATTCACATTGAGGATCTTTTCAGGTTTAGAGTTTTAGAGAATTAGGACATAACTATTACATCTCAATGATTACAAAGTAGACACATCTACTCAGTTTCCATTTTTTTCAAAAAATAAAAACTCTTGAACAAAAGAGTCATGTCTAGTTCCATGTTTTAGACAACATGACATTTACTTGATCCCATCATTGACCCTATTCCACTTTAGGTCCTGTGAAAAACATTTCAAAAACTTGGAATGACCATAAAAAGCTCAGTAAGGGTTATAAAACAAGGAAAGAAAACAATAGATCATAAATATAACATAAGACTTTTAACATACCTCATGAAATCATAAGATTTGTGAAATATACTTATAAATCATAAAACATAATAAGTAACTTGAGGGATTCATTACATTCTTACGTAGGGAGTAACCCTCATGGTTACGTTTGGAATACCCATCACAGTATATTCCCTAAATCTCTTCGGAGAAACCTTAGCGTTTAACTCCTTTGCATTACCCAATGCATTGGAGAGATATCTCGTGCTCACCCTCCCTTAGTTTATCACAGAACCACCTGCTTTCATAAACAATTCCCAAGAACCATAACATAATCGTATCACATAAAACATGCATAAAGGAAACATAACATTTCCTCATTTTAATCACAATTTATCAATACAACACATTGATATAATCAAAACCTTATCGAAAAAATTTTCAATAACAAAATAAAAAAGAAGTAAAACATGGTATTTGTTTTTAATTTAATAAAAGTTATGGCTTGTAGAGGAAGATGAAACTCAAATAATGGTCATGGCGGCAGAGAAGTCGTTCTCGTCGCATACGTAAGACAAAAACATTCCTTTTGTTGTTTAGTAAAATGATTCATGTAAAAAGATTACTTTTGAATGAAATTAAAAGTAAAAGGGTTTATTATACATCTAATAAAAGAAGGTCGTATATAAATTGAAGTATGACTCAACGAATGGAGATTGAGACGAAGTCCCTTACAAAGATGGTATCCTTAGATTAAGGATAAATCAATTACATAATTATGTGTGAAAAATATAAATAAACTCAATATAAGTGGATATTAAGTGTAAAACAATCAGAGGTCATCCACACATATTCATAGTATGACATAATCAAGAATTAGAGGTTTAACCCAAAGAATTGAAATTGGGTTAAGAAGTTCCCTTATAGAAATTCGACATCCTAACAATGTCACTTTAAAATTCAAAAAATGAGTTGATGAGAGATTAAAAGGGTATCCCATCAATTGGAAAGAAAATTTATAGTAATAAGGATATATAATAACATATCCCGAAATTAAGAATATGTAAATTAAAATACCTAACAAAAAGAAGTCTTTTAAAAAGAGGATGGTGAAAGGTTCCCTTA
Source organism: Viscum album (assembly GCA_963277665.1). Taxonomy (NCBI): domain Eukaryota; kingdom Viridiplantae; phylum Streptophyta; class Magnoliopsida; order Santalales; family Viscaceae; genus Viscum; species Viscum album. The sequence goes on from OY728145.1 coordinate 1,355,408,652, forward strand.
CCGATTTGGGTAACTTTTAAAACGTACACCCCATGAAAGAAGGACTATACAATGTTGATGTAAATACCCATAAATGAAATTATATTGCACAAATAGTAGAATAATGGGCAGTACATACACCACTCAAAGGAGATAGTGAAAAATATATCATGAATCTCACGGGAATAAATAGTGAGATAAAAACCCCTTACCTCGTTGTAATAAATCGAGTCATATGACCAAAAGATAATAATAACCAAATTAATCACATAATACCATGAATATAAATATAATCCTGATAATATATATAATATGGAAGTACATAATACACTACATGCAATAAATAATTGGCAAAAAATGGAAATCTCATGGAATTAAAAGTCAGATAAGAAATCCCCTTACCTCAAGTCCGACTTGTCTTGTTCGTTTCCTTATATTCCTGAATAATAACCTTTGGTCAATTAATAATTTCTTAAGGAATTAAATTAAATTTTATTATTCAATTCATATCAAATTTTATCATGTTATAATAATTAGTTAATTATGTGAGTTCATATCATACGTTTTGTCGATGTTTGGTACATGAGTCAACAATGAACTTCTTATAATTACATGATGTTCATATGGTCCGAAGTTCATTAAATCCAGAATGATATTCATCATTTATATGTAATATATATCATATATATCAATTATATATATGTAATTATAATAGTACATAACATTTGGAGATAAGAAATGAAATGCACTGTTCATGGAGATGGTAAGCCATACATACGCATGACTGCTACTTTAATTTTTGTTTCATACTTTAAAGGAATGAAAACATAATGATACATAGGTATATTATAAATAATTTATAATATATATGTTATATATGTAAAATAAGTTCATTAATTACATTCTTTATAAATTCTATGTTTGTCATGAATGAGTCACATCACTTAAAGGGGCGGCAGTCCACACTTCCTCATATGAAATTATCGCATTTGCACAACATGTAAAGCATAAAGGTATGTTTTAAATATAAAATAAATAAGCACAGAGTTGAAATAAATATTATATATATCATATATAAATATAGTTCCATCATAATGGCCACCATGAAAGGTGTTAAAATAATATTGAACAATTATCGTTTCGTGAGGCAGTAATTCGCCACCCATAGAAACAGTATGTTCTTTAACCATTAGACGGGGGTGTGTGTAAGTGTAGGTAGAATAATTATCATAACAACATCCTAGTACATTGAGGATATTGGTGTTATTATGGGATCAAATAATAAGAAGTTATTGGTGAGTTAAGAAGGAAAATAAAAGAAAGAAACACGAGAGAAGACATTACCTCTAAATCGGGCAACTCTTCTTGATGTGAGCCAAAGGCTTCCTTAGAAAGAATTATTCCCAAAGTGAGGATTCTAGGAGTAATAGAGGGATTTGGAGAGATAATATGAGCATATTTTGGATGAGACAATGGCTTGAGAGGTGTGGTTAAGGGGGTAGAGGTGGGGCCCTTTTATAAGAGGGAGGAGGGTCACTTTTGGAAAGTCTTGAAATGTTGCTTTATTATAAAATGGTTTTCAGATTTTAAAGGTACCACAATAAAATATTTTCAGGATAATGTGATAAGGGTTTGAAATACTCCCATACAATAGGTTTTAAACTAGTGTAAGTCTTAGATTTTACCTTATCTTTTAATTTTATTTAAATCATTCATTAATGTTGTAATCGCTGCATCATCATGGTGTCATAAATAAATTTATTTATTTAATGTCTAAAAATTATAAAAAAAATACCAGGATGTAGGAAATATTTTTAGATTTCCAATTACTATTTATAGTCTAAGAGATCATTTATGTAAATAAAATTAAAATTGTTTTACTTAGGATATACAAACCTTTGTTTTATTTCACTTCTTTTTAAAAAGAATGTCATAAATGTCACTATTACACCCATGTGACTCCATGGGCTCTCAAGTTCGGTAAAAAGCTTCCCATGGTCGGTCATGACTCAAAAAAGAGTATTTTGACACATTTTGGGGTTTTATTATTATTATTATATTATTTTATAACCCTTAACTACCGTATTACTAATTAATCACGATAATTAATGGTAATTACCGTCATTACTATTCATAATGTCAAAAAACAAAAGAGTCTTAATTACATAATTTGGACCTTTTGATTACAAATATGGAATCCATTTTACCAAATTCCAAAAATAGAAATTGAAGTAATTATTTTAAAAATAATTCTCGTTGTTACAACAAAAGACGGGTTTTTAAGAAGTAAAATTTATCAAAAGATTGACTTGTTTTTACATCCAATTGAAAAGTGACATTACTTCCAATGAACAAAATTATATTAAGTGATAAAAAAATAATTCAATTAAACTTTAAAACCAATTAAAAGGAAAATTTAACTATATAATTAAATTAGATGAAAACCCATTTTTGAAGTAGAATGCAGTATTTTTCACTATTCATTAAAAATGAACATTTATCAGAAAAATACCAAAAATTTATCCAAAGTAAATTTGATATTACAAATTCAAAAATGATGTCTATTTTACCAAATTAAAAACATATAAGTCTAATTAATTAATTTCATAGTTAATTCCCACTGTCAAAACAAATAGCGTGTTTTTAAGAAACAATATCTATCAAGAGATTGACACTTGTTTATGTCCAATTTCAATTTAAATTAATTCCAATGACCAAAATTGGATTAAATGGTAAAAATATATTTTAACTACACTTTAAACCCAATTAAAAAGATAATCTAACCACATAAATACATTAGATTAAAAAGAGGTATTGAATTAAAATAAAACATTTTCACTATTCATTAAAAAATGAACTTTATTAGAAAAATAAAAAAAAATTACACAAAGTATATTTTGATGTCCCGATTCTAAAGAAGGATATTATTTTATCATATATAACATCTAAAATTGAAAAAAAAAGTAGTTTTAAAAAGGGTTTTCTATCATAAGGCGGTTAATCGACCTTTTAAAGAACATTAGAATATTTATTCTTAAAATTGGATTCATTTTCATTTTAAGACTCTATCATTTATTGGATAATTGTTAAAATATTTAAAATATATATATAATAATTTTTTAGTTAGTTCTGTTCATTCCCGCTATTACAATGGCTAGGCGTTAACTACCATTTAAATTAATATTATTATATTATTAGTGTGCAACGTAAGATTTCAAAGAAACTCATTGTTACGTATTGGGTACTCCATCGAACATAGAATTACATTTAAATTAATATTAACATTTTATTCAAAAATATTAATAAATATGAAAATTTAATATTCTTTATTTACCTAGGATGTTACAGTCTTTGCTTCAACATTTGAATTAAAACTATTGTCTCTATCAATTATTATCTTTATTTCAAACTCTCTTATATTTACAGCATTTTAAAAGTATACATTCAATGTCACATACCCTTAAAACCAAAGAATTTATTTCTATAACAATGATGACTGAAATGGACATTCCATGGAGTTTCATAAACCACTTTAGGTATCCTAAAAATTTCCATCATATAGAATCATTAATCCTTCGTGATTTTACCATTAGGTTTTAATAAAGTCATATGGATACTTGGAAAAACATTTTTTTATTATGCAATTAAATTTTCTTCTTCTAGTTTAAACCATTAACCGCTTATAATATCGACACAACACTATAATCTAGAAATCACATTCCAATATTATCTATTCTAAACTTTTGATAATATAATGTAAAAAATTATTGAATCCATTCACCTTTTCAGGAAATTTCTATATATGACAACATGACTAACTTCATAATCAGAACAATTATTTAAGGAAACCTCTATTCTCACTAATTCATTAGCATACTAAATCATATTCAGTATGTGAGTAAAGACTAAAATTATTATTTTTTATTTTTCACATGATTCTCATGAAACCTTAAGTGAATCATCATATGTTACTCACAAGAACCAAAATTTACTTTTTGAACTAATTTAACATTTGGTTACACAAGAAGAGGTTACACTAACATATAAAACTTCTTTTACTTAAGAACATTTATAAAGTTACTAGTCTAAGGAGTTTCTTAAATTAATCTTATCCTCGCTAAGGATTAATTTCAAAGTTATGTTTTTTAATGAAAATGTTATCATTTATAAGATAATATTTTATTAAATGAGTATAATGTTTTATTACCATCTAACAATGAATTTTATAAAATATAATCCCACTAAAACCATGGCCCCTTTAAAAGTCAATCACATCTATTAATGTTCCAAGATCCATATTTCACTAATAAATGAGTGTAATATTTCATTCCTCTCACAAATATTTTATTTATGAAAGTAATAATCCCAATAATATAATCTATATTTCTTATAAATTCAAGAAGAAAACTCTTTATCCAATCCACCAAGTGGATAAATTTTTTTTCCAATGGTATCCAAACATTTAGGGTTTCTTATATATTTGAAACTTAGGGAAAACACTAATAACTGTATAAAAAATACAATCCAAGATCACCCTTCATTCGTAGAACCTACCCAAGGATAATTTAGGGTCACTAATTACATTATTTCCATATAAAGATAATCTAGGGGCACCCTACATTGGTAGAACCTACTCAGTTAAATGATCGAGGTCTTTAAAGGCGCCACTTTATAAGGAATATAACACTTGGTATTTAAATATGATTTAATTTCACCATCTTATATCATAATATTTCCATTTATGTTTGCATTCGTATATACATTTTAGTTTTTTGAATCTTATTCCCTCCACTAAATCAATATGTTCAAACCATATTGATGTGTTACTCTTTACACATCCCAAAGTCTGTGTTACTCACCCAAATATAGATACCACACATATGTACACATATATAAATGAATATAATTATAAATTACCTGAAATATTCATGTAATGGATCTGAGTTATATGACATTGACAATCTACATATGAGTTATCTAAAAGTGACAGATAGCCAACCCCCACCTTCTAGAACAAGCCATAGCCCCTGGACAATGGGAAGTCTAACCCCTAAGTCCCTCTTCTCGAGGAGACTTTTCTTGATAGGGGATAAAATTTAATATAATTACAATGCGTAGTATGTATAAAATATATTCAAAAAATAAATTCCAGATAATAAATTAAAGTACAAATCCAGGTTGAGGTAGATAAAAAACTAAATCTTATGTTGACATTCCTAGAATTGGATGCAAGGCTTGACAATTTAAAAAAAAGTAGTTGAACAAATTAGACTAAATAATATGGTTATTATTAATATATAAAAAAAATTATAACTATGAATAAATCAATTAATATCCTTTAAAAATCAATACTTCATAATTTAAACATGAAATAATAATTTATGAAAAATTCATAAAAAAATATTATTCAAAAACAATTTATAAATTTAGCTATTTATTATAGACATTCCATAATTCTTAAATATTAAATTTTTATATTCATAATATAAAATCCTTCATCTTATCCAATATATGGAATTTTATTCTATATATGAATGATATTTTATAATTTATAAACATTTTATAATTCAATATTTATTTTTGTAAAATATTTACATAATCTAAATATAATATACATATAATTATTTAAACCTTGATCAAATAAATCATAAAGACTATTTTTTGGATCGTTAAATAATATTCCAAATAATCCCCCTTAATTTGAATAATTAAAATTAAGTTTCATGACCAATTAAAAATATTAAAATATTAACACTTTATATTCCAACATTTGTTTGTAATTTTTAACACTTTAAAAATTTCTCTTTGAATTTTTATATAAACACTTTATATTTAAATTATATTGTATTCCATAAAAAATTGAAAAAGATATTTTTATATTTTCTCAAAATTTTAATGGAATATTTATAATAAATGTTTCAAAACATTTAATCAGTTAATCTTAAAAAATTATAATTAATTCATTTATAAATCAATTTTATAAATTAATAAATATACAAAAATATCATTTTAAAATATTTACCAATAATTTATGAAAAATTAAATTCAATTCATAATTGAAAATTAGGAAAAATAAATTTTTTATTCTCAAAAGTATTTTACGATACAGGTTACATCATATTCTATTATTTAGTATTGTATACTACAATCCATAGGGTATCATAACCAGTCATATGATATGAATAATATAAATATTAGGTTTTAACTTCTGTCATAGCTTACAATATCCTATATCATACATCATTATATAGAACCCATTTTTCCGGGTCGGTCTCGAAACGCCCAATGGTTCCATATATGATGATACGTGGACCTGCTTTCCAAAGGTAGGCGTTCGCTAGGTGATTTGGCCAGCGACACTGAAGAACTCATATTGGTCAAGAGGATGGGATGTCAGGCTCATCGCACCTTTTGGAGGGAATTATTGCCTGTTCCAGGACTCTCTTATAGATTTAATATGTATTCATATGTTCGTGAATATTTGGTTTATACCTAATCATAGTATCCATGGATTACTCCTGGTTGGAAATGGTTAGCTGGACACAGGGGTTCGAAATCATTTATGCCCGAGGTTTACCATCCCTCATTGGATAAATGACCCTCAAGGAGTCTGGACTCATTGAGGCGGCACTAGGAGTGGCACGGTGAATCGATGTGAAAACCGTCGGATCGACCAGTTGTTGGGATTGAACCTCAGAGAGTCTTCCTATGTACCCTACCCAGAAGACAGGGATCAAAGTCCACGTAGTTCGAATATGAGTGTTGGAGAGACGACGTGAATGTGGACCTGGGGGTCTGGTGGTGATCGGGCTTGAACCTCATGGAGGCTTCCTACGTATCCCTGTGGTAGGGAATCAAAGTCATCATAGTTCGCATTAGCATGAGGCTTAAACACTAAAGAGGCCCATAAGAGGATGTCATGGCCGATGCTTACTCTAAGCCCACATGATTCATGCTCGGTGTGAGAAACAACAGGTAGTAGGGACCAGACGATCACGTCCTGAAAGGTGCGTCTGTGGGAAGTGGAGTAGGGATTACGCATAGGGTGGCCCATAAGGTCGGGGATTACTCCAAGGTGGATGCCCATGGTGAAAAAGTGAAGCGGGAGAGGGACCTTGCCCCAAAGAAGGATGTGGCATCGCCATTCCCCGCTACGCCCTTCCTTGGGCATGGATGTGCGGAAGTAAGGAGATGTATGGGGGTTTCCTTCTGATGGGTATCCCGCCATGCCCTAGAGAGGGGAGAAGTGTCCCTGCCCTAACAAGTGTAGGGGTAGAAAGGGGGTTCCCAGGCCCGGATTCCGAATTACCATCGGAATGTGAACCCAAGAATGATTCAGGAATCCTCCCAAGGGTCGGAGAAACCCCTTCACCCCTGCTTACCATGGGTATGTGAACTCAAAATGACATGCTGATGCACCTGAAAGTTACATCACATGGGTTTGGTGGCTTCTGTGGAGGCCTCATCTCGGGGCCGATGAATGGGCCAATGAGGGAACTGTGAAGGATCAGGCCGGATTGGGAGGATTTTATCTGGCTCAGGGAATGGGAACTCCGAAGGATTTGGTGGGACACATGGGTATATGAGTGGTGTAACCCTTCACGTAGGGAGGTGCTATGTGGCTGGAGAGGTCATCCGCGAACCAGGGTGGTCTGCGGAATGATGGGCATCCCGCGAACCAAGGTGGTTCAGGGCTTGGTGGGCATCCCGCGAACCAGAGTGGTTCGCGGCTTCGGGTTCGGCCCACGTACCAGGATGGTACGCGGAGGGATCCATGCGAGCAACGGAGGCCAAGGGAAACGCCAGTCAGGGGTTCATCGGTCGGGGCTTCGCCCGCGTATGAGGGTGCTACGCAGTGCAACGGATCGAAAAAGGGGAATAAACACCCTGGTCCACAGGGAGTGCATCCGCGGAGGGGCCATGGTTCGCAGTCTTCTTTTCTTTGTTATTTTAAGTTCACGGTTCAACAAGTTATTATGCGTTTTCCGGTTCCTTATTAATTCTCTTCCAGCTTCTTACCTGTTCTGGTTCGCAGACTATAATTTCACGGTTTGCGGAATCCTAAGCTCCTTCCTTCAAAATCCTTCCACCCAAGTCTGGTCGATCTCTCTAAAACCTCCAAAAATTTCCTTTTTGACTCTTCCCCCTAGATCTCCTTTTATAGAGTTGGGATATAGATTTATCTATGGTCATGCGGCACCTTTTTCGGAGGGCCATGATCAGAGACCCGGTTCACGGATGACTTGGTCAATCCGCGACTCACTGGTGCATTGAACACACCTCCCCTGAGAACCAAGCCAACTCGGGGAGTGCTTCGCAGCCGCGGAGGGTTCCACCACCATTCTGCGAATGACAACGGATGCGGTCTGGGCCGGTCAACGCTGTCCGCGGTCGGGGGCGATTCGTGATGGTGGACTGGCTTGGCGCCCATCCTACCTTGCACCCACGGAGGATCTCCGCCTTCATTCCACAAACGACACCAGTCCATGGAGGGGGTTCTTCGTGGAATCGTCCATGTAGCATTTTCATGGGACCGGTCTGTGGACCGGTTCATCTTGTGCATCCTTTGAGTTTTCTCTATACTTTCCATACTTTCCCCCAATTCTTTGGGGGGGGGAATTGGGTAGAATATCCTTTGTAGATTTTTTAGGACCCTACAAATTCCCCCCATCGGAATGGGGTCTGATCGGAATGAAGAGGAGGCCATTCCGATGCAAAGTGGTCATGAAACTTGGATGGTTTATGGTAGAGAGGTGGACCCAGTAGGGGATCATGCCTATAAATACCCGGGGGCTTCCTTTGTCTTTTACCGGATTCTTCGCGAAATCAGAGCCCTCTCTCTTTTTGTCTCGGTGCGCTCATTCCTTCACGAAACGCCCCATCCACGAACCAGCTGCTACTTTCCACAAACCATTACTCCTTCATGGTCACCTTCACCCGTAGACCAATTTCCCCACCGTGAACCAATACTTTTAATTAATTAAAAAGTAAGTTACAACGGGCCGTGGAGGAATTTGCTTCGCAGTTTCGATGGTCTGCGGACTGAAATCTTCCAAATTTTTTAAAATTTCCTAAGTCTTTTGAATCTTAATTATTTAAACCTGGGATTAGGATTCCGCAGAGAAACTTGGTTCGTGGTTTTCTGGCCAATTTCAAGCACGCTAGAATACCGAAAACCCCTTCCGCGTAGGGTTGGTTCGTGGGATGCCATCATTGCGAACCACTTTATGAGGCCTTCTCATGAAGGCTTCTCAATTCCTTTGCCATACAACTGGTATTTTTTCCAGATTTTATTATTCCGGACTAACCATTTCCTGATCTTTATAATGCAGGGAGAAAACATGGTTCCCCCTTGCCCTGCACCCAGGCCTACTGTCGAGCCTCTCCCAATTGGCGATCAACGCCTGAAGGATGTGTCCAGTTCTGTTAAGGATGGAATCTTCCACTCCCCACAGTCCTTTCTTGCTGATCGGCTCTCCGAGTCACAATGGGAGTAACCGTTTTCCAACAGCCTTCCTGCATACGAGTTCGGTTTACTGTCAGATACACCAATTCTGGTACCATCTCGTGACAACAATCCTACAGCATGGGTATTTACTAGCACAATCCCTCGATCTGTGATATCCGCCAGAGGGTGGCCTTCCATAAAGGATACAACGGCCGGATTCGTGTTGAATCACCTTCATGTCTCCTCAACAGGGGAACAACGTCAGCAAGATAGGACAATTCATTATTACCAGAGCATTTCCCGCAATGCGATGGTAAACAACCAGCATGGCTAGCCAGTGGTCCGGGACTTTAGGCCCGGAGGGGCATTTAAGTCATTGGATTGGGGGTGGCCCTTCTGGGTTTGCCAGAGATGTGCAGAGTTTGAGGCAGAGTTGCGAGCCGTAGGCTTATATGAAGCTGCCTGGGTGTCCCAAACCTATACCCATCGGCCTCAAGCCCTCACTAGGAAACTTATGAGCTGTTGGAGTCCGGAAACCAACACATTTCAGCTGGTCCATGGTGAGGTGGGTATTAGCCTTTGGGACATCTTTCATATTTCAGGGGTCCCCATCGTTGGGGGTATGTATGAAGAATTCATGCCTCCTTCTTCTATGTGGGAAAATGAAGAGAGGACTACCTCTCTGGTGAAGCAGCTTATTGACCAGGCCCAAAAGCATTCAAAGGATACGTCTCTGAAATAGCTTGTCCCATATCGTGAATGGGTCAAGGCTTTTTCTATAGAGAACAAGTCAGTGGCTCTCCCACGCAGGCCCATGAACTGCCTGACGATGGAGTCCCGAAAGAAAAGGGGTAGCTAATGGCTGATCCTAGAAAAAGGCTAGTTCAACAACTGGGGCTGGGAGCTTGTTCCGGATGTCGATCGGCTGCTTCATCTGGCGGCGTTCCTGGCTATGTTCCTGAGTGTCTGGCTATTTCCCATACGCGAGACTGGTGGCGTGCAGGTCTCTAATTTCATCATGGCAGCACAGCTGGATACCAAAAATGTCATCAACTTGGACATTCCAGTATTGGCCAGGATTTATCAGTTGCTTAGCAATATTACCGATGGGAGTTGGCCAAACTGGGTAGCCGGTCCTTTTCAAATTCTCTGGGGATGTTTGGGAGTTCATATCAAGAACTGCTACACTTTCATCAACCCAATTCAGATTCCAGGAACCACATTCCGGCCGATCTTTCAAGTGACCAGTGGGGTCACGCCCGAAGAGTGGGTGAACCAAGAGAAGGATGGACAACAGACGGTTCAGAATATGCATCTCCTGATGAGTCAAATTTCAAGATTTGAGAATTTCAATTTCTGGCCATATCCATCCCGAACTGGTGCAATTAGGAATACCATATCAGATGATTTTAGCAAGTGGGGCTACCTCTTTTCCCTTCGATAGGGCATTCTAGTGGCCCGTATCGGTGGGGAGCTGATCTGTGAGGGGTACGCGCCTTGCCGATTCGGACGTCAATTCGGTTGCGACTAGGCATTATGTCCCCCAGCACTCAACGTCTCCCATGAGAACCGCCATCTAATGGTGGCCAGGAAACTGTGGTTAATGATTACTTGGGAATATACAGGTTGTGAGGTTATGACTCCCGCACTTGCAGACTCTACGCCCTTGTTATCCAAGAGTTACGCCGACTCCTGGGTGCAATCATACCTGAATGGCCAGCTAGGGTTGTGGGTGCCTACCATCTCAAGTTCTAAGCCATCCAAGGGAAAGAGGAAGAAAAAAGGGGTTGGTGCTTCAGCCAGGCCGGACAAGGTTCTTCACCACCCTGCCGGTCCTGTGCTTCTGGGGAAGGTTTTGACGGACATAGGTATATCCTCTCATGCCCTTAAAGCCACTATGAGGGTTGGTTATCCCTGCTGATGCTACCTTCCCAACAGCCTAGGGCCAATGGGACAAATTCACAAGTCGGTCATCCTTTCGTAGCTAGTACCCCTATTCTCTGTGGTAGTATCTTTAGGAATCGGAGGTGGCTTTTGATAGGCTGGGTTACATATCTTCTCCCGTCGATATTCTTTATGATGCGGACCCGGAGAGGGTCGATCGGTATTTCCGGGACCTCAAGGCCTACATTCACACATGTCGGGGTTATGCAGTGTTGACTCATTGAGTCCAGGACATGATGTAGTCAACTACTGACGAGGAGGAGGAAGAGAGCGATCACTCCTCATGTGGCGGTGATCTCGGTGGCTCCCCCACTGCGGCTGAGGCAAAGGAATTCTCCCCCTTACCCATGAGGTCCCACCCGCGGGTAGCTCCAGAAAGTTTCAGGGTGGCGGCGAGATCCAGAAAACAAACACGGCCATTGGCACCCCCGCCAGACCATGCCGCTACCCGAACCTCTTAGGTTGATCCTCCCAGACTAGCTATTCCTATTACGATCGCATTTCCGGGAACATGGAGAATTTGAGATGACCTGAGGGTCAGCGGCTCGGATGAGGAGGTTTGGGCGTTACTCCAAACAGGACCTCTCGAGCATCTGGGTATTGGTACGATCTTTTCCTCACCCCTCTTGCTGCTAGAAGAGGATTTGGACAAAATAGTCACCTCACTGAAGGAGATGGACACCTACATTCATTCACTCTGGAACCGACTTTATGGGTCTACCCGGGTGTCCATGATGATAAGGCATCCTGAATCGTCCGATCCTAAAGAAGATGTCATCCTCTTCGTCCATTCTGATTCTCCATCCTCCTTTACTGTGAAGGTTCTAAAGTTTATTCCCTTTATGCAGGGTACCGAGGAGTCCCAGGGGCAGTTCCCTCCCCGGAGTATACTTGCTGTGGTACTGTAGCAGGCGAACATGTGCTTTCAGATACGGGGATCATCGAGGAGGGGACTCCTGGCGCAGCTGAGCTCATGGAAGTGACCATTACGAACCCAGTAGGGTCTTTCATCCTCCATCTCATCCCAGCATTCTAAGAAAGTAACTGTCCCCTAGGCAGATCCAGAGATGGAAACAGGCGTCTCGTTTATCGGAACGGATCAGACATGGGATGTCGGGTAATTATGACTTCCCGTTTCCTCGATTTTCGACTCGTATATTCTTACTCTTCCAGTTATTAACTATATTGGCATATGGTGTAGGGTCACTCGGAGGCCCGGTCGTGGCTACACCAGTAGTCGTATATTTTTCCCCCTTATCATCAGAGGGATCACCTGCAGCCACACCTAGGCGTGACGAGATGGCAGGCCCTGCTGGAGGGGCTAGTGATATGGACTCTTTACTCCTGACTTCATCAATTAGAGATATGTTAGAGGAGGAATAGCTAGAAGTCACGACTCCCGCTGACCATACGGCCTTTATAATCGTAGGGGAGGACGGGGTGTCCATGATTACTGAAGAGGCCCCACATCCGACAGGGCCAGCTGCCTCAGACTCAATGGGTCCCACAGCTATGGAGGAAGTGTCTGCCACTAGACCAGTCATCGGAAACGTAGGGTAGGCCATTATTTTATTTATCAGGGGAGTGATTTCCCTGGGCATGATCTCCATAGATGACTATTTGGGGACAGCTTTGGGAGCTGCTGGCCTTGGGAATGGCCTTAGGTCCTGGACACCTCTGGGGGTTCCCATGACTCCCTTGCCTCTTGAAGATGTAGGGTCCTCATCGAGTGGCCACGGCGGTGCAGATCTTGAGGATACTGGCGCCTTGATGATCAGGGGTAAGTTTCTCAATATCTTTCCACTAAATCTTTCATCTTCCCTTTTTTGATTAGGGATACTTATCTGTCTTATCGACTCTCGGGCTTTAGGACCACGACCTTTGGTGTTGGCGGTTGTGTCGTCGGATCCGATCATGCCTGTTACCACAACTGCTGGGGGTGAAATCGCCGCGGCGCCAGAGTTTGCGGGTGAAGCCATATCAGGTCCCTCCTTGGTGACGTTCACCCCTGAATACGTATCTTCATCTTGTAGAGACTCCGAACCTGATCAAAAATTCCTCTCTAGTCTTTGACCTGCTCTCCAAAGGTCTTGGGAGAAAATTTGGAAGCTGATTTCTCAGACGCCCCTAGCCGAGATGCCGACCAAATTACTGAAGATGTGCAATCTGTTTATACTTCTGGGATTTGATGGCTTTGACTAGAATTTTATTTATGACATAGTCAATAAGGTGGTCGCTGATCGGGAAAGACCGGGTGGTTTCGAATCTCGCCTTTTTGTGGCTCAATCTGAAGCCTATCTTTCCACGACCCAACATCTTTGCCTGATAGAGGCTCATGATCATGCCAGGGTAGTTGCGAGACTCCATGGAGGAGTCATTGAGCAGAATTCTCGACTGGAGGTGATGAGGAATGACATACAGCAGCTGCATTAGGAATAGAACATTGTCACTACCACAATTGAAGAAGGGGAACAACGGATAGAGTATGAGATGAGGGAAAGCTCGAAGGCGGCCCAGGAAGCCGAAGCGTTACGGGCTGGTGCAAAAGCTGAGACAGCCTTACTGCGTAATCTCCTTCTAAAAATTGAGGATTCTCATCAGTGCCTAATACAACTTTGTGAATTCACTGAAAACCTCCTATAATGACCTTTCACGCCAGAGGAGGCTCCATATTGTGGATTCCCTTCTTACCAACCTTGTTATGGAACAAAGAAATGTTTTCCTTAGTGCTCTGGTTGTCCTCTCCTATGGCAGGAATTATTTGTAAAGATTATATTATATGTTAACTCACTGAACTTGGAATAACC